>CM069860.1:43223757-43818757 GCA_036172795.1 Pelodytes ibericus
TATTTTCGTATTCGAGACTTCAAAGGAGCATGACAGCAGACATTTCCGTACGAAAATCAGCCACAATGGCTGATTTTTTTTGCAAATTCATGATAATTTTGGTGATCCCTGAGTATCCTGAGTTAATTAAGGCACTATTCAGATCAGCAAAATTATCTGAATTGGGTCAAATTTTAGAGAGAGGTAAACTGGGCTGCCATTGTGGAAACTGCCAGATAGAGATAAATAGTCCTCGTCCTCACCCAGTCTCCGGTACCCTCTGCCGGTGCTCGACTCACACCGCTAAGCTGAGCAGTATAAAGGGATGCAGAGAAACGGCACTCCAGGAGCCAATTTAGAAGGTGCAAAAAAAAGTTATTTAATGTTGAATACAAAAATAGTGAATTCCACAGCAGTAGTGCAAGTGTCAGATACACAAAGCTTGACGCGTTTCGCGCTCCAGGTGCTTAATCATAAGCTTATGGTAACCAGGACAAGTATATTTTTGTGGTCCTACTATCCTTACCACATTATACCCATGGGACTTTGTTATCGGAAGTAGTGGGATTTGGCTGATACTAAAAGGGGTGTATTGATAAATTAGATGTGGCATATGTCTGGTCTGTACCAGCACTAATCCACAGCATATGTATATCAGTATGTACCATTAGGTAACATAGAACAGATAAGGAATTTCAAATTAAATCTATTGCAACACTGAAAATGTATTCTATACACTTAGTTGTAAATGTGTGCTACACTATGTAGGTCGGACGCTACGTCTGAAATTTAGATTATTGTTGCTGCTCCTTGCTTTCAGTAACTCTCAAGTTGTATTTCATGCACATTCACACACACACTCTGTTTTATAGTTAAGATGATAATCCCTGAATAGAGAGTGCTTCTAGAATGGACGAAAGCCTATCCCGTTACCGTGGTGCTCTCCTCCTCCATCCCGACACCAAAGATCGGGTTGACATTTCGCACCATGTCTTTGAAGTGACAGGCAGACAAAAAATCCAGACACTTCCACATTACAGGCAGAATGCACTCTATCTATAGGCTGAATCCATGTCACTTGACCTCGCTGAGATGCTGTGTTGGTTAGGGTATATTATTTCCTAGTGGGCACTATTCTTAATTAACTCATAACTCGGGAAAGGAGCAATATGGAGAGCTGAAAATAGTTTTGTTGACCTATCATTTTCAACATAAATAAGCTGTGCAAATTTCATGATTCCAGAGTTTCCTGCTTCAGATAAACAAACAGACACAAGGATTTTCTATTTTATAGTTAAGATTACACAACGTTGTGGATAGCATAGTGTATCTGCTCACTTCAGAAGCCATCACCAGTTTAACACCAGGGATTTATCCCTTATGGGAATTCAGGTTGTTAGAAGAATTGGAAGGGAGGAGATTTTATTAAAGAAAATAGTCCAGAAGAAGATGCAGTGGGTCTATCAATTTAAAACTTTGCATTTGGACTGTTTACTTTTTTTTTTTTTTCAGGTTTTTGTAGTTTTATTCATTTCTTTAATCATGAAACTATTTATATTGTATTATATTTAATAATGTTGTTACTTTTTCTTTTATCCTTTTTCTCTTCCCTTTTTTTCTGCAGTAATCCTCTCCAGCGCATTTCCAAGTATAGTAATGAATGTAAATTTCTAGCTATAGGTTATTACTCTATGGAACTCTGCATACCTTGACATTGCATATGTTAGATTTATGTAATATTGAGTATGTTTTACTCTGACTTTGTAAATTATGAATTGGAATATTTGTGCAATATGGGGTATAGATTTATATTTATTGATCATGATTTTATGGAACCCTGTATAATTTGAAACTGTATAACTTACATTTGTGCAATATTCCATGTAAGTGTTTATGTGCACTACTTTTGAAGTTAGTCCATGGATAAGGGCAAATTGTATTATTCATTAATTGCCATTTTCAATACATATTTGTTATGCTAGTTTGGGGTCCTATAATTTTACCCATTGTGGAAATATTATTGCATTATGAAGCATTACATGAATAGGGTAGTACCCACTTGCTATTAAAATGCTGTTTATGCATAGTACTTCTATATCACTTTCAAATATCATCATATACCTTCTATTAAATGGACGGCAGGACAAGTGGCCCATCAACCTATCAAAAACAGGACTGCGAACTGGTTAATGGCTCCCAGCCCCCATTATACCCATTGCACATCAGGACAGGTATCCCTGACCCCTTATAATAAATGGAGCTGTACAAATGCTCCCAGCTGCTATAGAATACATTGGGGGCCAAGGCTAGTAGCCCTGGGGCCCCACTAACTTTAAAAAATAATGGGCCAGGGCTACTTTTCCTTGCCCCCCTTATAATAAAATTGACCCCCTCCCCCAGGTTTTGGAGGCCTGCCCAAAGGCCCCCGAATCCCACCCTAAAAAACATTTTCTCACCCTGGGTCTAGAAGCTACCACAATGTCTGTGGACCCCCCTCTACAAAATAAATACCTCACATGGTGTCTGGAGACCAGCCAAAACCCCACACCTGTTCCTGAAGTCCAGCAACGATAGGCGATAACCTTGAGTCCTTATCATCAGGGGTGAAAGAGGCCACTCAGACTAATAGACTTCGTGTGATTCATTTAAAAAGTCTCTTCTTAAATAGCATATGATATTATGTTAAAAGGCAGTTTAATAAATATAAACAACTCTAACAATGGGGTCATGTGCAATTACTACGCATAGTTGCTTCACCCTAGAACAATGCCAACATTTTTAATTACATCCAAGTTTGTTAGCCTACCTTTCCTTTAATAGTGTCGAACTCTTATTCTGTTAAATTGAAATTGTACTCTGACCTGCCACAGAGTCATATCCATGCTGTCCATAGACCTCCATAAAATCATGGTAATATTGTAAGAAATATTCATCATCTTTTGAATTTAAAAACACTTTACAAAGATGGGTTTAATATGATTAAGTTTTAAAGTCAATTCTATGTGATTTTTTTTAATGGCCTCAATTCATAGATCAGCCAAAAACAAAAAAAAGGTCTTTAATTCCATGACATTATTTGAATTTTTACATTTAAGTGATTTTTTAAAAATGTAGTTACATCATTTGGCACTTGTTCACAGGAGTAAGTTATCAGACATCATAGAAAAGAAAAATGTCAGTGCGCTAAGCTAGTCACAACCTCAAATAATATAAATGTGTAAAGTGAAGCTTACCATACAGGTGTGAGCATGCTGCAAATACAGTGTGATTAACTGTAAAACGTATACAACAAAACAAACAAACAAAAACTGTCTGCGCTTCTCAGTCTAATAAAGTTGGCAACAAATATATAAATATAATATAGATGAGAGGTTTTGGTTATATGAATCGGCCTATTGCGAGTGTGCCTTGACGTGGCGAGTGAGCTTAATTATGCTTTGGCCAATTCATATAACCAAAACCTCTCATCTATATTATATTTGTTGCCAACTTTATTAGGGTGAGAAACGCAGACAGTTTTTGTTTTTTGTATACATTGTACAGCCAATCACACTGTAGTTGCAGCATGCTCACACCTGTTTGGTAAGCTTCACTTTACACATTTATATTATTTGAGCCTGTGACTAGCTTAGCGCACCAACATTTTTCTTTTCCCTGCTTGCACATATTTGAGTTTGTTGGCTCCTCATTGTCTGGTTGCAGCTTGCTGTTAAAGGGTTAATTGGGAGGAGGTTTAACACCTTCGCGACAAAGGACGTGCCTGGCACGTCCTGCGGTGAATCAAGCGGTTTTCGCGATCAACGATATTAAGGGATACAATAAGGATTAGAGTTGGGGTTAAATTTAGTGTTAGGGTTAAATTTTGAGTTCGGGTTGGGGTCAAAAGGTCAATATAGGAAAAAAACAAAAAACACTATTTTTGGTTTTTGCCCCATAACTCGCAAAAAAATACCGAAAAATATGGAAACATGCATATTTTTGAACTCGGGACAACATTTAGAAACTATTTAGATGGGGTATTTTTTAATGATTTTATTTGTATAAATTATATTTTAGGTCAAAGATAGAAAAAGTGTTTTTTTTTTATTTTTTTATCATATTTTATGATTTTTTTTGTTGTAAATTATAAGATATGATGAACATAATGGTATCTTATGAAAGCCCTTCTTATGACGATAAAAACTACATATAATTTGTGTGGGTACTGTATGTGAGAAATAAAAAAATTACAGCTAAACACAAACACCCTAGAAAGGTCAAAACAGCCATTGTCACCAAGGGAAAGTCAAGGTGAAAATGTCTTGTCACTAAGGGGTTAATTGCACCTCTTCCAACACATTAAAAAGGTTTTGGTAGAAGTATAAACTGCTTTGTGTGCCCACTAGATAGGAGGGGAGAGTAGGTTCTCACCCTATTGAGTGTGCCTTGACGTGGCGGGTGAGCTTAATTAGGCTTTGGCCAGTTCATATAACCAAAACCTCTCATTTATATTATATTTATATATTTGTTGCCAACTTTATTAGGGTGAGAAGCGCAGACAGTTGTTTTTTGTATCAGACATCATAGGGCTGTTTATTTAATGGCTAAATGTACTGAACCGTGTTAACAGTGGCACGTCACATTCATTTTTTTTGACCTTAGTACATACATTTTTGTATGTATATATATATATATATATATAATATATATATATATATATATATATATTTATGTATGCGTGTCACACATATGTATATGTAACAAAAGGCTTTATTCTGTGATGTGTAAATTGTTGGCACTATATAAATAAATATTAATGTAAAGTGATTTATCATTTAGGCTTCCGTTTGGGGTCAAAAGTTCAATATACACAAACACTCACACTGACATACACACACTCACACTGACATACACACACGCTCTCACTCACACTGACATGCACACACTCATTCACACTGACATGCACACACAATCTCACTGACATGCACACACTCACTCACTCACACTGACTTACACACACTGACATAAACACATACTCACACTGACATACACACACACTCTCACTCACACTGACATCCACACTCACTCATACTGACATAAACACATACTCACACTGACACACATATACTCACTCCCACTGACACACACACACTCACTCACACTGACATACACAAACACTTGATGGCTCCAGAGTTTGATAAATGGCATATCTTAAAAAAAAATTGTATCATGAACACCGAGGCGCTATCAAACCATGTCTGTGAGAAAGTTCTGGAACAAGCTGTATCATAATAAAATCTCAGCCGAAAAAGGAAGGCATTGGCGGTGGAGTTGTGTCAACTTAGGATAGCAGAGCCGAATTACAGGGTGTGATGTGGGGTCTATTTGTACTCCACTATACATAACTGTGACTGGGCTGAGGCCAGATTGAGACAGAACTGGTAGCTGAGACCGCACTGAGACTGGACTGGTAGCTGTGACCAGATTTAGACTGAACTGGTAGCTGCGACTAGATTACAACAGGACTGGAAGCTGAGACAAGACTGAGACAGGACCGGTATCTGAAACTGGACTGGTAGCTGTGACTGGACTGAGACCAGACTGATAGCTGAGACCAGACTGAAACTGGAATGGTAGAGCAGGGATCCAAATAGAATCAGGGTACTAAAAGAGTTATTAACCTGAAAGGATTCCACTCTATGCTTTTATCCTCCCAGGACTTATGCCCTCAAATAGTACCACCAAAACTGAAGATGGAACCACAGAAACTAAAACAGCAGGATATCAGGATACTAAAATAACAAAAGAAACAAAGGTGACAGAATAGAAGGGCAAGGCAAAAGGCCTAGTCAGATGGGCAGAAGGTCGAGGCTGGCAGCAAACAGGCAAAAATCAGCAACAGGAATCAGGACCAGAGATCAGGAATATCAAGAAAGGCACAAAGGCACAATACAGGCTGTTACCAAAGCAATGCAGAGGCATCATTTGCAGTAACTATAGGTATATATAGGGCTGGACTACAAGTTAATGAGGCCACTAGAGGCTGATCGGGAAACAGACACAAAACCTGAATATAATATGCAGGGCATAAGGGAAGAGCAAAACATATTTAGTTGTCCTTGGTGAGACTTCATCAGCTCACTTGTTCTCATCAAAGATAGACACAGATAGACATGGAGGACAGATATGTCAACAGATAATGTAAACAGATTGATAGAAATACAAGCCAATTGGCTAGAAACATAGAAAGTGCTACGCAATATGTATCTAGAAGTGAAAAGTGATGGTGCCCCAGCCCACTAAGTAAGGTTAGAGAGCAGCCCAAGCGGTAATTGCACATTTTCCCCCCTTTTGAGCCCTCCAATGGACATTGGTTATTTTTAGGTTGCTGGAAAGTACAATAGCTGAGAGGAAGAGAAATATGATATTAATGACACTCCGCAAAGTACGGCAAGAAGAAAGCTTAAATATTCTGGCCTTAGGAGCCTCTCAGGTGGAAATTGGCATCCAACTGCTTTGTCACCTTCATCACATATGGAGCAATGGGGAAGATAGTCTTGCATATAAACTTTATATGTAAACAAGCCAGAAATATGTTGTCACAGGAGGGCTACCTGGATGGGTAGCTCCTACCGGAATCAGTTCCACAAAATCACTCCTCAGGTCCGGTAAATAGCAAATAGCCAAACAGGGCTATAATCACTGGTTCCTCACTAGCAATCCCAAAACATAGCAGACAAGATCGGTTGTGTTGGGTAAAACAAGAAGAACTGTTTATTAATTAAAAACATAGGACATATAGACAGTAACACATCTTGATAATATAACTTGAACAAAAGAACTCCAACAGGATTACATTAAGGATACAATGGTGAAAGGGACACATTTAAGAGGATTACATTTAATATACAAAAGTGATTAGGAAAGAACATAGGTGATTACAAATGAACACACAATACAAAGGATATTTAAATTTGGTGCCAGAATACCTGGCAACCAATCAGGTTCACTGTAGAATCAGTAGCGATCAATCCCCAGTAGGGGGAGTGGTCACAGATAGAGTTAGTCCCATTAATCAATTTAAATTGTGCGACTAATAGGGAAAGCGCCCACATTTTGAACCAGAGAATGAGCTCAACAGCCACGATAACCCATTATAGTGAAGCGGCTGCAGAAGCTACATTCCTGGGGAACGTGTACAAGGGATTAGGTCTCTTTAACAGTGCAGTATACATGTTAAACACACAGTCAACACAGGGGTAAACAGGGACCATTCATGACGGAAGCAATGAACACAGTTTGGATAACATTTAACATGTCGGTACACATTTGGCTCAAGGACCAATCAGAAGCCAAGCTACCTGTGGCCCTTTAAACAAGCTACCATTTAGTATGTGAGCTACCAACAAGCTGGTAGGTGGGCTGTTTGAATTAGGCAATGGAGAGGGCCCTACCCAGCATTTCTCCCCGGTGCCTGTAGAGGGCAGGGGTGCAATTGTAATGCGCTGTATAGTTCCAGGGTGATTCCTACTGTTCTCCGGTTAGACGGGGACAGCAGTAGAGTGGTTTAGGACAGTCTGTGCAGGGGCCAGTGGGTATAGCTCTCCAAGGAGCTTCAGGCTTCTGCCATGGACCAGGTCCATAGTTTTTTGGCAGACGGCTGACTCCCTGTGCCCGCCAGAGGTAAGAGTCACGGAAGATACCATTACATATGTGTATGTGTAACTTGTCAGTGATGTAAATGTATTTGTGCAAATTTGAACAGAGACAATTAATACAGTTAAACATGTGTTTTTACAAACAAGCAGCAGTGCTCTTGTACCCATGTCTATATAACTGTAGTTGTCCTCTTTTTAGTCCAAACAAGATTTTGAAGTTGATATTTTTTACATTCTGCAAAATTATGCTAGTTTATTTATTGCTGGAATTAGATACTTAATTTTCTCTGGAAGCCAATTATTTTTGCTACAAACATGACACAGGGTTTAATTGCAAGTTATTTACTGTGTATCTCAGAGGAAATGAATGATACTCCGAAAAATGGCAAACTCCTGTGACGGCTCAAAAGAGCTGAACATGGCAAACTTGTCCTTCTTCTGAGAGCTGGGACCTTGATTAATAAGCTCCAGAAGCATGAGACACTGAAGAACAGTGCTTAAAATACTTTGGTTAAGACAAGCCATGAAGCATTAGAGAATTAGAGGGTTCAGTTATAATCCCAACTAATCCCTTAATTAAAACAACATGGATGACATGTGGTTTAGTCACAAATGAGTTGTAACATAGACTTGATGTTTGACTTTTAACCAGTTGTTCACACAATGTTTTTTTTTTTTAAACTTATTTTTAAAAATAGTCTCACAACATTGAGATAATATCAGAAGGCTAGTGATGATATCTGAAGGCTAGTTCAAAATCAATGTAAATAAATCAAACAGTTGTCAGTCTAAACGTATACTGACAAATAACTTCATGCTGGTGACTGTTTTATACATTTACATTAAATTACAGTTCCTGATTTTTCTCTCGCAGAGACCAATTTCTAGTTATAGAAACACAGAATGTGTTTTCCCCCATCTAGTCAAACTATGACACCGACTCTGGTAAATGATTCTGGTAAATGTCCCTGCCTTCCACACAACACACCAATGTGTGTTCAGCAGCATCTCCCGTGCACAGGGATACCATCCATGTATACGTCTGCTGGGTTGTTTGGGGGCTAAAAGGCCATATTTGAGAGGTACGCATTTCAGTGTTCCAACTTTTAATTTTGACATGTAGTCAATCTGGCCTATGTTCGATTTGCGATAGCCAATGTAATTTACCCCCACCAAACCATTTATTTTTTTAAAGTAGACACCCACGACTCCCTGTGGCAAGGGCTCAGCCACCACTGATACATCACTAGTTAATATATCAGAAAGCTGACCAGTGTTTTAAAGGTACTGCTCCTTTAAAACGGTCATTTTTCATCACTCTGTGGAGCGATCAAAAATGCACCCCAGCATTTTTTTTTTTGTATTGCACAATGCCTCTACACGGAGGCATTTTAGCAATATCGATGGAGCGCGGAAAGTGATAAAAAATCACTTTCAGTGCTCCTTTTGCTGCAGGAGGGACTAGGTCTGTCCTACGTCAGCAACGCTGTGCCAGACAGG
This sequence comes from Pelodytes ibericus, assembly GCA_036172795.1. Taxonomy (NCBI): domain Eukaryota; kingdom Metazoa; phylum Chordata; class Amphibia; order Anura; family Pelodytidae; genus Pelodytes; species Pelodytes ibericus. Next base: position 43,232,874 of record CM069860.1, read on the forward strand.
ATGGACCTAGTCAATCCAATGTCAGCAAGGGGTTAAATATATCTACTGTATTTGATCTGACACCAGTCTTTTGACTGTGAATTACAGACTGCTTTTTTTACTGTGAAAAGTCCCTTCCTTTGATAACAATGTCCTTTCCAGTTGACACGATTATGTCCTCTTGTCCTTTGCACATTTCAGATAATGAACAGGTCTCTTCATATATTTATATAATGTTAAGATATACCCTGAAAGGCACAGGTTTTTTTGCATGTACAAATGCAACTTTTCACAGATATTGGCCGTAATTAACACTAACGAAAAAATTTGCGTTAAAGGGCAACTGTTGCAAAAACATGTACTGTTTATAATATATACATAGACATGCAAGCTGAAAATGTATATACAAATATATATATTTATTTGTAACAATATATTGTCAACAAAATGGCAGAATAGTCTAGTAAGGAGAAACAGTAAAAAATGGAACAAAATGTTCAATGGGAAACAAATTGGTCCAATATGTGATGCTGGTCCAACAGTGATGTTGAGAGGCATATTTTAATTAATTATGTTTCCTGAAAAAGGTTGGAGCTAGTTTCTATAGAGTTTTGTTTGTAATTGCCAAACAATACTCATCACCATTGATATGCAGGATGGATAACAGTAATCAGGTCTATCCAGTCAAACCTCAGAAGAACCTCAAGATACCAATATTACTGTAAGTTTCTGCAAACACCACTTGGTAAATATAAGGGTCTACTCAATAAAGACACAATTGCAGGGAAGTGAGATGAGAATTTCAAACTTTAGGCCAATGTAGCTGTAGAGTTGAAACAATTCTCTAATGCAGCTGAATGGTCAAACTTTTTCAACTCGGCTACACCACAAGCCAGTCAGTATTCACATCTGGTGATCGCTCAATCAACCGCTAACACATAAAATTAATTGTCATCACCATAATATAAGTGCGCCTAAGATACCACTGTACACAAATCTATGTCCCCATCTACCACTTACAGCACTTTTCTCACCAGAAAGTACAGGTCTAAGACTACAGTACCTTTCCATAATATAACAATCAGCCAGCCCTAACCTCTGATGAAGCCCTCGGGCGAAACGTGTCAGGTCGTCGGCATTTTGAAAGCCCTGTGCTCTGATCTTATAAGACCTGTATTTTATGCAGAATCTATGTATTATCTAATATGTTTGATTATAGACTGCATATTTTACTAAAACTGTGATCCTACACATTGTCTACTGTTGTACCCGTTGTTCTTAAGAGTTCCAAGGGGTTTTTCCCCACAGGGAATATGATACAAATATTATTCAGCCAACCCAAGCTGAGGATACTGCTATGTCATATGCCTACATCCCTGCAGCTACATCGGGCAGAAGGCTGGGGTCGCTAGCACAGGATCAAAGTCAGTTGACAACACTGAGTTCATTATACAAAGCCACTCTGACTCACGGAACAATAACACACATCTTACTTCACATTTTAATCAAAGCCTTAAACTGGTCTAAAATAAGTCCGGACTGTACCTGTAGGATGGATGAGGGACATCCTGTGGAAGTCACCAAAAATTAGCCACTTCAGGAAAATGAGGAAATTAACCCCTTAAGTTCCCAAAAAGGCTACATAGTATAAAACAGACATGTTTGTTTGAAATATTTAAATGTTTCTATTAAACTAACAGTTGATCCTTCTGTTTCCAGTGTGATTGCATATCAGGTATGGAATGTCTTGGAGTACCAGCTTTTAAAATCACTCTGCTTCTGTTTAAAAATGGAATTGGTATTGTTGGCATTAAAAAAAAAAAGGCCTGAAAATGAAGAATCTTGAACAAAATCAATCAAAACTGTATTTGCCTCATTAAAATTGTTTTGAATTTACAACACACTGGAATGTAGATGTCATCCAGCTGTGCTGCAATGACAATATTGTCTCTCCAAGGATTATTTTTCTATGACTAGGGCTCTCCTCTCTGTTTCTCACCTCCCTGGGACTGCCATCAATTTCTTCTCATCAGCAGCAGTTACAGTAAATGGATTCATTTGTGGGCAGTGGGAGCTGAGAGACAAAGGTGACACCATAATTAAGGTTTTTAATTCTATGCCTGAATAGTTAAGTCCAGTATTCATGATAATTAGCCGTCTGTAATGAAAGATCTTTAGTCGTTATTTATCTCTTTGTTTCCTGTAATTCTTCATTTCCCTGACTGTGTTTGTGTTACAGTTTATATTTTCTTATTTTTTTTTGCAAGTATTTTTTTTTTTATAACACAAAACAATTGTTTATTCTGTTTCCCATCATTTCATTTTTGCTGCAATTATTAGGTCATTTATTTAGCTTTTAAAGGGCAAAGTAAAGCATGAAATATCTTAGTGTACATGAAAAAATCCTCCAAAAAGGCATGTTGTTTTTCTAGCATACTACAGTTGAGATTGCTTTTTTTATATTGTTGTACTTTACATATAAGCATATTACTCTTTTTGTGATATCATGTCTTGCAAAAGTGACGTACATTCAGGGATTTTAGCAAAATCTGTGAGCACCATATATCCATAACTTCTTCCGCTGAAATTGTCTTTTCGGAAATTACCTTCAGGGATTTTTCATGAAAGAGGGGAATTGACAAGGGAATTTCAAAAAAAGGACAAAGTAGTCAAGTTGAAAAAAATCCTCCCAGTTATTGCAATTCCCTCTTTCATGGAAAATTCACTAAGTGTTATGTTGGTGATGTTGCTGATATATATTAATGATTGCTATGTAAGACAGAAGGCTTGCCACATTTTTGGGACACAAATACCTGCTTTTCCATTGCTCCCATAAAGTTATAATTGTCTTGTAACCAGTTATATACCTGCCTTCTAGTGGCAACAATCTGATAACACAGACATATTTTACAATCTATTCAGAATGTGATAGAAGGTGTATAAGATATGGAGCATATTTTGAAACTAAGCCTTGAATACATTGTTTTGAATTTAGTTCTTAATGTACAGCCATTCACCAATCAGCCATAACATTATGACCACATGCCTAATATTGTGTAGGTCCCCTTTTGTCACCAAAACAGTCGAGGTATGGACTCCACTAGACGTCTGAAGCTGTGATGTGGTATCTGACACCAAAACGTTAGCAGAAGATCAAGTAAGTCCTGCTAGTTGCGGGGTGGGGCCTCCATGCATTGGACTTGTTTGTCTAGTACATCCCACAGATGCTCGATTGGATTGATACCTGGGGAATTTGGAGGCCAACTAACTACCCTGAACTCATTGTTGTGTTCCTGAAACCATTCCTGAACCATTTTTGCTTTGTGGCAACAATGTTTAGGTATGTGTCAAAGTAACATCCATATGAATGGCAGGAACCAAGGTTTTCCAGCAGAACATTTCCCAAAGCATCACACTGCCTGCGCCGGCTTGCCACCTGTCAGTGGTCATACTGTTATGGCTCATGGGTATATATATATATTTGTTTGTATTCACAAAATTCCCTCAGTCAAAATGTATTTCACGACTATCTTTTTTTGTCTCTGCAGCAACTCCTCCTCCAACAATATATCCAATTGGATATAGAAGAGACAGCGCAAACATACTTCCTCTGAAAAAGCACTCAAACAGGAAGTAGTCAAAGTTTAAATGACAATGGACCCCTCAAGGATCATCATCCAAACACTGGGACATTATTATAACCATTTTTTGTCCTCTTTGCAGTAGGTATTGGCTAGCCCCACACCACAGGATGTGGGGTTTGGCACCGCTTGAGGTGGGAATACTTGCACGGTCCTAGACTCCTTGAGATTTTGTTCATGGAACGTGGATAGTTTGAATACCCCGGTAAAAATAAAATTGGTAACTAATCACTTAAAATCTTTATCTCCTCATGTTGTATTTCTCCAGGAAACACACTGGAGAAACACAGACCAGAATAGTTTGATAGATCATTGGATTGGGGAATTTATTCAACAAATCACTCCCATATACCTCCATCGGTGTCGCTTTAGTAAATGTATTTGCTCCCAACCTGCCAAATGTACAGTTTTATTGTAAATTGTTTGAATTGTTTGTTGGTTCCTTATACACAATCTTATATTATTTTAGGCCATGATTTAAAAATCATGGTTGACTCCAGACTGGACAGAATAGGACCACCCTTGACCACCGCCCTTCTTGTCCATAACCTTCACTTATTAGACCCCCGGAGAATCTTAAATAGACAGGGGCAGAAATTAACCGAAAGTTTGGAAATTTCCATTGTGTGAAGTCCTGGATTGCTATGAGTTACTTGGGATTCCCTGTGATTGTATGCATGACTGTGACATAGATTGCCTGTACTTCACAAAACATGCTCCATTAAGCAGTTCTTTAATTGTTGTATGTATAAAATTGTACCTGATTTTTATGTACTGTTTGCTTTTCTGAGCTGGGTCCTGGGGAAGATTTCATTTGAACATAGAATTTGATTCTTTTTCCCTAGAGCCGACTGTGTTTGGCAGGAATAATTCCTTGAATTGTTTGCCATAAAGTAATTTAATTTACGGCATTATGGAGTATCTTCTATGTCCCATTGGATGTCATATTGGAAAAGGAGTTCCTGCAGAGGGTATATTTAAGTAATTTATTAGCATGTGTTGTGCACATCTGCCTGGTGTCCCTATTGGCAGGGATTCTCCCTATCTTCAACGCAAATCCCTCTGTGTATCAATGTATCACAGAAGTTCCGAGCAATCAAACGCACAAAAATCAGGAGTGTTAAAAGTTCAGCAAATGTGTTTATATAGTATGCACTTTATTCATGAGACAGGGAGTTGAGAAGGGAATTGTAAACTTAAGGCATAAGTAGCCGAGCTGCAAAACTTCTCCAGCTCAGCTATGCTTCAAACTTCTAATTTGGTATTAATTTTGCGATTCCATTTTGCGTTTTGAAGAGAAGGTGGCAGCCCTTTTAGGCTCATGGTGTGTCATTTGTTTATCCACATTATTAAGTGCCATATGACATGGCACCATTGTACACAGTGTACTTTTGCAGATAATAGAGCCTGCACTATGAATCACTGAAATGTATTACGACAGATAAACAGATTATTAAACCTGGTCAACACATATGTTGTATATATTGCTAGCTTGAAGTCCGGGCATCAGACGTTGAATTAAATTAAACATATTTTTTACTTGATAATATTAAAACAAAACATGCTAACAAGTAATTACAGCATGTAGGCATACACCAGTATTTGAGTTATGAAATATTTGTATACCTATAGTATATGGGAAACATCCTATAAACAATAAAAAAATAAGAAGGCACTAGAAATGGAATTATAAGATAGGGGGATAGAGGGGTAAAAGGAAAGGGGCAAGAATGAAGTAAAATAAGTAATAGGAAAAAAATAGGATACCCCAAGAGAGGGTACATTGGCAGTACAAAGGAGTAATGCAAAAATATGGGTCAAAGGGTCACTGTGTGACCAAACATTTCAGTAAAGTATAGTGAAAATGTTCCTGGGGGAGGGGGAGCCTGTAAACTATAGGGGCATGTATTTATAGAAATGATATATATAGATATATACTGTATATACACATAAAATAAAGTAATATGTATAAATATGTCTATATCTGTGTGTTTACATTATATATATTTTAGGTTATTATTTTCTTGAGCTAACGAACAGTATATTTTTCAAACCATAAATATGCTTATGTATAACATAGAAAAAGTGCATTTCATTTAGTTACACAAATTGGTCGATTCACTAAAAACCAAGAATAACTTGAGGAGGTCAACATTCATTTTGAGATCCAAGTTTGACTTAGTTTCAAACATAGCTTTGATAATTTCGTATTCCATTACTTTCAATGGGGAAGATTCAAACCTGGGTCTTTTTTTCTAAGTCAAACTCGGGTGCCGAATTTGACTTAGTCTCAAAATGAAAGTTGACCTCCGAAGTCGACCTCCTCGAGCAATGCTCATATTTTATGAATGGACCCAAGAGAATATGGAAGAAATGCCAAGCTATCTTCCAAAATGATCATTTTTAATTAAATTATCAATGCTTTCTTCTCCAGTTGCAGTATTTTACATGTAATATATTATATCAAGAGCCATAATACCGGTAAAACATAAATCACTTCTTCATTACAAGCGTGATGACGATATGTATACTTTGTATATTGAACATCTGCCTCACATTCCTCTCACACTTTGTTTCATATCTAGAATTTCCTTTTTCTCCTTTCATTGCCCAGCTTGAGGCAATAGCCTGATAAATATTTCTACTCTCAACTTTCACTTGGATCTTATTGAACTCTTTGTAAACTGCTGCGTATTTTATTGATCTCACATTTACATTACAAGTGTATAGTGCTCTCAACAAGACTTTCGAAATATCACTCCTATTATGATGCAGTTGAACTAAAGACAGAGAGAAGCAGCATAGAACAAAAGAAAGGACAAGTTCTAGTTTTATGTGAAAAATTATATGAAAAGAGGTCTCCTTGGACGGGTGTAGAAAACATTGTCACTGTCAAGTACGGATCATTTATAGACTTAGCAGAAATAACAGAGGGTTAATAAATTTTCTGTCATTAATGAAGAGTCATTAAATATTCATGAAAGATTATTAATAATATTTTTTTTTGTTAGAAAATTATTTATTATTAAAAATAAAAATCCAATTACCTCAAGATTTGTGAAAATAATAATTATTTGTTTTAGTATAAATATATATTTTATGTGTGTCTTTACAGATTGAGTTAAAAGGTTTCGACACAAACTCTTTAAAAATGAATATTGGGCTACTGTTTATTTATTTTTTATCATGTTATATGAGAGTGTGTGGAGAGAGTGAGCTGCATTTTGATCATTAATTATCAGATAGTGCCTTTTCACCAAAGTTTTATAAAGTCATGTTATTCAACTGGCAAAATAGGATTTTATACATGAATGATATATACATATGAATTCCCAAAAAAAGATAAATCATAAGCTTCTTACCATGGAGCAGGGATGGGTTAAGTGTCTGTACAAGGACCGCAGTGTCTGTGGTAAGGTCTCTAAAGGTCCATAGAACATCATTAAATTATCCATCGCAGAGTCCAGTAAATGTCCACCATGATCAATGTTTGTGATCACATGGGTGTGTATTTAACATAACTATGTAACAAAGCTATTCAGATTAAAATAAATTTTATAACAAGAAAGCAGAGCATTTTTTATATATTTGTTGTATTAAAAAATAAAGAATTGTACAAATGGTACACAGTCATTTGAAACCATTGTTCCTTTTAGTATATATTGCAGAGTTAAGTGGCCCGGCCTGCATCAGATGGCAATTGCTTCCCACTGTAGTCATTTACATCAATGAACAGCTCTGCCTTCTCCATTAAACTATAATGGGTCAATCATTGAATTAAGAATTAGCAAATGAACCTTATCTTTTGAACACCTAATGCAGTTACATACTGTAAGAACCCAGTAAGCTATTGTATTGAAATAACAATCTGTGTATTTGGTATGTACATGTTGTATGCCAGCAAGGCTATTATTTAACTACTATCAAAGCCCAGTATTACTCAGCTACTATAATTGGTTATAACAAAAGCAGTAGGGTAATTTAATTTCCCTGCTGCAAATGGAAATGACAAAGCTACCAGGGTAATGCAAAGCTGGAAGGGTAATTAGGAGGCCGCATGTGAAACAACACCCAAAGCAAAGGAGGCAGATATATTACTTTGCGCCTGATGAAATAGCTGGATATGGTTTAGAAATGCGTTAAGCCTTTTCCCCCCCCTTATTTTATTATAAGTCACTGTTGCTTATAGTCGAAGTCCCGTCATGAGAACCTTTGGGGTCACTTCCTGTGGTGCATCTGCTCAGAAGATGTTACTCACAGATAGGAGTTGGGATTAAAATACATACATAGCTAAATAGTAGTCTAGGTTGAAAAAGACTTGCATCATCCCTTTCAACCCTTTTCCTGTGTTTATTGATCCAAAAGAAGGCCACTTCCCTTCCCTTATTTCAGCAATTTCAAATTCTACTTTCAATGGGGAAACAATTTCCTTTTTGACTCCAATTGGCAAGCACTAAATAAATATTACTGCCTATATTACCATTCATGTCCCGCTGTAGTATCAGATCCCCTTTTAAAGGCCTTTGATAGCGCAACCACTTCAGGCAGTTAATTCCATACCTTTACCATAAAGAATCCCATCCACTGTCGCAGACCAAATCTCCTTTTTTCAGCAAGTCTTAGCAACTGACCTTGTGTGCTTTGTATGTGTCTTTACATATTTATATAACAATATCATATACCCTCTAAGTTTCTCTACCGTGTACACATTTTACTTTTCTAGCCTTTCTTCATAACTAAAACTTTTGTAGTCCTTTTGTAGTTCCAGTTCCATAATATCTTAAAAGGCATCCAGAATTGAAATTTCTAGGCCTTTTATTGCACACACTATACTTGTATTTGTGAAGCTATATTTCCAATGTGTTTTACAAATTCAGTAGTATGAGAAACCTCAGTCTGCACTTATGTTCTACTCCATTTCCCCTGCTCTTGCCCCTGATACAATTTAATTAGATGCCAGGGGCATTTTGTCAAGTCTGTGGCCACATTGGGCATTCATTTTTAATTTATGGGGCCAGCACCAGCCCCTGAACCATTGGCCTAATCACTTCTTTTTTCTTAACTGGAAAATTTAAATGCCCAAAATTTGTGCCAAAATTGCCTATATTAACCCCTTAGTGACAAGACATTTTCACCTTGACTTTCCCTTGGTGACAATGGCTGTTTTGACATTTCTAGGGTGTTTGTGTTTAGCTGTAATTTTTTTCTCTCTCACATACAGTACCCACACAAATTATATGTTGTTTTTATCGTCATAAGAAGGGCTTTCATTAGATACCATTATGTTCATCATATCTTATAATTTACTACAAAAAAAATCATAAAATATGATGAAAAATTTAAAAAAAACCACTTTTTCTAACTTTGACCTAAAATATAATTTACACAAATAAAATCATTAAAAAAGACCCCGTCTAAATAGTTTCTAAATGTTCTCCCGAGTTCAAAAATATGCATGTTTCCATATTTTTCGGTATTTTTTTGCGAGCTATGGGGCAAAAACCAAAAATAGTGTTTTATGGTTTTTTGCTATATTGATCTTTTGACCCCAACCCGAACCCAAAATTTAACCCTAACACTAAATTTAACCCCAACTCTAATCCTTATTATATCCCTTAATATTTTTTAACTTTAATTTAATTTTAACCCTATCCCTTATGCTAAAAAATATTTAATTTTAACCCTATAGGCTAATATAGCTAAATAACCTGTTTTTATTTAATTAAATATGTATTTTAATTATTTTCCATTGCAATGCTACTAAACTACCACTAGGGGTAGTCAAGTAGCATATTCAGAGCGACGGAAGTGAAGTTACTTTCACTTCCGAAGCTCAGACCGGCAGAGGACTTAGCCATATTGACGAGCAGCATGCTCCGTCAATATGGCTCCCCATGATCGCTCCGTTGGGCAATCGTGGGGGTCCCAAAATAGAAATATCGGTGCTGGCTATTGCCTCGATGTCGAGGCAATAGACCAGCACTGTTAAAGCGGTTTTCGCGATCGTTGCCAGGCACGTCCTTTGTCATTAAGGGAGATTCTTCTTTGTCGGCAAGGGGTTAAGTAGCCAAATTTTGGAAAATTCCAAAATCCGGCCACAAACACCAATCTAGCACTATTTTGGGCCAGATCGGTCTAAACTGAGTTAACACTTTAGCATCTCCAATAGAATATTTCATTTAGAATACTTTGTTTATGTCATACGTAAATTCCTGTTAATGCTCTTTTTTGTAATCTGCATTTTTATTAGTTTAGCAATAAAATATCAAAAGAGAAACATAAGATTAACAAACATAGTTAATACAGTATGCAGTGTAATACAAAGTATTGATTGTTAACAGTTAACCCATCACCCTTTCTTGTTGGGATACTCTCTTTGAAAGAGAGAAATATAAACAGTGTCTGTTCATGAATCTTGGTAGCTTAAACCTGCTATAGGATTTTGGTGGAGTATGCGGGCAGCAGCTTCAAAGGTGCAAGCAGCAACAGATTTATGGGAAACATCAGATTACAGCCACAGCAGAGGTGTTTTAGGTAGTTGAACTGTTGCATGTTCCTCAAGGAATTGGGTTTAAACTTTCTTATTCCCTCTGTGTATAAGCTCTGCTGGAACACAGCTGAACATCCTATTGAGGAAAACAGATAGCAGAGGATCTGAAGAGGAGGATATGCATGACATAGACCAAATCACAGAAGTGATCTGATTGGATCCGAAACTCAGAAAATCTGAGCTACCAGAGTAGACCCTTTATTCTGACAAACTTTCACACAATTCCATTCTTCCAAACTGAATTTCCTAAAATTAAAATAAAGTCGGAATTTTGTCCAAAAACGAATACGTTAACTGACGAACCAATTTTTTCTTTATCTGAATGCATTCTGATGGAATTAAGATTTCAGCAGCGTTCAAGTCTAGTCAATATTCGTATTTAGCACCAATGAGACAATTTGTCATGAAGCTGAGTAATACTTTGAAGTTCCCCAAGTGGCACAGGCTGTTTTAACACTTATACGGATTTGTGTTTCGCTGTTATTTTCCTTTCTCCTTTACTGTACCCACACAAACTATATATTGTTTAATTGGCACTAGATACTTTTGATACCATTATTTTGAACATATTATAATTTTAAAAAAAATATATAAATGAAAAATGATGAAAAACTAAAAAACATTTTTTTTCAAATTTTTAGATGATAAATATTTTACAAAAAATATTCGAAACGTAGCATATTGCTTTTATGTAACCACTTATAGTAACTTTTTAACCCCAACCCTAACCCTAAACTATTCCTAACCTAGCATTAACCTAAATACTAACCCTAATGCTAACCCTAACCCTAGATCGAAGGCTAATTTAGTATATATATATTTGCCTCTAGAAGTGGTCAGGCAACATCCCCAGCAGGCGCGTATGCTCCACATGTGCTAGATTTGCGCTGCACACCTAGCACGGAGACGTGCTGTGGATTTTCGTATACTTTTTGTGTTGGTCAAATTGGCAACAGAGTGAGTGACTCTGCTGCCGAATTCGCAGCTGCCGTCAGCGCCTCGGATGTATTTTGTGTATTTCCGGGGGTTTGTCTGTTCGGAGCACACAAACCCCCAGAAATACACAAAATACATTATGCCGCTGAGTGACAGGTGTGCTCCGGATTGGAAGCAATTACTGATCATATTTCGATGTAAGCTAGTAAGCACCTATTTTTACAATTCCCTTGTCAATTAATGATGATTCAATATATAAATCCTGTTGCTTCTTTATAGGGAGCAAGTTTATGTTTAGCCAGGAAACAAATTTTGCCCTCTCATAGTAAAGGATATATATTTTCTCAGCAGTGAAAATTGTCAGTGCTGATAAAAATACTGTCATCATTTGTCCTTTGCACAAATTCTGCCATTCAGAATCCTAGCTAGCTTAACAATTGCTGACATTTTACAGTTCTGCTGAGAGCTGTCACAACATTTGTCCATCATCATTTACGGAGTCCACCTGCTCCACTGGCAAAGATTGATGATGACGGAAGATACCCAGATCTCCAACATCCACTTTCTCTAAATCATTTATTCAAAGCAGGCTATTTTAAAAATTAGCACTATGATGATCCTTGATGTCATCAAAGGGACACTCCAAATTTCAAAGTAACATTGGTGTGCCTGTTAATGTTTAACCTGTACATTGTACATGATTCTAATGCATACAATTGCATGCAGGGAATCATTGGGGTTGTTTTCCTTCCCTAGCCCGCCCCCCTGCTTTTGTTTACTTGCAAGAGAACCAGTGCACATGTACTAAGCATATTAACGCCTTTATTCAGAAGCTATTAACTGCAAACATTCCATCCAAAGATAAATTACCATGCCCCATTCAGGTCAAGTGCCATCCTAGATTGTTAGGAGATTTATAATTGTTTTGGTAGCTAGCAGGACAATGACAAACAAAAATTATTGCAAAGAATGTTATATGCAAGATGTGCCATAAGTTGCTTCAATTAATTGGTGGTGTAATTCTAACAATTTTACTATTTTTTATTTTCACATGGTCAATACAACCTAATTGTCATTAGTTTGTTAAGATAAACACAACATTAACCTTGCTTTAAACTAATTCATTTAAAGATTTTTCTTTCCGCACAAGTGTATAATCCATAAATGATGGTATCTGCGAAAAAATGGTAAAAATATATTTGAAGTATCTGCAACACTCATCATGAGTTGTAGGTCGCATAATTACTAGACTTCTTCAAATTAGAAATGCAGATGACAACTGTATATCAAAAAAGTGCAACATAAGTTGAAATAAATAATTTATGATAATTCACAAAAAATAGATTCCCCTTTGCTCTGGAGTCAAGGCATGGTTCTCGTAAATGTTACGACATAATTGATCCTAATGGCATTTTTACTATATTACACTATGATCTTGTATGTATTAGAGTAACTGTTTTCTGATTTATAGCCGCTGTGAATATGCTATAGAATTACATATAAATACCTTCCCAAGAAAGGAGAAACAATTTTGTAATTATTTTAAGAAATAAAACAATACTTGATTTAGTACACGCAGTCAATCAATTTCCCATCAAAAGGACTCCCATTTGACTCCCAAGCACAGGAGTGAGTCTATTAGTGATCTGTTGGTGAAAGATGAAAACTTCCACTTGACCAGTACACAACCTAACTCCTTGCAGATCCATGCGCACACAACATATAAAACAAATTATACACAAATTAGTATTTGTTGGAATAGCTCAGCTGCGGCTTCTTTATTAAGGTAACTGTGACAATTTAGGAATTTATGTATCATGCTTTAATCAATATGAAATGATAAAAAGAGCATGACATATGAACTTGTTATACATGATACATATGCACAACATGTTGTATATAAACTGAGAGCCCCGGGGCAGGACATAATCATTTTAATACATCATTCATGATGCCGAGACACCCTGCCAAATAACTCTGGCTGTGACTGAAAAGACAGGCCTCTCTACCCTTTTATTCCCCAAGGGACTGAACCTGTGGAGTTTAAAGCACAGCAACCCATTTTTGTTGCTCCACCACCATATTGCCTTGTAATAAAGGCTGTGTCATGTATTCTTACCCTGTGCACCTATAGCCACAACACCTCTTGTAAGTGTAAGTGAACTGGACGGGCCAAGTTAGCTGACCCCTGCGACCACTGTACTTTCATGTGATGTGTTTCACAACGGGTGTGTATTTCACTGGGGGTATTATGTAGTGATGTGCTTCATAGTCAGAGGACCACGTGACAATCTTATCACCATGGCATGGTGATTTCTATTCACTCCCCGTCCTAGATCACTCACATATGTAAAGGTAGCATTTCATATCCACAGTTGACAATGGTGCAAAGATAATCAATATTGCCATCCAGACTGTGGACTTCAAAAGGTACCATGATACCCGTGGCATAATGGCGAGTGGGTACATATAACCTAACAACTGTTGACATGGACAAAAACTGGAGATGTGATGCCAGGCTGGCATGATAACTCTGTTACTGTTATACCACAAGAGCTGTGATGGAGGTGTGTAAAATAATATATGTAATTGTATGTACATAAATATGTCAATTCCATAACTTTTATTGGGGTTAGTAAGTGGCACACAGGATACGTGTGTTTTCATGTACTTTGATTATTAAATGCAATACTTACTTGTATCATGTAGATATATATGTGATATATGTATTTATGTATTACTTTATATTGCATTTTATACAGCATATTCATATTTATATACGTATACAAAAATTCTGTATTTATATGTATTTTATTATTATGATTTTATTGTATATGTATGTTATAATGTATTATTTTGTTATATAGAAACATAGAATGTGTCAGCAGATAACAACCATTTGGTCCATCTAGTCTGCCCAATTTTCTAAATACTTTTATTAGTCCCCAGTTCCCTATCTTATAGCTAGGATAGCCTTGTGCCTATCCCACGTATGCTTAAAATCCTTGACTGTGTTTACCTCTACCACTTCCGCTGGAAGGCTATTCCATACATCCACTACCCTCTCAGTAAAGTAATACTTCCTGATATTACTATTATTACATTTTGTCCATCAAAATAACATCAAAGGAACCAGAACCCAGAACCCATTATCAGCATCCACCACTCCTGTGTTCCAATGGCACGTTATGTTAGCTAATCCAAGCTTATCATTTAAAAAGTCAATGTCTTAATTGTATTTCCTTTTCCTTTTGCAACTCATTTCATGTATATTTTCATGGAAACAAGGACATTTTTGAACGGCAGTGTTTTTAATGCGTGTGTATTTGTAATCAAAAAATAATTAACTATTTTTAAACATCAATATGCACTTTGATAACCATTAAAATAAATACAGTTTGGATCTCCAAAAAATGATAGGCAGTAATAATAACCGAATGATTAAAACAACTACTCAAGCAAGAAAAAGTAATTGCTGGTGAGTTTATCAATTGAATGATGTATTACAACAGAAAAAAATCCATTGCCATATTCATTTGTTAATACTTAGTTCAGATGATAAAGAATAACAACATCTGACATAGTGTGCCATATAATCAAATCAAGATTAAAAGGAAAGCAAATACAGCATAACATCGCACATCAGACAACAATACAAAAATATATGATATATGGTCATCAAGTAGTTTTCCATTATTTGTATTTCTGAGCATTACAGGATGTATAAAAATGTCCATACAGGCTGCAATAAGTAAATACAATGTGCAAATGGGACCTCTTAGTCTATTAAACATATTTTGTTACAAAGTACTAGTACTAAACATATATTTACAATAATTTTTTTTATAGGTTTATGCTGTAAATTGTATGCCCAGATCTTGAACTATTTGTTTTCACATCATACTGTTTTATTTTGTTTCAGTAGACATTTTATACAAGTTGAAACTATTGGGTCTATTCATTAAAATGCAACTTTGGAGGTCGACTTTTGAGACAACGTCAAATTGGCCACCTGAGTTTGACTAAGAAAAAGAAAAAAAAAACAGGTTTGAATCCTCCCCATTGAAAGTAATGGGAGGTGAAATGATCAAAGCGTCTTAGAGGTCGACTTTCATTTTGAGACTAAGTCAAATTTGGCACCCAAGCTTGATTTTTTCCGATCGCACAGGGCACAACACCAAGGGGGCACAACTTAAAAAAAAAAGAAAAGTTTACCAGCAGAGGCACTGGCTGGAGAGATTAGAAGATCTCCCAGTGGAGGAGAGACAGGCAGACATGGGAGGTGGGGAGCCACAGACAGAAATACAGAAATGGGGGGGGGGGGGGAGGAGACATATACATGGGATGGGAGAGGAGACACATACATGGGAAGGAAGAGAGGCATAAAATGGGGGGGGGGGGGGGTTGGAGAGAGACAGACAGACATGTGAAGGGAAAGGAGAGAGACAGGCATGAGGAGGGAGAGGAGATAGACATACATGATGGTAGAGAAGAGGGGGGGTGACTGAACACTTAAGGCCGGCCGAGCGATCATTTTGCCTCCCATTACTTTCAATGATTAGTACCTGGGGGGGGGGGGGGGTTTCGGGTCCCTAATTTAACGTCTCAAATTGAAAGTCGACCTCCAAAGTCGAATTTTAGTGAATAGGCACATATGATTCAGCAATTCTCAAACAAAATTAAGTGATGTAATAATGTCCAGCTAAGGTGTTTAGCTCATTTCTTTTATAAATAATTTGAGGACTTGCAGGGATGGCCTTAGGTGTTCAGGCACCCTGTGCGGCCCCCTTTTACCAGTGCTAGTCACAGGCAATGGTAATGCAGAGTTATCTAACCTAATATAACTGGTTTTGAAAAATGCATTTCTTGTTTTTATTTTCTTCCTCTGCCGCCTCTGCACTCCATTTCTCTTGCCCTACTTTCCTTAAATCCCAGACATCCCTTGTCATTGCACCCACAGCACCCCCAGTTGACATTGATCACCTTTTTGCCCCATAATCAATTTTAAACATGGACCCCTTGGAGCAGATGTACACTGTACAAGACAGCTTTGAAACATAGCACAGAGCAGAGGTGCAGAAGAAAGATCACCACTCATGGACAGCTGTATCATCCTTAATGCAACTTATCAACATGAGGTTGGTTTGCTGGCTTATCCATGAGTGGTGATCTGTCTTCTGCACCTCTGGCCTGAGCTATATCTAATCCAAGGAGTCCATGTTTAAAATGGATTAAGAGGCAAACCGTGATCATTGTTGACTGGATTTGCATATACCTACCCAGAATCCCTTGCAGTAGTGGTAGTACTATAAATGCATGATTCTGTGGGAAAAGCCGCCTTCTCGTGTTTAACAATGCCTCTGCTGCCCAATGTTTAAGATTGCAGAGTTCCTTTAATTATCATTTGCCAACCTTATGATAGCGAGCACAGCAGTCTGTTTTTTTGTATTCTGTGGTCCAGATTTGTGTCTGTGATCCTGATTATGATGTCACCTGTGTCTTGATTTGTAAATTGACTAATTTTCAATGGGAAATGTGTAAAATGCATACCAAGCCACAACATAATGAGAAACCACAGAGCAAATTTGTGAAAAATGACTGTAAATAAAAAATACAAAACATAAATGTATCACAATAGTTTTAAAATCACAAAAAAGTAGACGGTTCGCAGAGTTCAAATTGTTACCTAACAAACCAGCACATCCCACACAAATGGGCTAATGATTAATTTATTTTCATTTAAATGTTACATACCATATACAATTTTGTGGATACTGACAGCAGGATACTTATGTCTTACGTTTATTTCCACTCGGTGGATTCCTACTAGTTTAGGTGAGATACAAATTACTTTCAAGTTTACGGATAACATACTTCAGGCACACTGTTGTCAGGATGCTTTGCATGATACAGTTAAATAAATAGAAATAATTGACATAGATCATAAAACTTTCAACATTTATTCCCCCACTGATTCTGCAAACTCAAAGTTAAACAAACAAAAACAACTAAAATGTATTATGAGCTAAGCAACAGACACAATATAAAAAAATATTTATTAATGTGTTCTATCAAAGTTCATATGATTGTGTCAGCATAGCAGAAGTGATGCATGATGTTGTCCACTGAAAAAATGATCCCCACTTTCACAGGGGACTTTTAAGACATCTCCCCCACCGACAGGTAACTGATTGGATTAAGAGAACCCATCTGACAGCCTGTCTACTCAGCCATGGAGGCTAATCAACCTCCCAATCCGTCCTGCTAATAAATCCTGCGCTGGGGACCATTCTGCTTGATGATCTTTCCTATGGGAGTTTTTATGGCTTCTCTCGAAGAAAACTATTCTAAGTCTATTAAAATTGCAGGTCTACACTTGTCAGGTATCCTAAGGGAGTCATGGGAAATGCCTATCACCTAGAAAGAAGCAGCTATTAAATATCCAGGCGTAACATCACCTTCATGTAGAAGTACATAACAGCATAGATATTGAAGATTAAGACCTTTTTAAAATCTTAATCCCGTCCTGCTTAAGACCATTTACTAAAAGAATCATTTGAATTACATAAAATTATGGTCAAAGTAGGAATTTCGTTTGTTTACTAAACTTTCTGTAAGTTATGTGGGAACAACTGAGTGATATTTTCTGAACATATTATACAGGGCTGTGTGGGGAGAATGTAATATTGACATACCACATGTCCATGCACAAACCAATAATTCAAAATGAGGAAGGACTTTTTCCATTTTGCACGATGGAAACTATTTACCAAACTTGCTTTCTGCCACTCTTTATAGCATGTAAAAATTAAAATATACTGTGCATATGACATCGTTGACAAATGTCTCAAATTTACCTAGACAGTCCCATTTTTTGGGGGCTCTGTCCCGTCAAAATCGGTGGTGGAATAGGTGCTTTGGCAAGTTTTATGGGTGCAATCAGGTGGTGTCGGTGTTATAGCAAGGGATGTGAGTGCAATAATGAAAGGAGGGCAGGAGGTATGGAGTTAAGGGGACAGAGGAAGGAAAAAAACCAAGGAATTCATTTTTTTTTTTTCAAAACAATTTTATTATATGATAACTATATCTTACCACCGGTATACCTTAACTGGTGGAGAGAGCCGGGGGTAGGATATGCCATGAGTTTGGCCCACACATGGCCCTTAAACACCTAGGGCCAACCCTGACTAAAGGTATCCTGTGTAGGGGTTTTGTAAACAATCAATGGTCTGCAGAGAATAAACATGATAAAGGAGGAGAGTTTATTCAAAGGTTTATAGACCTGAAATTACATCCCATCACAAATTAGCACAGAGAGAATGGTGGATGCATAGTAATACAGTAACAACGTAATTTTTGCTGAAAAAGGACCTAGATCACCTAGATGAACCTATATCAAGTTAAACCCTTGTTCCTATCCTTCCTGCTTTATATCCAAAAGAAGGGAAAAATACAAACAATAATTAAGCTATTTTGAATTGTGCCACCTAGGAAGAAAAATTCCTTCTTGACAAAAGGCAATCACATTTCTCATTAAATCAAGAAGCTCTAAAATATTAATGTTTATTCTGTTATTTATAGCCCTGTATGTTCTGCTTTTCTAAAGCAAAAATCCAGTCCCTTTTTGAAGGCATCATTGGTATTTGATAGCACCACCTCCCTTGGCAGTGAATTCCATATCTTTATTGTCAACAAGAGAAACCTTTGCTCTTGCGTGAAATAACCTTCTAGTATTAGTGGTAGAGGTTAATACAGTGAAGCAGTTGAAGTTGGAATAATTATCCAACGTGCCTATCTTTCCAACACAGTTTTTATTGTCGGATTTATGCAGTACACATATCAGTTCTCCACAGTGGACTTTTTATTGAACTTTTTTAGCAATACGTTCCATTCCATTGGATTACATGGTAATTGCACAACATGTTATACATCCAGTTTTGTTTTTTGACAATTATGGCCACAACTACACCAGAGGAGAGTCATCTTAAGCGTTATATCTGTTGTTGGACTATAACTTCTTCATCAGTGTGTTAGACCTGTTATTATACGTGTAAACCAAAATAATAGCAATCTCACGTTATAATGTAGCATTTGGAATGGATTGGGGTTATGGATAAAGGTCAATAGTGGGGCAAAGTTCTAAAAGTGGTCTAGTCACCATGGAGACCAATTAAATGCTCCTGCTCAATAGATCACTTTTAGAATGCTGCATATTTATACATAACCCAAATTTCATCAATCTATCCAGAGCTGCAGATTTAATCCACAAAACTGTAATATTTTATTTTATGCCATAGAATAAGTTTAGCTCTTATACACCGATGTTTCATAAGTACTATTTTACAGAACATAATAAACTACATAGATGTATCGCTAGAGATGTACATCTAGTATAATATACTTCATTGTTCTCAGCCATAGTGGTAAAACAATAAATCCTATCTTGGTACAGCTGATGCCATTATGGGTAATCGATGGCATCTTTTGAGGCCGAAAAGGTGCTCGTAAGAAAATGATGAAATTGGACTGAATACTTAGAGTGGAATGTTCTAGAAGGGAAGTAATACAGTATGGGCTACAACAGACAATATTAGGCTACCTCATCATCTTGACAGGATTTGTTAAACATAGGATGACATTTTTATTCTATGAAATAAAGGGGAAAATGGCTTCTATAAAATTATATTAGATGTGGGTATACATTTTTATCTGAAAAATAAAGTTCATTGCCCTCATGTTTTGGGAAATACTCTGACATGGATTTTTAAAAGAATTAAATAAGTTAATAAACCTTGAATTTGCATTTTTTTAATTTTTTTTATTTGTAAACATGTTTAGGAATTTAACTTTGTTACTGCCTATTCTGCACTGTAATTCCTATCTATTATTTAGCCACTGCGCATGACTGTCGGAAACCATACTGTGGCATATTAGCGTCCCAGGAGGAGACACCATTGCATATTAACTTAAATGGTCTTTCTGAGTAGCAGTGCTTAATATAAAGGATACTATATGGGTTCTGAGAAATAGAAGGGGAAAAAAATCACTCATCCTTACCATAATGCTATGCAAAAAGCATTAAATGTCTTAAGATATATTACGAAACACTGACATTTCCACAGATTTTGATTGCCTTTAAAATTCATGCATTATTAAGTTTAGCATTGCATAATTTGGTCATGGAAAATGGCGTAAAAGGTTATATCATTTGTTTGATGAAGTATTGAGACACTTTGAACACGACACACATTTCTGGCTCCTAAGTGTTCTAGAAGAAGCTGAGGTAGGAGTTTGCATCATAATGTGATTTCAACCTTTAAATTAACATCTGTTTTTATAAACTGTTATGGCTTCATTAGAAACTTTTGTACTTTGGTTCTACTATTAACAATAAAAATGCACTCAGTATTTTTTTTTTTTAATTCATTAATTTTCTTGGACCTCAGTGTTGAGTCAATGGTGAAAAATCTAAAAGGGCCACAGTTATCTTTGGTTGTAGTTTAATTTAAAATCTTTCTTGATGCTTACCTATCCCAGCATTCTTAGCCTGCTCATTTGTAAATTATTTTCAGTTCTCCTATTTGTAATAGGAGACCTGAGGGAAGAAAACTGGGTAGGTGCAGAGGCGTCACTAGGGTTGGTGTCACCTGGTGCGGTAAGTCATGGTGTCACCCCCAGTGCTGTATTTACCGCGAGGCATCCTAGGCGGATGCCTATGACGGCAAATTTTGGGGGGCGGCAGCGCCCCCCCAGCACTGGAAAAAAATAAAATAAAAAAAATAAAATAAATCCCACCGCGCTTGCAGACAGAGAAGGAGGTGAGAAGGGATCGGAAGATCCCCCCTCACCATCGCTCTGCCTGCCAGGCTGCACGGGGAGCCGAACAGGCAGCACAGAGAAACCTCCGTGCTGCCTGTTCGGCTCCCCGTGCAGTGTGCCGACACGGAAGTGCCGACAGTCACGTGACGGGCGCGCTGACGTCATACGCGCGCCCGGTCACGTGACCTGTCGGCACAATAGCCGGGAAGCCGAACAGGCAGCATGGAGGGACCATGCTGCCTGCCTGCCAGGGAAAGGTAAGTGCTGATGGGAGACTGTGTGTGTGTGTGTGTGTGTGTGTGACTGAGTGTGATGGGAATCAGAGTGTGTGTGATGGGAGACAGTGTGTGACTGAGTGTGATGGGAGTCAGAGTGTGTGTAATGGGAGACTGTGTGTGACTGAATGTGATGGGAGTCAGAGTGTGTGATGGGAGACTGTGTGTGACTGAGTGTGATGGGAGTCAGAGTGTGTGTGATGGGAGACTGTGTGTGACTGAGTGTGATGGAAGTCAGAGTGTGTGTGATAGGAGACAGTGTGTGTGACTAAGTGTGATGGGAGTCAGAGTGTGTGTGATGGGAGACAGTGTGTGTGACTGAGTGTGATGGGAGTCAGAGTGTGTGTGATAGGAGACAGTGTGTGTGACTGAGTGTGATGGGAGTCAGAGTGTGTGTGATGGGAGACAGTGTGTGTGACTGAGTGTGATGGGAGTCAGAGTGTGCGTGATGGGAGTAGGAGTGTGAGACTGAGTGTGATGGGAGTAGGAGTGTGTGACTGAGTGTGATGGGAGTGTGAGCTTGATGTGAGTCTGAATGATGGGGCATGTCTTAGGTCTGTAACGTGGGTGTGCAGCTTGAGTAGGGGGGTGCCCGGATTTTGTCTGCCTAGGGCAGCACAAAATCAAGATACACCACTGGTCACCCCCCTGTATTTCCTCCAATAACATGCCAAACAGATTGATAAGTAATGCCAGTCAGATGGACCATTAAATATGCCACATACAGGAGCCCCACAAATTATGTCAGGAGCCCATTAACTATGCCACACACAGGAGCCCCATAACTATGACACACACAAGAGCCCCATAAATTATGCCACACCAGAGCCCCATAAATTATGCCACACCAGAGCTCCATTATTTATGCCACACACACAGGCGCCCCTTAATTATGCCACGCACAAGCGCCTCATAATTATACCACGGAAAAGAGCCCCTTAATTATACCACACATGGGGCCCAATAAATACGCCACACATCGCCATTAATTATGTGACACACAGGAGCCCCACAAGTTGACAATTGTACAATTCTAAAACAATTCATATCTATACACACAGACATATATCTCTCTCTCTCTATAACTAGTTGCATTTAGACTTATTTTAATTTTTTATATTATATTCCACTTTTTTCATATGTCATAAAAATGTTATTGAAAAATTGCATTCCTTGTTTTTATTCTCTTCCACTGCACCCACATTGCACCTAAAGGACTTAACGCAGCACCATACAGTACCCACAGAACTTGCCATGCACCTATATTGCACCCACAGCACTTGGCTTGCACTCATATTGCACCAACATGATTTGGCATGCCACAGTGTCACTTTGCCCCACAGAACTAGCCAGTGTCACTTTCCTCATAGTACATGTTATTTTGCCCCATAGACCATGCCACAGCATCACTTTGCCAATTAAAGTAAAACAGTTTTCCCATTAATATGCCAGTGTTTGCCCATAAATACGGCACTGCCAATTTGCCCAATAATATGCCAGTATTATTTTGCCATTAAAAAGTCACAGCTGTGGCGGGATACGGTAGGGACCCCTGCACAAGAGAATGATCAGTAGCTACCTGGACTGCCTGGCCCTCTCTCCGCCCCCCCCCCCCCATGGAATGACCGGTGGACTTAATATGTGAGACGTGGAAGTGAGAATGCGAATGTATGGAGGTAAATATGAATGTATGGAGAAGGTATGGATCTGGTGTTTTTTTGTTTTTTTTCCTCTTCTCTCGTTTCTTCTCCCTCCCTCTCTTTTTTCTCCTTTTCCCTTGTTACTTTTATAATGGAAGACAGATAATTCAACTTCTATTTGTCCGAAGGATACAGTTGACATATTTGTAAAGAAAGAAAGAAAGATAGGGCACAGCGCTAAAGAATAAAAATAATAATAATAATAATATAGTATATATAGTGACCGTACTCCAGGAAAAAGGTAAGAAATCAAACACAAATCAATACTAACCACTGGAAGCAGGAAAGGCACAGGGTGGGGATAGGAATCCCAATCAGTATAGGGAGTGGCAAATTACTCAAACTGAAAATATAAATTGAAGCAGCTAGTCTTATAGTAGGATGCAATGGAAAAATCCACTGCAAAAAAGGAGAACACAGTATAAAAATGAGACAGCGCTAATAGTAAATACAAACACAGTATGGCAAAATGAACTGCAAGGACAATAGGATATATAAAAAAATATACAAAATACCCAGTGGGTAAGGGATTTTGTCATTATTAGTTTTTATGTATTATACCATTTATGTACTATTTTTGTAGCCATAGAGGGCTTTTTTATTCTGTCTATTGTTACTTATTCCCAGTGTTTTTTCTATCCATGTGATCACTCATTCATTTTGTGACTCTGGATTGTCATATTGTGTCTTTTTATGTTTATTTATATATATATATATTCTGTTGCAATAAATTTTGTATATTTTTTTATATATCCTATTGTCCTTGCAGTTCATTTTGCCATACTGTGTTTGTATTTACTATTAGCGCTGTCTCACTTTTATATTTGTAAAGAAAACATCAATTAATTAAAGGCCGCTAGACACAAATAAGGAATAAAAGTAAAGTGTCTGTTCCATATTGATACCCTTAAAACAGAAGTGTATATTAACTAGGTCTAATGTGGGTTATGATTTCATACCGGTGAATAAAATTGACGCCGGAAGGAGCATGAGTGGGATAAGAGGATGAGACAGGGAATTTTTTTTTATTCCTTTCCTGTCTAAATACAAATTATATATAATACCCCTTTATGAACGAGTTATTGCTATAAGGAGGGAAGGGATGAGGGATGAGGGAGGGGGGAAAGGGAGTAGAGAGAGATTAATAGGAATGGGGTTTCTGGAAATAGTGATCATTGGATTTGTATTTTTTTTTCTCTTTTGTATTCAATTTTGTATGTTGTTATTTCACTTCTTTTGTAATTAATTTTGCACTTTATGTGTTTTTTCTCTGCCTTAAAATAATAAAGACTAATAAATTTTAAAAAAAAGTCACAGCTAATTTTCCCAATAATATGCCAGTATTATTCTGCCATTTAATATATGCCAGTATTTTGCCATTCAATTTGCCAGTCTTTTGCCATTCAGTATGCCAGTATTTTGTCACTTAATATGCCAGTATTTTGCCACTCAATATGTTAGTATTTTGCCATTAAATATGCCAGTATTTTGTCATTCAATATGCCAGTATATTGCCATTAAAAATGCCAGTATTTTATCACTCAATATGCCAGTATTTTGTCTCTCAATATCCCAGTCTTATTTTTCCATTCAATATGCCAGTATTTAACCCCTTAATATGGCAGAATTTTGCCATTCAATATGCCAGCATTTAACCCCTCAATATGCCAGAATTTTGCCATTCAATATGCAAGCATTTAACCCCTCAATATGCCAGAATTTTGCCATTAAATATTAAAGTATTTAACCCCTCAAGATGCCAGAATTTTTTCACTCAATATGCCAGCATTTAACCCCTCAATATGCCAGTATTTTCTCACTCAAAATTCCAGGATTTAACCCCTCAATATGCCAGTATTTTCTCACTCAATATGCCAGGATTTGTCACTCAATATACCAGGATTTAACCCCTCAATATTCCAGCATTTAACCACTCAATATCCCCCCCTTTTCCCAGTACTCGCCTTATTTGCTTCTCTGTATCTGCTCCGGCCATCTCCTCCATGCAGTCTTCCCTCCTGCTGAAAACACCCACCGGATGTGACGTAACATCATCCGGTCGCATTTAATTTTTTTTTTACGGCAGCCAAATCCAGCTTCCAGAAAAAAAAAATAGTTCAGCGATGCGCTGTAGGGGGATGCCGGCAGCACGTGTATCATCAGGTGCGGTCCGCACCCCCCGCACCCCTCTCAGGACTCCACTGGGTAGGTGTTAGGGCCTTCAAAAATGGGTAGAGAGAGAAACAAAAGTAAGAGTGGGTAATGAGGTTTGGAACGAAGCTAGAGTGAGGGAAGGGGGCCATGATATTTAACATGTTTTCCTGTAGAAAATAGGCCACTAAAGCTAATAAATATGTGCTCGGTGTTCACTATCACTGTAATAACTCATTGTTGAAGTGTATCTAGTGTCCACAACCACCACCTATGACTGAAAACTTCAACATCCTACTGGTCCCAACCAGTATGCCACCATTTGCCACCATTTCCTTTACAAAGGAATTGGTAGAGTTTCTGATTAATCACAGTTTGCATGCGAAAGAAACAGTTTTTATATTTGTATAAATATATTGTTGTTTGATCAGTTGCTCAGCTTTCTCATTTTGACTTAAATGCAAATCTTCGTCCTGCTGTCATTATTGGGTTCCTTCAGGATTAATGTCATGGTTATTCTGGGTTTGTGGCTGTTTCGCCTACAGCCATATGTAACACACGGGGTCCAGGATGGTAAAGGGACCCTGAGCGCCCGAGATCAGGAGCTACAGTGCAGGGTGGAGACACAGGATCTGGTGCTGGGTAACTGCAATCGCTTGGAGGTTTGGGACTCCAAGTTTTTGCAGCCACAACCAGGCCCTGTGAAGCAGCTGCTGTATCCAGGTCCCAGGGCTTAATAGGAAATTAACTAAGTGATAGCCAAGCAGAGCTAAAACAGAAAAGGAACTGAGGGATAGCAGAACTGAAATATAGAGTGCAGGGCTACAGGACAGAGGCAAGACATAAGATAAAGCAGAAACCAAAATGAGGATAAATAATACAAGACACAGGGTAAGGAGACACAAAAGAAACATACAAAGGAACAAACATAAATACAGGAATTAGCCTAACACTAAATATGGTAAAGGTGGGGGTTTGGTTCACCAATTGGCCAATTAGTTATTAGCTTGCCAACCACGTCAAGATACCCCACATTAGGCAAGTCCCTAACTAAGAAATAATATTAGCAAAATAATAAATAATAGAAACTAAGACACATAAATGGCTTAGAAACTTAAAGACAGAAAATACCTGTATACTGCTGTAAAGGACTGAACAAAGACAGGTGTGGTTTAAATAGAAATAGACTGACAAGGCAGAGGGAATCAGAAAAACTGGAATAAAATATAAGGACAGGCAGGACAGGACTACAGGGCAAGGACAGGACTACAGGGCAAGGACAGGACTTTAAGGCAAGGACAAGACTACAAGGCAAAGACAGCACTAAGCATAAACAATAAACAAGAAATCAAGCAAAAAGGATACAGAAAAGCCTGGATACAGCCTGGATAAGTCTGCACAAGGGTGCATGGTTACAATTAAGTTGACACAAGTTAGACTATAATATTGTATTTAGACCCCGCCAACACTGACCATTGAAGATTGTCAATCTACGATGTTGTGTAGTGGTTATACCGATAACTGTTAGACTCAATTTGTCTGCTTTTCTTTTGGAAGAATATAGGGTCTATTCATAAAGCTCCAGTCTAGGCCAGATGTGCAGTATCGTGCAACATGGCCGAATAGCCTACAGCAGACATGACATCACCATTATTTTATTCACTGACATCACAAGAGCTGATGTCAGTGAATAAAATAATATATGTTACTGTATATACAAAGAAATTTGGTACCTGTACTACCTTTATTATATCCAATGCATACTTGTATTTAGTATTATATGATTTGATTAATGTATATGTGTTTATTGAATTAATGTCATAAATATTTCATATTTTATATAAGTATATTAAAATATGTTTTATACATATTTATATTATAATTCGGATATTATTTTATTTTCTAATGTGTTTTATTATATTATGTTATATATTATTATAATATATACAACATGACTATATATATGTATTTTTATTGTTTTTATATTAATTGAACTATTTTTGAATTGTTAAATTTTTGTATGTGGATTTTGGAGGGGAATTTGGGAGAATTTTGGCTACTTTTTTTAATAGTCAAATTGAAAAGGTAGCCTTGAACATCCTCTTATTTCCCAAGGGGCATTTGAGGCTGCCAATTTGGTTCAACTGAATTCAATTTGTATTAAGCCAAATCATTTTTTGCCAAATATGGGTCAATTCAGTGTCATTTCCTGATTTAAAGGGCCATTCAGATCACCTAAATTATCTCAATGTGGTCGAGGTTTGGGTTGCAATCTTCACAGGGCAAATCAGAACTACCTTAATAAAGCCCTTGGTGTTTTTAAATGTTAATCTCAACAGATTATTTGTGCTGATTCTGAGTGTGCCATATCTGGATTAAATACATATTACTCACAATCCTTATGTATGCCCTAAAACTATTGGCTTGTGGATATTTTACCCAATTAATTTTACCACCACATTTTATCAGAGGTATAAAATATCATCCAACCACTGAACATTATTACATATCCTTTGGCACATATAGTAATTAACTGCTACTTAAAAGTTGCCTTATTTGTTAAGACTTGTGTGAAATATAACTAATTACACCAAGGATAAGAGTAAGCAACAGTGCAAATTGACTGAAGTTAACCTAGTAAAACCTATATACATTAACACAAAAAGAAAGAAAATCCATGCTGGTCTGTCAGGCTGAAACACTAAAATCATTAGCCAATCAAGTTCTATGACAATGGCGTAAGTGTTTCTGAAGCTAATTGAATTATTGATATGTGTTTAAATGTGCCAATAGCTAAAACAATGGATGTAAAATGGAACCAGACAATTAGCATAAAAAGCGATGCACTGGATTACTTGATTAGTCCTGTTAAAAATAGTGCAATCAGTATCTCTACTGATTTGGCATTTTGTCTTAAAACCTAAAATTATTATTATTCTGTTTATTATTTCAGATTAACCATTTGTATATGGACTAATGAAGCAAGGCCCTTTCCACTGGTAAGCCATGTAGAGACCTACAAGAAACATTATAAATATAAAAACCATTCAGTCCATCTAGTCTGCCCAATTTTCTAAATACTTTTATTAGTCCCCCGTTCCCGGTCTTATAGCTAGGATAGCCTTGTGTCTATCCCAGGCATGCTTAAAATCCTTGACTGTGTTTACCTCTACCACTTCCGCTGGAAGGCTATTCCATACATCCACTACCCTCTCAGTAAATTAATACTTTCTGATATTACTTTTAAATCATTGCCCCTGTAATTTAAGACAATGTCCTCTAGTTGTGGTAGTTTTTCTTCCTTTAAATATACTCTCTTCCTTTACTGTGTTGATTCCCTTTATTTATTTAAATGTTTCTATCATGTCCCCCCTGTTACGTCTTTCCTCCAAGCTATACATGTTAAGATGCTTTAACCTTTCCTGGTAAGTTTTATCCTTCAACCCAAGACATTTAGGACAAGTGTCCTAAATGTCATCTAAAAAATATAATTGCAGACTTTTCAGAGCAAACTTGGGGAATGGCTTGTAATTTGTTTATTATCACTTTTTGTTCTCTGAGGACCATTTGAAATTCTCATATAAATGGACAGCAGGTGATTACAAGCAAAGGCAACTCTATAATAAAGATACAGAAAGAAGTTGAACTGTTTACATCTCTGGCATGAAATTGGCTAACCCCTTTGTCGTGCTTGCGTCCCAGAAGCTGCATTGGCTGTGCGCATATCTGCTGTGTCTCACAGTAGATTTAAGCCTTGTGGATCTATTAAGATACACATCGGGTTTATTCAAGATGAGCCGGACATATTATTTTAACCCTTGCAAGGATTTAAAAAAGCTTAATTGTCCTTTCGTTACTGTTAAAAGGATTACTCGTCATTATTTTATCTAAGAACACTTCGGAGATCTGACTGCAATACACTTCTCAGTCTCTCCATTTTGTGGAGGCACTGTTTCCTATTTGTCAATGGGTTGATATTGGTGTAATTGACAATGCTCTACATAGATGACAGAATCCATTTGAACCTCCACAATCTAACCTTCAGGCATGTAAACTTCTATACAGGCAATCCATCATATCAATTACATTCAGGAAATGCAAGACTTTTAAGCTCAGGGGTTAATCCCTTTTTAATGTAGCACAACATGATACTGTTTTTTTTCTCTCTCAGTTTTAATTTTTAATTGTATGATATAATCATTTCTCTTCATTATCTCACATTAAGTGTTGTAGACTTTCATTTACTTGCCAAATTTGCATCACAGTTTCTTTGTTTCAATAATAAACACGACCATTCATAACATTACCCATAAAAAAAAACATGTAATTCTCCGATAATCAATACAAAACATTCTGTGGTTCCATATTCTAATTTACAGTTACCAGAATACCTGGTCTACAATACAATGCAACTACCTACAGAACTAATTACTGGAGCTTCTATGAAAAACATGTTTCACTTTGACCTGTGTTCAGTAAATAGCATGAAGTGAGCTATGTGAGGCCGTGGTAGAACTATATATATAATTTTACCTCATGTTTATGGTCTTTGTCTTTAAGAAGTGTAACCTTAGTTCTGTATTGTATGTATTCATGTATATTTCACATGAACATATATTTTGATGACACTCAAGCAAATTAACATAGAAACATAGAAACAGAGAAACATAGAATGTGTCGGCAGATAAAAACCATTCGGTCCATCTAGTCTGCCCAATTTTTTTTTGAGTACTTTTATTAGTCCCCTGTTCCCGGTCTTATAGCTAGGATAGCCTTCCTGTGTCTATCCCATACATCCACTACCCTCTCAGTAAATTAATACTTTCTGATATTGACTGACTATGTCCTCTAGTTGTGGTAGTTTTTCTTCTTTTAAATATACTCTATAAACAATCAATGGTGAACAGCGTGATTTTTATTAGGGATTTTATAAATTGACAATACATAACTTTAATTACACCATAACTTGTAGAACACATGTAAAAACCACCAAAGCTTTAAATACGTTTACCCCCTAATAAGATCCCAACTATACTTTATTAGGGATGGCTGGACCGGGGGTACTGCTGATTGGCTTAATTTTGGATGGACAACCACCTCTTTAGCTCAGTCAAGGGGGTCAACGATAAATGTGTGCTGCACAGACCTATTTATACGTTCTGTTCACACTTTATACAAGGGGACACATAGCAAATAGCCTTGAACTACGCAGACTGGAGGAGATTCGTGGTGTTAGGCCATTGAAAGCACTGATCAAAGATCTTTATTGGACGTTGCAAAATTAACAGCGATTTTGGAGTGTGAAATGAGTAAGCTACGTTTAAATCTCTGCTTTTTTAGTATGACTACCTACTGCCCTATAATCTTTGGCATGTGCAAATAAGATGGGTGGTTTACATGGGCCTAACCTTAGGTGGGACAGTGGCCGTATGAACCCAGGAAGCATACTCAAATGCTTTACTTGTGTTACCTAATCAAACTGGAGACCTGTACCAGAAAAAGTCACAGTTATTAAGAAGACTGAACGAGCCCAGGAGATACCCGAGGGCAACATCTGAAATGAAAATGTGATTCCCCATCATGTCAGGTTTGGTTGGGGAGATCCATTGCAGAGCACCAGTGATACGTTGTACATATAGAGAACAGAATAGGAGACATTTGGGGCTATCTTTAAAGGTTTTAGGACCATATAACTAGAGTTCAGCGAACCCGAACCGCAAAGTTCGGGTTCGTACCGAACATTACGATTTTTGGACCTCGGACCCGAACACGGACATTCCACTGTCCGGGTTGGAGTTCAGGATTCTGCGATTCATATCGCCTTCAATTTAAAATTACTAGTGACTGGACACCAATTGCCCGCGGGTGGGGACCCTAATAATAATAATGAGGGGGGACCTAGTGTCCCCCCCCTGGTCCCCACCCATGAGCGCGGGTGGGGACCACAAATAAAGTAACTGATTGGTTGGATTTCAAACCAACCAATCAGAGTGCTATAAGCCTTCCCCCACCCTGCAGAGCTCAGTCTGCATGGGGCCCTCCATGGGCGAAGATGGATTATTTTTTACCCAGTGGATTATTATTTTTTTCCGCTCTTTTTTTTTTTTTAACAGTTGCGGCGCGTATTATGGTTTTTTATTTGCCCTTTTTTGGGGCTACAGAAAATAGGAAAGATAAAAGAAGACCTCAAATGGTAAGTATGAAATTGTTTTTTTTTACAGGTTAGTTTATTGCCCACCCCCTCACTATTATTAGGGTGAGGGGGGGTAGGTAGGCATTTTTTTTTATTGGGGGGAAGTGACTAGGGGCTGGGCACCCCTAGTCAGTTTAATTGTGGTCCCCACCGACCGCTCACGGGTGGGGACGGGGGGGACACTAGGTCCCCCCCTCATTATTATTTAAGGGTCCCCACCCGCCGCTCATGGGTGGGGACTGGGGGGGGGACACTAGGTCCCCCCTCATTATTATTTTAGGGTCCCCACCTGCTGGCAATGGGTGGGGACCGGGGGGGAACATTATCTCCCCCCCTCATTATTATTATAGGGTCCCCACACGCCGCTTATGGGTGGGGACCGGGGGGACACTAGGTCCCCCCTCATTATTATTTTAGGGTCCCCACCCACCGTCAATGGGTGGGGACCATGGGGGACATTAGGCCTCCCTCATTATTATTATAGGGTCCCCACCTGCCGCTCATGGGTGGGGACCGGGGGGGGACACTAGGTCCCCCTCTCATTATTATTTTAAGGTCCCCACCTGCCGGCAATGGGTGGGGACTGGGGGGGAACATTAGGTCCACCCCTCATTAATATTTTAGCGCCCCCACCCGCTGCTCATGGGTGGGGACAGGGGGGACATTAGGTCCCCCCTAACACTAGGATGTTCGGGGTCAAGTTCGACCCCAAACCCAGACTTTTTTCCCGAGTTCGGCCAAACCCGAACCGAACATCCAGGTGTCCACTCAACTCTACATATAACCAATTGAATGTTCCTGTTGATTAGATCACGTTTACAGCTTTGCCACAGAAATAACCATTATTCATAAACCCCATTGTGTAAGGATAGAAAGCTACACATTACAATGCACACAGCTTGTAAAAACACCTACGGGTATGAACTGTGATCAGAGTAAATTAGAAGCTGTTAAGTGTACATAAGTTCAAAGTGCTATTTTTTCCCCCATACACTACACGATACACAACACGCCCTCTCTTCTTAGCTTCTAAGAACACCTCTTGCATTCAACCTATGGGAGCTTTTAGAAATTCAGCAAAATATTCAGAGGAACTATTCAGTGCAGTGGTTTTAAATATTCTGTCGATTGGCCTCAATTAATAATATGCCTGAATAAAAAAGGTTTTATCATTTTAAAGTCAACTGGGTATATTCACTAAAATTCGAATTTGAAGGTCGACTTTCCCAGGTTCGCATCTTCTCCATTGAAAGTAATTGGTGGTTAAATGATCAAAGTCAAATTCCGCACCTGAGTTTCACTTAGTCTCAAAAATAGCTACAATCATTTCTCCTCTCATTACTTTCAAAGGAGAAGATTTGAACCTGGGTTTTTTTCATAAGTCAAACTCAAGTGTCAAAATGAAAGTTGACCTCCAAAGTCGAATTTCAGTGAATAGACACAACAGTGATCCTTTAAGCTGGTTTGTAAGATTTTGTGCCGCCATCTGTATTTGTATATTGCCTGATCTTTAACACGTATAATAGCAGGGCTGGATAATAAAATGTAATGATCATAGAGCAGTTATTTTGTAAGCAAGACAAAGAAATGTGGATTTAAATTTAATTAACATTTGGAAAAACATTTTAGAAAGTTTCTGCCAGACATGGATTATAACTTGTCAACAATAAAGATGAGTCTTAACAAATAAACTCTCCTAGTGCACATTATACAAAATGTTTTTGACTTTTACTAAATGCTTCACTGTATTTAATTGGCCAGGGAATCTTTATCACAATGACATAGTTCATCATTAGAATAACAAAATGAATTTTAATGTAATTCTGTGAATACCCTTTGTGTAAAAAAAAATAAAGAAAAAAAAGTAAACAGCTTAAAACATTTCAGCTGGTTGCCTTAATTAAAGTGAAGTTAGCACTTCCAAATATAAGTAGACTAAAGAATGGATAAAGTAGGGAATGTGACAAACATTTAGTCCATACGTACAACCTACTTACTAATAAGGCCTAAATTCTAGGGGATTAGATGAACATTTCTCCATGTTCCATGCTTGGCCGTACCATACTTATACAGTTTGACACCCAAAAATGTAGGGTAATATTGGATGATAAAGCTTTTCTACAGTGCAGGAATTGTTGACCTAAAACTGGAACAGAATAGCATGATTCTATTATTATATATTTTTTTCTAAGTGACCAGTTTGTGCAAGTTCAAGCAGTGAAGAATCATTAATTTTAGGTCTGTATATTTCAGTAAGGTTAACCCCTTCGCGCTGGATGGTGCTTTGGTCCTTAACAACCAAAGCACCAAACTGGCGTCTCTGTGCTCCTAAGAGTGGTCTCACGCGAAATGCGTTAGGTTGCCTTCCAGTGGACTTTATCATCCATGGATTTATGCTACTCTGTTTGTTTTGGACACATTTCCACTTTCTATTATTAAAGCATCTTATTGATTTATCATCTGGTGAGTGGAGTGCACAGTATTCTCCGCATTCAACGTTCTATTGTAGCACCTAATCAGTGCTGTGGAGCACCCACCCTCCGTGCATATTTGTTTCCAGTGTTTGGAGCCGGTACAGCTGTCTTTACTCCCTGCCACAATGACGCAACACTTTGCGACATCACATGTGATGTCATGGAGGCATGCCCGAACATGGAAGTTCGGGAACTCAACGTCCCAGTAAAATGTAACCGGCATTAGCTTTGGGCTATTATTCTGACTCTTTTTAGGTCCATGGTAAGACCCCCACCTTGAATATGGAGTTCAATTCTGGGCACCTTGTCTAAAAAAAGACATGATGGAACCAGAGAAAGTGCAGAGGAGGGCTACAAAACTGATATAGGGAATGGAAAGTTTTAGTTATGAAGATAGGCTGGAAAAAGTTACATTTGTACATGCTAGAGAAACAGCATCTTAGAGGGGATATGATAATGTTATATAAATATGTACACGGCGAATACAAAGGGCTCTCTAAAGACCTGTTCATTAATAGAACAGCACAAAGGACAAGAAGCCACCCACTAAGATGTAAGGAAAGGAGTTTAAATCTATAACAGTTGAAGGGATTCCTTTACGGTAAGGACAATAAAGGTATGGAAATCGCTGCCTGAACAAGTGGTGCTAGCAAATACATTAGATGCTTTTAAAAGGGCCCTGATGTCACAACTTGGGATAGCAGACCAGGGAGGAGCCTCATTGCAGGACATGGTGTGGGGTCTGTCTGCACGATGCATAACTAAGGACTGGTAGCAGAGACTGGCAACTGTAACATGACTGGTAGCAGAGACTGGCAACAGTGACATGACTGGTAGCGGACCTGGCAACTGAGGACATGACTGGTAGCAGAGACAGGACTGGTAGCCAAGACTGGCCACTAAGGACAGGATTGGAAGCTGAGACAGGACTGGAACCTGTTGCAACAGGATAAAAAACAGTACAATGATATTTGCCCTGAAAGGTATTATACCCTATGGTTGAGCCTCAGGCAAATGACCACCCAGGACTTTAGCACACTGACTGAGACCGCACACTGAAGCAAGACAAATACACACAAAATAATGGAGGACTGGAGCAATGGAGGAATATCATTAGTCAAAGTCACAAGGCAGGCAAACGGGTCAGGACGGGCAGCAAATAGGCTTGGTAACGACAGGCATGGATTCAGCAACAGGATAACAAACGAAAGAATCAGGAACGCTAGTACAGGCACAGAGGCACTATACAGGCATATGAGTGACAGGCAACAGAGGGTTGTAGTCAATGGGGTATATTCGATGCAAGGTCTTGTTACTAGTGGGGTACCTCAGGGATCTGTTCTTGGACCCATTCTCTTTAATATTTTTATTAGCGATATTGCAGAAGGTCTTGTTGGCAAAGTATGTCTTTTTGCTGATGTTACAAAGATTTGCAGCAGGGTTGATATTCATGGAGGGATAAGCCAAATGGCAAATGATTTAGCTAAACTAGAAAAATGGTCAGAGCAGTGGCAACTGACATTTAGTGTGGATAAGTGCAAGATTATGCACCTTAGGCGTAAAAACCCAAAAGCAGAATATAGACTATTTGGTACAGTCCTAACCTCAACATCTGAGGAAAGGGATTTAGGAGTAATAATTTCAGAGGACTTGAAGGTAGGTAGGCAATGCAATAGAGCAGCAGGAAATGCTAGCAGAATGCTTGGTTGCATAGGGAGAGGTATAAGCAGTAGGAAGAGGGAAGTGCTCATGCCATTGTACAGAGCACTGGTGTGACCTCACTTGGAGTATTGTACGCAGTACTGGAGACCGTATCTCCAGAAGGATATTGATACTTTGGAGAGAGTTCAGAAAAGGGCTACTAAACTGGTTCATGGATTGAAGGATAAAACTTACCAGGAAAGGTTAAAGCATCTTAACATGTATAGCTTGGAGGAAAGACTTAACAGGGGGGATATGATAGAAACATTTAAATACATAAAGGCAATCAACACAGTAAAGGAAGAGAGTATATTTAAAAGAAGAAAAACTACCACAACTAGAGGACATAGTCTTAAATTAGAGGGGCGATGATTTAAAAGTAATATCAGGAAGTATTACTTTACTGAGAGGGTAGTGGATGTATGGAATAGCCTGCCAGCAGAAGTGGTAGAGGTAAACACAGTCAAGGATTTTAAGCATCCGTGGGATAGACACAAGGCTATCCTAGCTATAAGACCTGGAACGGGGGACTAATAAAAGTACTCAAAAAAAATTGGGCAGACTAGATGGACCGAATGGTTCTTATCTGCCGACACATTCTATGTTTCTATGTTTCTATGTAATCAGAGCAATGCAAAGGCCCCTTGTGCAAATAGCTGCAGGATTAAGTATGGTTGGGCTCAGGTTAACAAAGCAGTTGATACACCAGGAGCAGAAATTAGAAACACTAGAATAGCGGCCACTAGAGGCTGAAGAGTAAACAGCCACAAAACTGAATTAAACATACAGGAGCCAGGGAAATGGTAGTATAATATTTATATTTATTTAGTGTTTGTTTATCCAAGGAGAAATATTATTGCCTTTTGGAGTGAAGAAAGATGTATTTCCCCATTCAAAGCAGAATTCAAATTGCTGAAAAAAGTTGTTGTTTTTGTCTTCTTTTGGATCAATAGCAGTCAACATGGAATAGCAAAAGGGTTGAACTTGAATAATGCAAGTCTTTTTTCGACCCAAACCACTATGGAACTATGTAAAGTTCTTGGTTTGGTGACATCCTGGAACACCTGATGTGCCCCAAAATGGTTACTGTTGATGTAAAGCTCACATGTTATTCAAGAACTTAAAAAAATTGGTTTAATGATAAATACTGTGAGCTACCAGGACATAGTTCCTGCACCAGTCAAATTCATATAGTTAAAATAGACATCCACAAGATTCTTTTCAGGGGGTGCAAGATATCCTCCTCACCTTTCCCTTCTCCCAAACCAATACCTTCTTATCTCTTCCCCATTGCAAATGTTAGCTACTCATAACAGGAAAAATTATCTGACTGTGGTACTAGTAGCTAACAGACCAGCATGTGCTTATACAATAGCTGATTAGCCATTACTACCCTAGTCTAAAATGAATGTGGAAAGTAGCCAGAAATGACTGGCTGTACTTCATGGGAGCTACAGACAACAACAAAAAAGTTAGTGTGTAGTGTAGTGTAGGCCATCAAAACCCCACCCCACTCTGTATAACTACTATTCCTCATTAAGTTCTGCTAACAATATGGCTGGTTGAATATTATTATAGATGCAGTCAACAAAAGTTAGTGTCTGCACTGTAGGCTTAGTCTAGACCCATCAACAATATGCTACTGTTGAGTTCCCATCATAATCAACTAGTAACGTTGCTTACTCTACATCATGGGGGTTACAGCTAATAAAAGTTAATGTTGTGTAGTGTAGCTCTGCGATGCATAGCAAGCAGTATGTTGTAATACAAAAAGGAGGGTAGTAATTATCAGATCCGCTATCTAACTAACCCCCTAAACCCTAATACTAAAACTACCCTGCCCGAACCCTAATACTAACACTACCCCACCCGAACCCTAATAGTAACCCCCCAAATACAAACACCAATAGCCCTAATACTAACACTACCCCCGAACCCTAATAGTAACACTACCCTCGAATCCCTAATTCTAACATTACCCCACCCGAACCCTAATACTAACACTACCCCCGAACCCTAATACTAACACTAACCCCCGAAACCCTAATACTAACACTACCCCTTGAACCCTAATACTAACACTAACCCCCCGAACCATAATACTAACACTAACCCCCGAACCCTAATAATAACACTAACCTCCCTGAATCCTGATACTGACACCTAACCCCTGACAACACCTAACCACCTTGTACGCGATCCAGCAATTAATTGTCCTGTGAAGAAAGGTCCGATGATAAACTCTTGCACAGTGAACTGGCCATAGCGCGAGAGGTGAAACGGCTTTAAGCGGCGTTTAAGCTGTCCCTTCCCCTGTGCTGCATTTGCCATAACACTCTACAGGGAGGACTGAAGCTACCATTTCAGCAGCAAATGGCATGTGAATGAACAAATGGATGAATGTACAAATTACATTTTCGTTCATTGTACATTTTTCAGTTTCACATTCAGAATTCCTTATTCAGATGAATGGACGAAAGAAGTCAAAGAAGTTTAAAGTTTACATCAATGAAAAGATCAAATTCTTCCATTTTTAAATATAAAATGGATCATTGTACTAAGAAATAAGGAACAAAATGGAGATACATGTTGACCTGGAAACCCTTTATAGATGTTATGGATAAAAAATATCAAAAGAAATATCTTAGCCATCTTAAAATATATAAATGGTTGGATACAAAAATTCTCCTTAATCCAGGCCTGATTGAAGTCTATTGACAAACAATTTGGATTTACAAATTGGTGATTGATTTTAGGTGGGTTGACATCCGGACATCAGCTCAGAGTCCAGTTGGGCAATGTGAATTCTTGAAATGGAGACGAAACTCAGAATTCATTTGTAGAAAGATTAGATAAGTAAATTTATTAATAGAATGTTAATGTATTATGTAAATAAGCTACATTTAAATTTTAATCATTGTAACAATACGTTTTGTTTATTTCCTCAGTATTAATAAAAAAATATTTAAAAAATTCAATGTTAAATTTGAATATTCATGTCTCGGTTACTATTCCATTTTTTTTTTAAATTCACATTTCCTTTATATAGAGCATTGATTTAAACTAGCTTAGGCATCTAAGAATATAAACTATACTTGAATGGTGAAAAACTTTGGAACTTTGGTGATTAAACTTTCCACTTTACTAAGATCTATTTGTCAATCTGCCCAGCTCTGTCATTCTAAAGCTCTTTCTTTACAGAAAGGCATCATTCATCCAAACAGACCAAATAAAATATGTTTTTACTTTTAAATCTCACTATTTTATAATATTAATATATTTGGACATACCTAGAATTTATGTATTATAAAATACATCTGAAGCTGGTCTATATG
This sequence comes from Pelodytes ibericus, assembly GCA_036172795.1. Taxonomy (NCBI): domain Eukaryota; kingdom Metazoa; phylum Chordata; class Amphibia; order Anura; family Pelodytidae; genus Pelodytes; species Pelodytes ibericus. The sequence goes on from CM069860.1 coordinate 43,271,628, forward strand.
ACAAATAGAAAATGTACAACCAAAACGGACTGATTTGCTTTTAAATTTCTTCACTTGAATAAACTAAATGTTCCTTAAACAATCCAGCATTCTGTAGGGTCACTTTTATTCCTCACAAGTTATATAACTACTGTTTGGTAGAAAATTCAGTATCAGCTAGTAGAAGTGGTAAATGTTAACACAGTGATGGAGTTTAAGCATGCATAGGCGTGCGCACGGGGTGTGCCGGGTGTGCCTGGGCACACCCTAATCCAGGGCCGGCGCCACCAGTAAGGCGACCTAGGCAGCTGCCTAGGGCGCATCTTGGCTGGGGGCGCCGGAACCCTGCTTCCAAAAAAAAAAAAAAAAATCCTCCTCTTTACTTACCTCGTCGGCGTCGCTGCGTCTCCGGTGCTGGGCCGCCTGTGGCTGAGAGGGAAGCGTTGTGCGCTCCCCTCCAGCCAATGCGCATTCAGTAAAGTTTTTTTTTTTTAAACTTTATTGAAAGCGCATTGGCTGGAGGGGAGCGCACAACGCTTCCCTCTCAGTCACAGGCGGCCCAGCACCGGAGACAGAGCAGCAGCAGCAGCAGCGACGAGGTAAGTAAAGGAAAGAAGGCCTGGCTGGCATATTGGGTGGCTAAGTCCAGGCATATTTTGGGGGAAAGTCCTGGCATATTGCTGGGGAAAGTCCTGGCATATTGCTGGGGACAGTCCTGGCATATTGGGTGTTTAAGTCCTGGCATATTGGGTAGCTAAGTCCAGGCATATTTTGGGGGAAAGTCCTGGCATATTGGGTGTTTAAGTCCTGGCATATTTTGGGGGAAAGTCCTGGCATATTGAGGGGCATAATCCTGTCATATTGGGTGGCATAATCCTGGGATATTGAGGGGCTTAATCCTGGCATATTGAGGGGCATAATCCTGGGATAAAGAGGGGCATAATAATGGGACATTGAGGGGCATAATCCTGGGATATTGAAGGGAATAATCCTGGCATATTGAGGGGCATAATCCTGGGGTATTGAGGGGCATAATCCTGGCATATTGAGCGGCATAATCCTGGGATATTGAGGGGAATAATCCTGGCATATTGTGGGGCATAATCCTGGGATATTGAGGGGAATAATCCTGGCATATTGTGGGCATAATCCTGGGATATTGAGGGGAATAATCCTGGCATATTGGGTGGCTAAATCCTGGCATATTGCGGAGCATAATCCTGGGGTATTGAGGGGAATAATCCTGGCATATTGGGTGGCTAAATCCTGGCATATTGCGGAGCATAATCCTGGGGTATTGAGGGGAATAATCCTGGCATATTGGGTGGCTAAATCCTGGCATATTGCGGAGCATAATCCTGGGGTATTGAGGGGAATAATCCTGGCATATTGAGACTTAAGTTATGTTACTTATTCTCCACCATTCTTAATAGGGGGCTTTATTGCAACATGTAACTCTGTTAACTCTCTTTTAATTTAAATGCTGAGAAAGGGGTGGAACATGTGATGTCATGATATGGGAAAATAATATGATAATGGGGGGGGGGGGGACGCCGTGTGCGGCGTGTGTGTTTGTGCTTTAGGGTGCACACCCTAATGCAATAGGCTGCGCACGCCTATGTAAGCATGTGTGGTATAGGCATAAGGCTATCATATATATAAGATACATCCAAGGACTAATGAAAGTATTCAGAAAATTGAGTAGACAATATGGGTCGAATGGTCCTTATCTACCGACACATTCTATGTTTCTATGAAATGGCAGCCTGCACACTATTTTGCCACTCAATATGCCAGTATTTAGCCCAGGGGTCCTCAAACTTTTTAAACAGCGGGACCGTTGGAGGGCCGGACTATAGTAAAAACAAAAACTATGAACAAATTCCTATGCACACTGCATATATCTTATTTTGCAGTGAAGAAACAAAACGGGAACAAATACAATATTTAAAATGAAGTAAAGTTAAATCAACAAACTTACCAGTATTTCAATGGGAATATTATGCCAGTCAGAGCCCAGTAATATTATGCAAGTCAGATGCCCAGGAATATTATGCCAGTCAGAGCCCAGTAATATTGTGCCAGTCAGATGCCCAGGAACATTTTGCCAGTCAGAGCCCAGTAATATTATGCCAGTCAGAGCCCAGCAATAGTGTGCCAGACAGATTCCCAGGAATATTGTGCCATTCAGATGCCCAGGAATATTATGCCAGTCAGATGCCCAGGAATATTGTGCCATTTAGATGCCCAGGAATATTATGCCAGTCAGATGCCCAGGAATATTACGCCAGTCAGAGCCCAGGAATATTATGCCAGTCAGATGCCCAGTAATATTATGCCAGTCAGATGCCCAGGAATATTATGCCAGTCAGATGCCCAGGAATATTGTGCCATTCAGATGCCCAGGAATATTATGCCAGTCAGAGCCCAGGAATATTATGCCAGTCAGATGCCCAGGAATATTATGCCAGTCAGATGCCCAGGAACATTATGCCAGTCAGATGTCCAGGAATATTATGCCAGTCAGATGTCCAGGAATATTATGCCAGTCAGATGCCCAGGAATATTGTGCCAGTCAGATGCCCAGGAATATTATGCCAGTCAGAGCCAAGGAATAGTGTGCCAGTCAGATGCCCAGGAATATTATGCCAGTCAGATGCCCAGTAATATTATGCCAGTCAGATGCCCAGGAATATTGTGCCAGTCAGATGCCCAGGAATATTATGCCAGTCAGAGCCCAGGAATAGTGTGCCAGTCAGATGCCCAGGAATATTATGCCATTCAGATGCCCAGGAATATTATGCCAGTCAGATGCCCAGGAATATTATGCCAGTAAAATGCCCAGGAATATTATGCCAGACAGATGCCCAGGAACATTATGCCAGTCAGATGTCCAGGAATATTATGCCAGTCAGATGCCCAGGAATATTATGCCAGTCAGAGCCCAGTAATATTATGCCAGTCAGATGCCAAGGAATATTATGCCAGTCAGATGCCCAGGAATATTGTGCCAGTCAGATGCCCAGGAATATTATGCCAGTCAGAGCCTAGGAATAGTGTGCCAGTCAGATGCCCAGGAATATTATGCCATTCAGATGCCCAGAAATACTATGCCAGTCAGATGCCCAGGAATATTATGCCAGTCAGATGCCCAGGAATATTGTGCCATTCAGATGCCCAGGAATGTTATGCCAGTCAGATGCCCAGGAATATTATGCCAGTCAGATGCCCAGAAATATTAAGCCAGTCAGATGCCCAGGAATATTATGCCAGTCAGATGCCCAGGAACATTATGCCAGTCAGATGCCTAGGAACATTATGCCAGTCAGATGCCCAGGAATATTGTGCCAGTCAGATGCCCAGGAATATTGTGCCAGTCAGATGCTCGTTATACCTCCCTCCTCCCCCTTCCCCAGACCCCAGTACTTACCTCCATGCTGCTGTTCAGGTCCGTGGCTGAGAGGGAAGTGTTGTGAGCTCCCCTCCAGCCGCGCGGATCAATAAAGTGTGTTGAAAAAAAAACGTTTCAACACAATTTATTGAATGCGCGTGGCCTGAGGGGAGCGCACAGCGCTTCCCTCTCAGCCACGGACCTGAACAGCAGCATGGAGGTAAGTAAACGGGCCTGGGGGAGAGGGCGATTTTCCTGCCCCCCCATTGGGGCGCCCTAAGGCAGCCGCCTGTGCTGCCTTACGATAGCGCCGGCCCTGGCAGCCTGTATTAGTTTTACTTGTATTCAAACTTAAATGTATTTTGATTTGAACAGATAGGAAAGCATTGAAAATCTTTTTTAAAGGGACAGTTCCTCCAATAGCAGTGAAGCATTGTCACCATCATCCTACATGGAGATAAGTGGTGCACATGGTAGGACACTGAGATGGGGCAACAAAAGGAAAGGGAACAATAACTGAGAGAAGGGGAAACTAAAATGAGCAGAGTCTGCAAAAGAAATGGGAGAGGGAAGCATAATATCAGGGGAAATGGTAATTTGCGATATTTAACTTGCATACCTCCCAACATTGCCCTAGGCCGGCAAATTTTGGGGGGCGGTAGCCCCCCCAGCACTGAAAAAAAAAATCCAGCCCTTTAAAAAAAAAAAAAAACACCACGCTTGCAGGCAGAGCCGAAGAGGCAGCATGGAGGACTCCATGCTGCCTGCCACTAGCCACCAGGGAAAGGTAAGTGATGGGGAAATGGGGGGATTTGGCCATTAGCAGGGGCACATTAAATGGCAAATCACACTGGCATATTACTGGGCAAATTAGCTGGGCACATAAAATGGCAAATCACACTGGCATATTACTGGGCAAATTAGCTAGGCACATTAAATGGCAAATCACACTGGCATATTATTGGGCAAATTGGCAGGGGCACATTTAATGGCAAATCACACTGGCATATTACTGGGCAAATTAGCTGGGCATATTAAATGGCAAATCACACTGGCATATTATTGGGCAAATTGGCAGGGGCACATTAAATGGCAAATCACACTGGCATATTATTGGGCAAATTGGCAGGGGCACATTAAATGGCAAATAACACTGGCATATAATTGGGCAAATTGGCTGTGGCATATTAAATGACAAATAACACTGGCATATCATTGGGCAAATTGGCTGCCGGATATAAAATGGCAAATAACACTGGCATATTATTGGGCAAATTAGCAGGGGCATATTAAATGGCAAATAACACTGGCATATTGTTGGGCAAATTGTAAGGTGCATATTAAATGGCAAATAACACTGGCATATTATTGGGCAAATTGGCTGCGGGATATAACATGGCAAATAACACTGGCATATTATTGGGCAAATTGGCTGGGGCTTATTAATGACAAATAACACTAACATATTATTGGGCAAATTGGCAGGGGCATATTAAATGGCAAATAATACTGGCTTAATATTGGGCAAATTGGCTGGGGCATATTACCGGTAAATGGCAGAATAACACTGGCATATTATTGGGCAAATTGGCTGGGGAATATTAATGGCAAATTATACTGGCATAATATTGGGCAAATTGGCAGAGGCTGATTAAATGGCAAATAATGGCATATTATTGGGGAAATTGGCTGTGACTTATTAATGGCAAATAATACTTGCATATTATTGGGCAAATTGGCTGGGGCATATTAATGGCAAATGATACTGGCATATTATTGGGCAAATTAGCTGGGGAATATTATGGGCAAATAATATTGGCAATGTGTATGTAGTATGTGGTAGTAATAATATTGGCAATGTGTATGTATGGGGTGATAGAGGCATGCAAATGGGGTGATGGGGTATGTCCTTGGTGTGCAACGTGGGTTATGTCGTAGGTGTGCATCGGGGGTAGGGGGGTGCCCAAAATGTGTCTACCTAGGGCAGCACAAAACCAAGATACACCACTGGCGGTAGAGCCCGTGAGACAGCAGGATAGACCTCCCAAATCAGAACTGTCACACACAAAGCGGGACAATTGAAAGGTATGAAACTGATATCCTTCAGAAGAATGGGCACTCAGGCTTAAAAAAGATGGTCAAGCTGATTTGCTACACTTTCAACCATGTCATGTGCAAGAAGATCTTAAGCCAAGATACAAAAGGTTAACTTGTGCAACCATGCAGCAAGATTTTTGCATGGTGATTTATCTGCACATTTTAATCACAAGCAATTAGTCTTAGCTAATTGTAGAGGGTGTTTATATACAGTCTTTGCCTAATCAACATTTTCCACTTTTTAAATCTGCTTCCCCTGCTACTCTATGAAATCTTAACGCTGCCTGAATTTAACCTCTGTGGTTCAATCAGTCCTATGTAAGCAATAGGTATTGTTAGAACTCACAAATATTGTAGTGCTTTGATATACTAGTGCGCTAAGAATTTTTTTCCTATTTGATTTAGATAGATTGTTTTGTGATTGATTGTGAGATTTTTTTTGTGTGCCTGTGCTCTGATTCCCATATGTGCATTTTTATGAAATAAATTATAATATTTTATTAGAGAAAACTAGTAAAGTTATTTAGCTACAGTGTTTCAGTAAACAATCAGTGGTGGATCCATGGGGGGTGACGGGGCAATTGCCACCCCGAGCAGAGCCGGAGTGGGGAGAGGACCGCACCAGGTGTGGAGGTGAAGGTCCGCCCCCACCCTGTAGGGCACTCGGCAGGGAGACGCTGACAGCATTGGCTCCATGTGTGTCAAACAAACTGAGAGCTCAGTCCATGCTGCCTCGTGCTCCCCATGCATAGTGATGGTTCAGAACATCAGAAACACGATGCTCTGCATCATCACTACGCGCCGGGAGTACGAGCAGCACTGATTGAGCTCTCAGTGTGTTTAACAGACAAGGAGCCAATGCTGTCTGCATCTCCCCACTGAGTGATTGGACCTGCACTGCATTAAATCAGGTAGAAGGGGAGGAGAGGAAATAACATGGGGAGGGGGGGGCAGAGGAGAGAACACTTGGAGGAGGAGGAGGAGGAGAGACAACACAGGAGGGGGGAGAGAAAACAGGGAAGGGAGAGAGAACACAGGGAGGGGGGAGAGCAGATAACACAGGGAGAGGGGAAATGAGAGAACACAGGGAGGGGGAGAAGAGCAAACACAGGGAGGGGGGAGAAGAGCGAACACAGGGAGAAGAGTGAACATGGGGAGGGGGGAGAAGAGTGAACACGGGGAGAGAGGAAGGAACAGGGAGGATGAGAGGAGAGAACAGAGTGGAGATAGAGGAAAGAACAGGCAAGGATGAGAGAGGAGAGAGCAGGGTGGAGAGAGAGGAAAGAACAGGGAAAAGGGGGAGATACATACATGGGAAGAGAGAGGAGAGAGACATGCCGATATTTGAAGGGAGAGGAGAGCGACAGACAGACATATGCCCTTCCTGAGATCAGACTCTGGATCCGCCCCTGTAGCCAATATGCCATTTGCATAGAGAGCATAGTTGCCAACATCAGCCATGTTTCCAGGGACCCATATTTGTTCCAAATACTGCAGAAAGGCCATGCAAAGTGCAGCCCGGCAGTATGTAGGATGCATATACACACAGACAGAATCCAATTAATTAACCCCTTAAGGACAGAGCCTTTGAAACATTTTTGTCCATTCTGGACAATGGCGATTTTAACATTTCTGTGCGGTTTGTGTTTAGCTGTCATTTTCTTCTTTGTCATTTGCTGTACCCACACAAATTATATATTGTTTTTAAAGGGACAAGAAGGGCTTTCTTTGGATGCCATCATTTTAATCATATCCTATAATATTATATAATAAATAAATAAAATATGGTAAAAAAATAATAAAAAAAAACATATTTCCTGACTTTTATTTGAAACATCTTCTCCTCATCGACAAAAGCGAACAAAAAAAACCCTGCTAAATAGATTCTACCATGTCTCCTGAGTACAGGGATACCACCCATGCATAGGTTTGTCTGCTTTTTGGGGGGTTAAAGGGCCACATTTGAGAGGTGCGCTTGTTGGTTTGCCAACTTGAAATTTTCACATGCAGACAACCTGCGCCCATGTCCCATTTGGGAGATATTTGAAGCCAGCTAGTGTATTTTACCCCATCAACCCATATATTTTTTTAAAGTGCACACCCTAGGCTATTTAAAATGGTGGTATTTTAACACTTTCCATGCACTAATTCTACCACCAGCCTTTGTCAAAGTTTGTGGTAGTAATTCTTTTGTGTTTTTTTCCACAAACATTGTACTTCAGACATAAATTCACAGATATTGGTACGTGTCACTGCCAAATAACACCCCATTATGTGTTCAGCAACTTCTCCTGAGTACAGGGATATCATCCATGCATAGATTTGTTAGTTTTTTTGGGGGTTAAAAGGCCACATTTTGAAGGTGCACATTTCCAACTTGGAATTTTTACGTGTTGTCAGCCTGCGCCCCCATGTTTCATTTGAAGCCAGACAGTGCATTTTACCCCAAAAAAGCATATATTTTGTAAAAGTAGACACCCTAGGCTATTTTAAATTGTGGTATTTTAACCCTTTCCATGCACCAATTCTAACACCAGCCTTTGTCAAAGTTTGTGGTAGTAATTTTATTGTGTATTTTTTCCCACATAAATTGTATTTAGACACACATTCACAGATTTTGGTATGTGTCACTGCCAAACAATACCACAATATGTGTTCAGCAACATCTACCGAGCACAGGGATACCACCTATGCATAGGTTTGTCAGCTTGTTTGGGGGTTAAAAGGCCACATTTTAGATGTGTGCTTTTTGATTTTCCAACTTGGAATTTTGACATGTAGGGCAAGGAAGGGGTTAATAGCTCTTATAACAGACAAAAAAAAATACTGATAGCAACAAAAATCCTTCTGCAGCCAGATTGCTCCATATACGCTGCTTAGGCAGTGACCATATGCGCTGCTTAGGCAGTGACCATATGCGCTGCTTAGGCAGTGATATACGGCAAGCAAGGGGTTAATAGCTCTTAAAAGAGCCTTCAATATAGTGTAATAAATGACAGTAAAAAAAATTAACCCCTAAAAAATGCACAGACAGCAGAAAATGTGCTGCTGTGGAAGATCACTGCATACACAGCGATCAATGGCAGGGAAGGGGTTAAACACTGGAAACGGCTTTTATAAAAGCCCTTGGGTCTCAATTTAAAAAAATATATATTATAATTACAAACTTTCATTATACAGCTCTATCTGTCTCCCTCACTAAAAGTCAAGTGAGGAGAGGGAGGCAGATCTACATGGGTCGGATCAATATTTACAACAAATATTAATGTGACCAGGCGAATTGTGATGCTCATGTGAGCAATCACCAAACCACCTTTGCCACTGATCAGCTGTTACTGATCGCTATAGATGCGATCAGACAGCTAAAAAAAAATTGACGTTAAACGTAAAATCTAACGGGTACAATTAACCCGAAGCGGGTGTAATAATAAAGTTAAAAATATATAAAATATGCTTCTGCAGCAAGATTGATGCATTTGCGCCAGATCGCTGCTTAGGCAGGGATCTACAGCAAGCAAGGGGTTAATAGCTCTTAAAAGAGCCTTTGTTATACTGTAATGAATTACAGTAAAAAAAATTAAGCCCTTGATTTGTCAAATGTTATTAAATATTTTATTTTATGTAAAAAAAAATGTTTTCACTTTTTCTGATCTGTCTCTCTCCCTCACTAAAACTATAGTGAGGAGAGAGAGGCAGATCAATACTTGTCAAAGGCAATATTTACAAATATTGCCTTTGACAGTATGATAAGTGCTCATCAGGGCACTTATCGTACATGCCTGCACACAGATCACACAGATCTGATGTGCAGGCATCGATTGGCTCCTCCTAGAGCAATGGAAGTGAAATACAATTACTTCTGATGCTCTTGCCAGTAGAAGGGAAGCACTGCCTGTATAGGCAGCGTTCCCTTCCACTGAGCCAATGGGGTCGCTCAGGAGAGCGACCACCATCGGTTCTGGGGGCAGCCGAAGGTGTTGCTAAGTGCCTCGCTAGCGAGAACCTTTAGCAACACCGGAAGTGCTTAGGAAGCGAACGATCGTTCGCTTCCTTAGCACGTGTGCAGACGGCGCTGGGGAGTGATCGTAGCGCTCCCCTGCACTTTTTTTTAGTGTTGCACAATGCCTCTACATAGAGGCATTGTAGCAACAGCATGACGTGCCAGGCACGTCACCTGTCAGCAAGTCCACGATTTGCCGTGACGTGACTGGCACGTCATCTGTCATGAAGGGGTGGCAATCTCATAGGACCTACCATGATTAATTAATTGGATTGTGCATGTGTGTATATCCATCCTGCATACTGCCGGGCTGCACTTTGCAGGCTTTTTCTGCAGCATGTGGACAAATATAGCTCCCTGGAAACATGGCTGATGGCAACTATGAGAGAGGAAATGTTCTTTTTCTTTCTTCAATATAATAGTTTTGTGATTAAAAATTGGAAAAAAAAAACAATTAAATAATTGAGTCTGGATGGATAAATTATAGACACTTAACTTTGTTTTTAGCTGTGAAGTAACAGTGACCTTTATAAAATCAAAGCTGAAAATCCCTGTATCGTATCAACTTCAATAAATAAATAAAATAAAGGAGGAAAAAAAATTCAAGAGAAATATTGACATTCTCTACGATGAAATCAACTCACAATAACTTATCTCGCCAGGTTTCATTTCCAACAAAAAGTCTATCAGATCACGCTACAGAAAAAGTAGACAATCATTTTCCGAGCTATTTCCCTTGACAAAACTTTTAAATTTTCTTATAGGCATCCTGTACAGTTTATGATAGGAGTGGGCTATATTCTGACAGTGCCTGAGAATGGAAAGAGAGCACAAAGAGAAAAAAAAAAAATTGTGAGGTGAACACAAGCTTTTCCAATCCCCCACATGAGTGTGATAATTAATAAATGAACCACCCTGGGACGCATCTAAAGCTTTCTCAGATGACATATCTGTCGTGAGCTCGCTAAAGCATTAAATGGCCATTTTCTGACAGAATGACTTCACTGCCTTGGAGCTTCCATGACTTTGTGTGTAATAATTTTTCTCTGTTTTATTTTTTTTTTTCTCCTTTTGCTTTCTCTCTCCCTGGTTGATAGCTCTAGTTCATTTCAACCTGTTTAATTGGGCCCCGGATGAATTTAGTCGACAGGGCCATTCATCATGTGGCAGCCGTTGGCGGACAAGCCCAAGGGGAACATGGCTGACAGCTCCACAAGCTTCTGATGCTGCCTGACTGTGGAAGTTCACATATTTGGGCATTAGTGCAGCTATTAGTTTAACAAGCTTCGTTTATCCTTGTCACTACCACTTCAGCTTCTCATGTAATCATCTGAAATGTAGATTACTGCTAGACAAATGGGACCGAGCAAGAGAATCCAGGAGGAAAAAAAGTGACAAGGATTGCTTGTTAAAAGATGTTTTTTTCCTTCTACTATTTTAAATCGTTTGCAACATGAGCGCTTTGATTAACCTCATCTTCACATGATTTTAACAGTAATGTTTTGTTGTCATACATTATACAAATCTCATACTTTTTTTTTTGCCATTATTAAAAAGCTCTTCGATTCAGTGGGTCATAATATTAAGCAAACCATTAGGAACAATGACTTACCTGGGCAAATATGAAATATTTTATAAAAGATCATAAAATAATGCATTGCATTTTTTTTTAAAATCTAAGTCACCTTTTGTGGTTGTTGAATGTATTGGGGTAATATGTAATGTAATTAAAGTTATTTCTACATTTAGATTATATATAATTGAGGAAATTCTAGAATAATAGGTCATGCCATTAGAACGTTATCGATGGTGGAGTGTTAAGTAGAGTTGAGGTAAGTGTCTTTGACACCAAGACCCCTTTTAGCAAAGTGACCCAAAATGCTGGATTTTGGCAAACAAGTAAAATCTAAAGTTCCAAATTATTTAATAATGGACTGTCATAAATTGTCACAATTTCTGTAGAATGTGAAAATGTGTCTTTATGGTATGGTAGCTATGGAGACATTTTAATCAGGGTGAGATATAGACTAGGAAGACCAAAACCCATTTAAATTACTCATTCCCATTGATAAAGTACAATAAATAAAACAGTTTATAGTGCAGAAAGGATACTACCTGGGGCATTATAGCTAAATGTACAATAGTTGACAGCAGGTGCCTGCATGTGCCTTTGGAATAAATATTTTTCACTCTCTTTGTAGGAAGTGATAGAATTAAGTAGTGGATGATGTCACTGCTTGCATACAGGTGTCTGTGTGGACCTAAGAGAAAAGAAGAAGGAAATGTAAGTACGGTAGATTAAGATAATTCGGACTATAATTATAATTATAAGGCACACATTTACAGTTTACAGTCTAAGCTTCTTTAGGTAAATAAAGTACAGAATAAAATATATGGAATACGTTACCCTACCACTAGAGACTAATTTGTCAAGGTAGAACAATTACACAGATATCCATCAATATATCTCTAGACTACTGTGTATATTCCCGGAAATATAAATAACAACAGAGAGAAAAGAAGAGAAAAATGAACACCACATAAATGAAAATTGAAAATTAAAGAAATAAACGGTTTGCCAGGAGAGAGAGATGGCCGCATAGTGGGTCTGCTCCGCCGCTTCTGACGATAAATCAAGCTATAAAAGTTGCCTGACAATCATGGGGAGAAATAAAAAATACCCCCTGAATGCAGAAAGTGGAGGTCCCTCGCAGAAAACTCTTTCCTCGTCCCTCTGAGACTTCTTTCGTACTCCAGTAGCTATGTCCTCACAACCGGACCACGAGGGTAGGCCGCGCTCTCCTTCCCCGACCTCATCCCACCCTGATAGTGACTCACCGTCCCCAGGGCAAAGACTAATTGCTTTGGGATCTTCTCAAGGCATTTTCCAATCTATACCTACCAAAGAGGATTTTTCGAACTTGATATTTGGAAGTGCGCAGAGCCGTACAAGAAGAGGTACGCCACGTGGTCCAGGAGGAACTGGCGGGCCTGAAGGCCTCAATCGCTAAACTGGACGGATCTGTGGCCTCTGCAACATCCGAAATTACAGCTCTGAAGTCAGGACAGCAAACGACTGTAAAAACCCAACGATGTTTAACAACAGCAGTGTCTGACCTGATACTAGCCCTGGAAGACCAGGAAAACCGAGGCAGACGATGCAACATACGCGTTAGAGGCCTATTGGAAACTGATCTAGTGGAAGACTTGGGACCTACCCTGACCCGGATCTTTAATGGCCTAACGGGGCGACCACCGGAGACCAGGGTCCAGCTAGACAGAGCACACCGGGCCCTGCGCCCTCGAGGCCCTCCTGATGCTCCGCCCAGAGAAGTGATTTGTTGCTTTCATGAATTTTCGCTAAAAGATGCGGTTATGAAAGCTGCTAGAGCCACTCCAAAACTTCAGGTTGGTAGACTGCTGGAGAGCGTACCACCCGGACGACCGAGATTACACGTTCTACTCCCCCCCTCATGATTTATACACCAGACTTGATTATTTTTTTCTCCAAAATCACAACCTACACATGCTCCAGGAAGTCAAAATTGGAATAGTGACATGGTCTGATCATACACCCATGTTTCTCACAATAAGATCTCCTTTATATAAGTCCACATAGACATCCTGGAGACTTAACGATTCCTTCCTTTCGGATAACATCATAGTAGCTGACACCGCCATCAACCTGAAACAATATTTTAAGGAAAACTTAAACGCGGAAGTTCCTTCCCCTACCATCTGGGAGGCACACAAATGTGTAATCAGAGGACACTTTAATGCTACAGCGGCAACACTTAAGAAAACTAGGACACAAACCATATTAAAATTGACTACAGAAATAGCATCCCTCGAGGAAAAACATAAATCCACACTAGATCCGGCTGTATACCAGGATCTTATTTCATTACGCAGAGAACTATCTACGCTGATTAATGCTAAATTACAAAGACAAGCGCAGTGCTCCAAGGCCTTTTTCTATGAACATGGTAATAAAAGCGGACGTCTGCTTGCCCGTATGATTCGCACCAAACAACAGTCCACATATATCCCTAAAATAAGGACAGCTAACGGTAAATCCTTCCACTATAAACCCATTGATATTCTTTACTCATTTACTTCCCAATATAAAGCCCTTTACCAACTGAAACCCACCCTTACAGAGTCCGAAGCCACAGTAAGAGAGGAAAGAATAAAAAGCTAACTATTCAAAAATGTAAACAACACACTGTCAGACGTAGATCAGGCAGGATTGGAATCTCCCATATCAGAATCCGAAATTGGGGAAGCCCTGAAACAAATGGCTACGGGTAAATGTCCCGGTCCGGATGGCCTCCCGACAAGCTACTATAAAAAGTTTAATGAAATTTTACTCCCGATCTTAACAAAAATGTTCAACGACCTTCTAGATGGCGGGGCCTCCATCCTCACACTACGATAGCACATATTCAAGTGATCCCCAAACCAGGGAAGGATATGGAACTCTGAAAAAACTACAGACACATATCCCTGCTAAATTCTGACCTCAAACTTCTAGCTAAAGTCTTAGTGCTAAGACTACAACCTCTTATGCCAATGCTAATACACCCTGACCAGACGGGATTTATTTGGGGTAGAGAAGCAAAAGACAACACCACAAAATTAATTAATGTCACCCATTTGACGCAGGGAAGGAAGGAACCCTTAATCTTCCTGTCTACTGATGCTGAGAAAGCTTTTGACAGAGTGGACTGGGATTTCATGAGAGCGACCCTGCGCCAATTTGGGTTTGGCCCACATGTCCAGACATGGATAAATGCATTATATTCCGAAACTACGGCCAGAGTCCGGGTTAATGGCATTCTGGGAGACCCATTCCCAATAGGAAATGGGACAAGACAAGGTTGTCCATTGTCCCCATTGTTATTTACCCTGACTCTAGAGCCTTTCATTCAAGCCGTCAGTGACAACCCTTCGATTGAGGGATTTAAAACGAAAAACAATCACTATAAGGTCTCAGCTTACGCCGATGATCTTTTATTTATAATCTCAAACCCACATGTCACATTACCCAATGTATTACAATTAGATCCCTCCCTTGGATCGCCCCACACCGAGCCATAGCTCTATGTAAATTACATCCTACTATCGGCCCCACGATACGCATACTGCACTCCCTGGCAAATTGGCCCAAGTCACGACTTGTCCTTCTCCACTAACACCGTTAAGAGGTAACCCGGATTTCCCACAAGGCACACACTCCCCAGGACTTATACATTTTCTCCCCCTCTCTGTCCTACATCTATCTGAAATACTGACCTCAAATGGGGTGTCAAATCTTCAAACATCGCTAATGGACCGTTTTAATTACAACCAAATCACACATTATATATCCCATCTTCCACAACAACATTTTTTGAGACGTGCTAAAACTTGGTTTGAATGCCTCAGCATATCCACATCTCCTATAGACCATGGGATATCTCGTATTTACAATATTTTAGTGTCCCCAGGAGACTCAACTCCACTTAAGTTTATGGGAAAATGGGAAGAAAGTCTTGGTAAGGTTTTTACTACACCGCAATGGGATAGGATTTTATTGTTTACACACAAGAGTACTAAAGCGGTAAAATACCAGGAGATCAATTATAAGCTGTTGACATTGTGGTACCGCACCCCCCAATGTCTTCATAGTATGATACCTAGTATTGATCCAATATGTTGGAGATGTAACACTGACGTGGGCACTGACCACCACATATGGTGGTCCTGCCCGATAATCCATACTTACTGGAAGATGATACACAGTAAGGTTACAGAATATGGATGTAGTAAATACCCGTTTACCTTTGAAGCTATGGTATTGTTTTCTTCTGGAATGACCATCCCTTGTTTCAAAAAATCAATTGCCAAGCATCTTCTTATAGCAGCCAAATCTCTGATTCCTAAATATTGGAAATCGCAAAATATACCCACTAACAATGAATGGTTTGACCGTGTGGAAGAATTGATAGCCTCTGTAACTGATAATCTTGAGAAACACAGACAAACCTGTTATAAAAATGTATTTATATATATACAATTCATATAGGTTTCATCTGTTAGGATAAAAGTTTATAATATGTCTAGTGTCATTTTGTAACTAAGTGAATTTATCGATACACATATTGTCATTTGAGTATTGAAGTAATGTACATGACTCTGCTGCGACAGAGATTCCAAAAATGCACCTTTACACCCCTTTTCTTTTTTTTTTTTCTCTTCTATTCCCCTGATTCTGTTATTTCCCTATGGTTATATTGTATATTTTCTGAAAAACTCAAATAAAAATGTATTCACTAAAAAAAAAAAAAAAAAATTTACAACAAAGAGAAACGTCTATTAAATATTTTAGAGAAGATCTGGTCAAATAGGCTATAAATACTATAATGCACATTAATCACCAAAGGGTCGACACAAAATGCATCGTTAATTGACCCTGAAACAGTTGCGGACTGATTCGGGGCACATCAATGGCATGTTGGCAATGTTGAGCTACCTAGGTAGCTTTGATGTGCCTCTGAATACATTCACAATTTGGAAATCATAGTTGATTTCACACCGATATGCATCCAAAATCCACCGAACTAAAGTGGTAGCCTCAAACTCCCCATTATAGCCTACAGGAGAAGCCAAAAAAAATAGCACAGAAATTCCAAAAGATTCTACAGAAATAAATCAAACCTTCATAGGAAATACCGTATTTGCTCGATTATAAGACGACCCTGATTATAAGACGACCCCCCAAACTTTGGATATTCCTTTAGGAAAAAAACTAAAAGCCTGAATATAAGACTACCCTATAGGAAAAAAGTTAAACTTGTATATATTCACATGTAAATTGCTTTTTTAATAAAAAATTATATTAAAAAAATGCATTTGTTTTTATTTCCTTTTATGTGCCAATTATGCCTCTCTTTCCCTTGCCCCCAGCTTTGTCTCTCTCCCCCTCCCTTTGATTCCCCCCTCTCCTCTGTCTCTCCCCCCCCCTTGTTTCTCTCTGCCCCCCCTCCCTCTGTCTCTTCCCCCCCTTGTAGCTCTCTTCCCCCCTCCCTTCCCTTGTTGCTCTGTCTCCCCCCTCCCTCTCTGCCCCCCTCCCTCCCCCTGTCTCTGCCCCCCTCCCTCCCCCTGTCTCTTCCCCCCTCCCTCCCCATGTCTCTCTGCCCCCCCTCCCCCTGTCTCTCTACCCCCACCTCCCGCTGTCTCTCTGCCCCCTCCCTCCCCCTCACCTTGAAGTCGATCCCTGGTGGCTAGTGGGGGCAGCCAGGGGATGTCTGCACGATACGTGCAGACATCCTCCATGCTGCCCGACACGGCAGTCTATTATGATGGACAGCTGGTCCGTCATAATAGTCTGCCGTGTCGGGCAGCATGGAGGATGTCTGCACGTATCGTGCAGACATCCCCCAGCTGCCCGATTTACCCTGGTGGCTCATCGCGCAGACTTCCCCTGCTGTCAGAGATGGGGATCCAGGTCCCCTGCAGCTCTGCTAGGGACCTGGATCCATGTCTTATAATCTGACCTCAATTTGAGTTCTGATTATAAGAAGACCTCGATTATAAGACGAGGGGTAGTTTTCAGAAAAAGAAAATTCTTAAAAAAACCTTGTCTTATAATCGAGCAAATACGGTAGGCCAAGCTTCAAGAACTTGATACAACAGATTGATACAACCAGCTTACAGCCAATCACTGTTGAGGAATCTACATATAACTACCGAGCACATGACAAGCCCACCATTTTAAAGCAGGATCTACAGATTGTAGCATGCTGCATGTAAAAAAAAAAAGGAGCAAAGATAAAGAATGGTAACCCAGGAAGCAGGGCTCTCTGCCTCATGTATCAGTCTGTTCTTGTTCATCCTACTTAGTGAGCAGTCTCCCTCTATGCTCTGTAGCAAGCGCTATGTAAATTGTTGGTGCCATATAAATAAATGTGTAACGGAACGCTACTCAGGCTTGGTAGCACCTCTGCCCGTTGTAGGAAATCACCTCCTTAACCCCCCATTATAGTTCAGCATCTACCCAGCAAGTCTTTCTGGAACCTTGCACTATGTACCCGAATAGCATACAGGACCACTAGCAGTTAGGTACAGCAAGAATGAACAACATTTATTTGTGAAACAGCACAGACGTATATACACACAAATATGACATCAACTAGGGGGGGTGGGGGGGCATAGGGAACTAATTATAACATGTAGGCCTCAAACAAAAGAAAACCTAACTTAAAACAGGTAATTAAAAACAGTACAACTTTATATAAAATAAACATGTCATCTTTAGATCCAGACATCCATACTACAAGGGACAATAGATGGCTCACAGGAAAGTAAACACTTACTGATTGGATAAGTACACATTTCAACACAGAGGGTACTAGCCATGCATTTCAGGTCTGGACTGCCCTTATGGGTGGGATTAGTCTGATATGCAGGGCCGGCGCTACTGTAAGGCAGCACAGGCGTCTGCCTTAGGTCGCCCCAATGGGGGGGCGGGAAAATCGCCCGCTCCCCCAGGCCCGTTTACTTACCTCCATGCTGCTGTTCAGGTCCGTGGCTGAGAGGGAAGCGCTGTGCGCTCCCCTCAGGCCGTGCGCATTCAATAAAGTGTGTTGAAACTTTTTTATTCCTGGGCATCTGACTGGCATAATATTTCTGGGCATGAAAAACAAATAGTCAGAGAAGCACACCAAAATGAGTTGTCAACAACAAGAAAAAATAAACAACAAGGTGCATCACCCCAAGGGGCGTCCACTATACACCCCCAATAGGTAGAGTAACAGAGAACAAAAATTGGGGGAGCACACCATACAAAATAGATAAACAAGTAGAGGGTATAGTGCCAAAAATATTTTAATAAATATTAAATATGTAATAAATAACAGACAAATATATGTAAGACAAGATAAATAGAGAAATGACACACTATAAAACACAGAGAAATTAATTACAAACATATACACCAAAATAAGCAAACAAAATAAATTGAAAAAAGAAAATAATAAATAAATACCCACTCAATATAAAAAAATGCAGAGAAAAATGCAGTAGAAATGCAGACAGGAATGGAACAAGGGAGGACACACAGCGCAAAAAATGGAGGATAAAGGCCTCTAGCCGAAACGTTGGTGTCCTCCATTTTTTGCGCTGTGTGTCCTCCCTTGTTCCATTCCTGTCTGCATTTTTCTCTGCATTTTTTTATATTGAGTGGGTATTTATTTATTATTTTCTTTTTTCAATTTATTTTGTTTGCTTATTTTGGTGTATATGTTTGTAATTAATTTCTCTGTGTTTTATAGTGTGTCATTTCTCTATTTATCTTTTCTTACATATATTTGTCTGTTATTTATTACATATTTAATAATTATAAAAATATTTTTGGCACTATACCCTCTACTTGTTTATCTATTTTGTATGGTGTGCTCCCCCAATTATTGTTCTCTGTTACTATAATATTTCTGGGCATCTGAATGGCATAATATTCCTGGGCATCTGACTGGCGCACTATTCCTTGGCTCTGACTGGCATAATATTCCTGGGCATCTGACTGGCATAATATTCATGGGCATCTGACTGGCATAATATTCCTGGGCATCTGAATGGCATAATATTCCTGGGCTCTGACTGGCATAATATTACTGGGCTCTGACTGGCATAATGTTCCTGGGCATCTGACTGGCACAATATTACTAAGCTCTGACTGGCATAATATTCCTGGGCATCTGACTGGCATAATATTACTGGGCTCTGACTGGCATAATATTCCTGGCATCTGACTGGCATAATATTACTGGGCTCTGACTGGCACACTATTCCTGGACTCTGACTGGCATAATATTACTGGGCTCTGACTGGCATAATGTTCCTGGGCATCTGACTGGCATAATATTCCTGGGCATCTGAATGGCATAATATTCCTGGGCATTTGTTTTTACTATAGTCCGGCCCTCCAACGGTCTGAGGGACAGTGAACTGGCCCCCTGTTTAAAAAGTTTGAGGACCCCTGGGCTAAATACTGGCATATTGAGTGGCAAAATAGTGTGTCTCAGGTTATGTGTGAATTTGTGTAACTGTGTGTGTGTAAGTGGTAAGGGTGTCTCTGTGTGTGACTGCAAGGGTGTCTTTGTGTTTAAGGGTTTCAATGTGTGACACATTTAGAGCATGCGAGTTGAATATTTAGATGTATTTATTTTCTACACTATACATTATTCATAAATATATATATATATATATATATATATATATATATATAATGTAAGGAGGCTTAATGGTGTGGGAGGCGTGGCGGATCAGAGCAGGGGGGCACCAAAATGCACCTTCACCTGTGTAGACGAAAATCCTTGCACCGGCCCTGCTGATATGCTAATGGAGTGGTTCCTCTGTAATGGTGTAAGCAAGCAAAATACGGAGTTGCCCTCCCGGGTAGTAGAGCTCGTGCACCCACCCCCTTTTTTGCTCACCTTAGGGTCCCCTCTTTGTGCCTAGTTTGGAACAGACAAGATGATATAATGTATATGTGCATCCCTGTTAATTGTGTTCATTATTAACATAAAAGGAAATGGGGGTCTTTGGAAGGTGGATCGAGTTGGGAGGGGGGTTGGGGGAAGGGATATGCTTTAGGAATGTTTTAATGTTATATGTACGATGGATAAATGATATTATGTGTCTACTTAAATGTGTATATTGAATGTTACATGAACATTTATAATAAAAAGATATTACACCACAGACCACATGTAAAATTGCACTACACACATAACTCACACACCTGTAGTTACTGTAACATATGTAATAGCTGTGTCAAGGATAGCTAGGAATGTACAGTTGGGGAATGTTGCATGTGGTTGTTCATGTTAAAATGGCTGCCACACATGGAGAAGCTTTAAGGGCTTGTATAGAGAAATGTAGTTGTGCAGAGAATGTTAGCTGGTTGTTGCAGTACATATCAATGTCAGTGTAGTAAGATATGTGATAGCACATGTACATATGTGTGTATATATGTAGATATCAATATGTGCATGCATGGATAGCTAGATGAATATATGTGTATCGAGAGATGAATATTTGAAAATAGAAACACATGTACAGATGATCATTTATAGTAAACTAATTGCAGTGTTGTACTCATATCTTTCAGATACTCTATCAAGTTGTAAGTGAAGAGGAAGCTAGCCAGGGCAACAGCAGCCAGCAGACACCCTGGTTGCACCTCTCCAGAGCCGGCTGATCTGATGGATTTGAGGAGGAGCTACTGCAGGCCGTGGGGACCAAAGTCATCATGGGGGTTGAAGGAGAACAGTACCCTAAAATAGCTGAATGTTCATTCATGTGTTTTGTATGTTATTTCATATGTATTAACACTGTTCTCTTACTTTACTCCTAGTATCTTCAGCACTAAGCCCTGTACAAGTCACACAACATCTGGCTACTCCCCCTCAGACTTCACCAGGTCTGGTGGCTCTGCTGGGTTTGGATCCCAGCTTGGACAGCACATCACGAGCATGGTCCTCTATGACCTGTCAGGATCAGCTCCATGCCCAGGTGATGGAGAGGCAGGATCAGTTGCTTAGCCAGTTAGAAGTGGGAGTTGCGAATCTGAAGAAGATAAGATTGATGTAACAGCAGGAGTGTCAGTCTAGAGCTGAACGCTGCGACCAACTGTTGAGGTACCAGTACGTTAAACTGGCCCTAAAGTGTGCTAAGTTAGTGGGTACCACTACTCCAGAGGCAACTTCCCCACCAAACCTACCTCAAACAGCACAGGTGACTTGTGTGGAGGACTATGATATTCAAATTGCTAGACAGCCCCCCCATACATTACAGCACTTTTGGATGCACTTGAACACTGTCTTGTCTCCTGGGAGTGAGAGTACCAGATCATCTATCTTTCATCCACCTACTGTTTTATTTACATGCAAATTTGCATACTATGTGTGTGCCCTGACGTTTTATAAGTATACCCATATTGTATATATTTTATGGATACTGCGCCATTGGCTTTTATACTTGTTTTATGGCAGTTATTAAAGAATAATCTTGCACAGCCTTCTGCGAGTCAATACCAACCTTTTATTTTGAGTGTAATCAGTATCACCATGCCGTTCACTGGTCCTGTTGTATTACGCTATATTTTATTTTTGTCTCTTCAAAGTATCTGCGCTCCCATTCTGTCTATAAAATTAAATTTACTCATACACAAAGAATTATAGCAAATTTAACCACAGTACCAAAAAACATTAGACTAAACCCCTCCAGATCTATAGATTCTGTAAAGAATACAGGCAATCTCAGTGTAGTAAAAGCCCTACTGTATATCATATCTTGGTACATTCTACCATTTGTTTTTAAGTAACACATAGCTGTTCTACAACCCAACATGTTACTCTAAAAGTATATACCGCATTATCTGAGAATACTCTTTTTATTATATTCAGTTTTTCATTTCTATGTGTAGTTTTGAAAGAATATGAAAATTGCACTTAATATCTTACTTTTTGCAAGGTATATTTAAAATAGGTCAGAACAAGTCAACTATTTTACGTGACTGGTTGAAAGTAATGAGATTGCCTACAAAGGCCCTTGAATTAGTAAGCCGAGGAGCCCCTATCACGCAGGAGACACTTCGTCTAAAAGAAAGCATAAAGATCTTTTTTTTTCTTTACTAATAGATTAATGCATATGAGAAAGCCATTTGACATTTTTCACATAACATCAAACACCTCCAACACTTTTGTTCATGCATAACTGAGCTGAATAGAGCAGAGTTCATATACTGGAATCCATTTAGTAACAGAGCAGCCAAGTAAGTTTTGTGTTAACACACACCACAAACTCTAGTGCCACTGAACACTTATTCCAACTTGAAAATGGTCGTTCTAACATCATTACTGAATAAAATGATATTCATCTGCCAGAAACTAAAGGTTTTCAATCCATGTGAGGATATTACATGGTTAGTAGTGTGTAGCATGAAGACCATGTTTTTTTTCTATATTTCTTATAACCATACAGTAGAGCTATCCATCTTGTTAATAGGGTGGCCATTTTTATTTCCCAATTCATATTGTGAACTGGTAGCCTCGACTCAAGACCTATCCATTTCTTTTGTGCAAGACAGGAGCCATACATAAACTGTAAAATAAATGTTTATCTATTGTAGGTTTACATGCATATAGTAGGATATTTTATCTCATGCATATCCCAAGATCAATTTAATATAACAAATATGGCAATACAAAATTATATATTCGGAGTCAGTAGTTCACTGTAAAGGGTTTTTGGTTCGGGAGACTGGGGGGAAAAGTGCAACATTTAAAGTTTTTTAACAAAAGCAAAGTATCTCACATGATAACTATACTTGCAATGTGACTTCAGGGGAAAATGTGCATTCGGCGCTAGTGAACAGAAAGTGCAGCAAAAATAGCCTGTGTTTCTTTCCCTTTAAACACAAAAATAGAAATGAAGATATAGTAGGTGTTGCGCAAAAAGAAAAAGTGAAATAACATAAGTAAATACATAAACGTATCTTGAAAATCGTCCAATCTGTTTTATGAAATGAATCACTTGAACTCAAATGGTAACATGTAAAAACAAGAAAAAAATACATATATATGTGTGAATCTCTATTACTTAAAACATGTGAAAAATTGCCCTTATGTCAGCCAACTCACATGTGGCAGAGCCTACAGGGCCCAGGCTCTGGTGTGGAATATATGTGGGAGCTTTAATTGGGTATCCTCTAGACCACAAATCAGGATGATATTCTGATATAGAGAACTCTTAAGCATAAAGAGAGCCTGCCACAAATCTTGTGATATTGTAATGGCAATTTAATAATGGCCCCTTACAGTGTCGCTAACTTGAATGACATAAGTAAACGGCACATAGAGATGAACAACAGCAGCAAAGTCCATGATAAAAATGGAAAATGCCCCCAGACAATACACCAGGCATGCTTTAGGGATCTTGTATGGGGACCTCGTATAATCTCCTGGAGACCACTCTTCCATGTATGAGGCAAAATGTGTTTCTCCAATCGGGTGGCTTCTTCAAGTGAAAAAAAGAGCGCTAAATACATATAGTTAGGGAGAGAAGGGTCTCTGGATGGAATACGTTGTTTGAACCAGTAATTTTACATTATTTTTATGAGTGTTAGAAAATGCTGGCCAATCTAGACAAAACCCAAAAATACATTATCTGACTTCAATTCATATGCATAAACTCTACATGGCTTTAGGACTCATTCACAGAAGAGACTTAAACGTCAACTTGACACAAGGGAGAACTCCTAACGTTGAAATTTTCATTAGGTTAGTTATCGTTTTCCACATAATAGGAACTTTATTATTTGGACTTATAAAATTATGCCTGTGATTAACAATAAAAGCTGATGAGCTGGCATCCTTTCAGAGGTCTTAAAGGAAACCAGTGGAGCAGAAAATCAAACTGAGGGCAACAATATTAGGAATTATTTTACCAGTTGTTATTAAAGCTGATTGCATTACGTTTAACATCTTTATCATATCCTGTCATTTTTTATAATGTTTTTTTAATAATGTTTTTGCATGTTATATAATTTGATATCAATTTATATAATTTTATATAATTTTATATCAATAGATGAGATAGGTAATGTTTTTGTAATAAGTGTTGCTGTTGTGACTGTTGTTATCCTACCCATCATGCCTTCTTTTTTATCTTATTTTACTCAGGCTAGGTAGTGACCATCCAGAAATGATTACACATTAAATGTGCATTGATTAAAGTGCTTTACACACAATAGTACATGTTTATTGCATCTTTAGTAAACTATATATTTTTTAAGTACAACATTGTTATACATATAGTGACATTATAGTTGCTAATATATACATGTTTATTTCTATTACAATTAGCAAGATAAACAGATATTGTGCGAAGGTACGGTACGCTTAAAAGACTATGGTCTTTCTCAACTGGTGACCCACAAGTGGGTCACTAGCTGGTGTGGAGTGGGTCGCAGATTTGGGGGGAGGATGACGTAGGGATGCGTGGTGCATTCACCGCCTGAACCTGAGATGACGTTGTTTCGATAGTGCCGCTGATGTCTCTTCCATCAATCCCTCTAGGTTTAGGAAACAGCTTTGGGGGTATAATTTCCAAATTCATCTGAGATGGTTCAAGTGAAGTTTGGGCTTGATGCGGCAGATACACAACAGTGAGTGTTTAATGTACCTATCTTTGTGAGAGAGGCTTCTCAGCTATGGTCCAGCTGAAGACAAAATATAGGAACAGAATGGACATTGAACTCAACCTCAGAGTTGCTTTGTCTACCATCAACCCAGACTTATCAAGAGCAAAAAGTAACCGCAGCTTTCCAGTTACTTCTAATTAGTCTCAATATTTATTTTACTGAAATTTTAGCTCAATAGCTCTGTATATTTATGCATATAAACATTGTGGAATACAGTGTAAATTGTTTTGTGGAATAAATTATATTGTTTAAGAAATTAAATTCTTTTTGGGTCGTGACGTAATGACCAAAGACAAATGTGTGTTCTGAGGTTGGACAGGTTGAGAACCACTGGTCTAAAGCACAAAACATACATTATATAGAACAGGAGATGAGAAGTTCCCTGCTCAAAAGAGTTACATACTAAAAGAAAATGGCGGTGAAGTTGAGGTATGTAGAGATATTTTAGCCACTCAGGAAATAAGACTGTGGTTTGAAAGAGATGTATCAAGAGAAGGCTATTTTACTATTGGAGTGATAATTGTATTTTGAAGGACAATGAACAGGAACAGTGGAGAGGAACAAATTAAAGATATTCGTTACTGTAGGGGTCAAGTAAAGTGAGATGGGATCTGATCACAAAGAAAGGCGGTGGGGTGAGAGGAGCTAAAACCTCCTATTCAGTAACTAAATTTAGAATAACAAGTAGAATTTTTGGCTGAATGACTATAGGTGCAAAAAAATGTTGAGATTTCCTCCCTTTTCATGGTAATCTTAGAATTAAAATGAGAGACTAGTGAAGGAGTAGGTGGGATTTGGTGAAGTAGCTAGTTGAAGTTACTAAACAATTCAAGGCATGAATTTGTAGTGTAAGAATTCATAAGGAGGTTAAGACTTTATCCATTTATGCTCAGCAGTCTGGTTAGTTTGTTTTACTAGTTTGGTAATATGAAGTTCATGAACAACAGTTTGTGATATAGACTATATTATTCAGTATTGATGCAAACATGGAGTTGTAAAGAGAGGATAAAGTACTGATATGATGTTAGTGTAACTTGTTGCACATTAAGTGACCTGGGGTCACTGCTATGTATTGGTAGTTTGAAAGTTTGGCGTGCAGGTGAAGTGGTGGGAGTAACATACTGGAATTTGAAGGCAGCAAAATTGGTAGGAAAAGATAAAGTCACCAATAGTGAGAAAGGCCATGTCAGAAGAGAGGAAGTGGGGGAGCTAGGCAGAAAAATGGGGTGATGGTAGATAACAGCAGTATATAAGGATATGGGATTAGACAGGTGGATAACATTAACTTCACAAGAGGAGAGAGAGAGAGAGGTTGAATGAGTGGGAGGAACTTGTTCAGAGCAAAGTGCTTGCTGTCAGGAGATGGAGGTAATGAGGGAACTATCTGACTAGTGTGTGATGAGACTGGTGTGTGGAAGAAGATATTTAGTTTAGCAATTAAGGACAGAAGACAGATAATGAAAAGAGAAGCAAGGTGAGCATCACGTGGGGTGAAGAGGGAGGCCATTAGCAGAAGGGGAAATACATTTCATATCCTTGCTTTTCATGTAAGCTGTTGAATTTTGATTAGAGGTGAAAGGAAGTATGACATTGTTTAAATATTGATATCTAATCTTAGCATGGTCTTTTATACACTGCTAAGCCTACTGATTTTTTACTGCTTTGGAAATTCAAGAAGAATGGTAGAAACTTGCCCTCATTCTACTTGCAAGGATACATGTCATGCGCAAGCTTGGAAGCTTACACTATTATTCAAGAAGGGCTGCACACAAATCTTTTAGGTTGATATCTGGAGATCAATGTCTTACAGTACTAACTTCCGTTACCTTAACTGAAAGGTTGTTCCTGGTATCTACTACTCTTACTGCATAAACTGAACAATATTTAAAATGCCTACTATTGGTGATTATCACATATGCTTAGCAAAACAATCACATATGTTTTCCTGCTCCTCTGGCCTCACGTTTCAATATTTATTTCAGTTAGCATATAACAAAATTAGGGCAAAACAGTAGGCTTAGCAGTGTATAAAAGACCATGCTAAGATTAGATATCAATATTCAAACAATGTCATACTTCCTTTCACCTCTGATCAAAATTCAACAGCTTACATGACTTAATCCTTCAAGCAAGGATACTAAATGTATTTAGCTTAACACCTTTTTAAGTCATCTAATCAAATGGATTCTTTAAGTCAATGAAGTGAGAACAGCAATCCCCAAAGAGCAAAAAACATTTCACGACCTCGGAGTTTATTAATTCCTGCTAGTAGCAACTGCACATCACATCATTGAAAAGGAAATTGGCAGGGAAATGTAGCCTACATTTCTTCGTATTTCTGCTACTAGTTATAAATATTGTCTTTTTAATTTAAAGGTGCATTGTAATATTTGTTTTTTTCATGGTATGTATTATGAAGAGGTCTTGCAATGCTGTGTCAGAAAAAAACCCATAATAAAGTATTAAAGTAACTTTTAATAGATTTATCTCATTCTGATAATGTAATTGTTTTTGTTTGTTTGTTTATTTGTTTTATTATTAGATGTATATCCTGCTTTGTTTAACATATAGCATTGTTTTTTTTTAAGGAAACTAAATTATGGTAGTTGCTATAATGAACGCGGGTCAAATGTGGCCCACCTGACAGCAAGATGCAGCAAAATTCTCATTAGCTCTATAAATATATTGTTTTGTTTGAATACATGTATAGTTTTTGGGGTTTTTTGGACTAAATTTGTATTACTGCTAGATAAAACATCTCTCTGTGGCTAACAAGTAATTCTACACCAGCATTGCAAATACAATTTGTAAAAAAACAAAACATTTAATGCAGCCCAATACACAAATGCATTTCTGAGAATGCATCTCATTTCAGAAAGAAACTTGGATGCCCCGCCATAAGGTACAAGAGACACTCCTTCAAATAGTTAAATAAAATAATTGAGCCAGGGGTTTAGGACACTTAGGTCCATATATATATATATATATATATATATGTATGTGTATATATATATATATATATATATATATATATATATATTAGCACTTCCCTATTCCACCACATAGGGTATGTGCGTAAGTGGGCCTTTGCTGGCTTCTCTCTGGTTTGTTGTAAATTCTGATGTTTGTTTATGTATATGGTGGAACATGCTGCATGAAGTGCATGCTCCAACTCTCTGCATCACAATGCTTCATCCAGCACACTATTTCTGGGATAGCGAGCCTAAGCCTCACCCCAGATTTGAATCCAGAGAAACCCAGTATGTGGGATTAAGTATATATCAGGTTGAACCCCCATCTTAGATTAATGTATTACTAGAACACATGGGTTAAAGCATGATTAACCTACAGAAAGCCTACTATTGGATCAACAGCAGGAACAAGAACAGGATGTATGAGTATTTTGTCAAACTAAATTACTATATTACTGACATTTGGGAGCAGAGGTAGCAGAAAAAGGATTAACTGCTAATAGAAACCAAGCAATGATAAAGAGAAGTACTTTATACCTAAGGACAGGCACAAGGAAGCATAGCCGGCAGAGAATAGTTAGAACATGGGAATAAGGAGATATGGATAAAATATAGCGCTAGCAAAAATCTAATATCAGGAGAATAACAGAAACAAACAAAGGGTTCAATAACAAAAAGCATATTGGAATATGCATTTGTCAAGATAGTTCCAAAATGACTTAATATAAATTAGTTGTAGAAGACTGTTATAGCACCATGGCCATTATTGTGTTGTATGGCGTTTGCAAGCAGGAACTATTAAACTATTAAAGAATGGAAGTGCTTAGCAAGATAAAGAGATATCCTGCATGCAGGCATACGGGACATAGAGCATGCTCAGGTAAAATGACATGACAATGATGTTGTCCTGATGCATTTCGCAATGCCCGCTTTTGCAAAAGAACGTCGTTTGGATAGTCAGCTTGGTGAAACTAGTCATCCGGAGTGGAACCCAACCAATGCTCTATTTGTCTTTGCATCTTGCCTGCTTATCAAGTTCTGTATCAGTATATCTGT
Organism: Pelodytes ibericus; assembly: GCA_036172795.1. Lineage (NCBI taxonomy): Eukaryota > Metazoa > Chordata > Amphibia > Anura > Pelodytidae > Pelodytes > Pelodytes ibericus. The sequence continues at coordinate 43,300,370 of CM069860.1, forward strand.
CTATTTGTCATGTCTCTAAAAGTGGACACTACAAATCCAATTTTGGAAACTATTATAAAGAAAGCACGCATGTGTGAACTTAAAAAAATTACTTTTATTTTCCGAACCAATAAAATTATGGTAAATATTTACAAATAATTATCTCACATAAAGATTACATAAATTCAATTGTTCACAAGTAACAGTCACTCCAATGGAAAGACACACGGATATTGAATCTACGCCAATCTTATTGCATGTTTCTTCAACTAATCTAAAAAAAAGGTTTGTAGTCAACCATTTAACTTAGAATAAATTCACAATTTTACTGACAGAAAAAAAAACAAGTTAACAAAAATACTGGCCATCCCAATCTTTAAAAAAAAAAATTAATAATAAACAGGAAAACAAAATATAAAACATCTTTGGCAAATTGGCACTGCAGTAATTACATTCGAATATTACACACAAAAGCAACACACAGCACTTAGAAATGAAACACCAATATTTCAAGTCAAATATTATCCTACAAAAAGAAAAAAAAAATACAAAACACACACATTTTATGAAGCATCTTGTATCTGTGTAGGGATTCATTAAATCACAAATTTCAAAGGCATTTTTAAAAAAAAATCTGTTTTGTTTATAATAAGTAAGTAGCCATCATCACATTGGTGGCTGCAGTGTGGGCATTTGCTATGATGCTCCCTATTTTCCCTTTACCAGTGGTAATTGTAACATAGCTTATTTTTTCACATTTTAAGAATGTACAAACCCACCAGAAATATAAAAACCAGGCTACAGTAAATCTCAGAAGGAGTCTGTGCATTAAATAAAAGCAATTCCTGATTTGACAACTAAATATTTGTGAATGTAGTATTATACACATATATATATAATGTGCCATAGCTCACCTTTCCATATCAAAAGGAATCCATTTATATTGCAACAATTTCATTTTGGATGTGAAATGCGTTGACACTGATATCAGCTTAATGGGCTGTGTACTATTTAAATAGGTTCAATTTTATTTTTCGGAATGATGTGGCCGTACATAGAGATGTCTGCATACAATAAATAATTTTGACACCCCACTGTTTGGAAATATAATTTGTGAATAAAACTATCAATGTATATTCAAATAATCTGAAACTGAATAATTCTAAAAGAGGATTACAGTAGAAAAATGTTTGATATTTCATGAATTTGCTAATGACCTTAACGTATATGTTATGTTTAATTAAATATATTGATGTAAAATATAAAGAAAAAAAATACAATAACTCTACAACAGTATGCAATATGCAGGAGTGACTTTTCAATATTTTTGGTTGAAGATTTCTAATTTCGAAAATTACTTCAACAATGATTTGTACAGTTGGAGTACTTTGCTCACTTTTTACAATCCGTTTTAGTACAGGAGCTTTAATTGCATTGATGTACATTTTTTAAAGCAAGGTATTTTTTGTAGCAAGTGGTGACATATGGTTGGCATGTATGCAGTGAAATACTTTATATCTAGGCCAAAATAGCCATGGAGTATTTTTTTGGGCTTATGTTCTGCATTTAACTCCTGTGAGCCAGCTGTATGTTTCATATAAGGTAAAAAAAAAGTGTATTCCACTGTCCAAAAGCACTGAGCATATTGTGTTAATAATCTTCACTACGAAAAATAAATTGTTGGTTCATAGTTTTTATGTTTACTGTGATATTGGTGGATTTTTGTGGTGCTGTCATGAGGTTTCAAAAATATGATAGTAGTAATAACACTGACCCATTATTTCCCCAAACCATTCCAGAATATTGTAGTTTGTGCTATTCCTAATTAGTAGATGCTCTATAGTTTCCACCTTTTCTTCAAACAAATACTGGACATATGTGAGTGGAAACTCTAATTGCTCCCCAAAGCATATATATGTGTTGTTATGGTAACATTCTGTAAAATATCCAAGTAAGCTGTGGTAAAAATGTATCAAGAAGCTAATTTCAATGTTATGACAGTTATACTGCTTATTGCCACACCATATTTTGAATAAGTATTTGAAACAGGGGAAATAAGCATCCCCTAAACATAGCAAAACTATTTTATATATCTTTTTGAAAAGATGAGATGAGAGCATCATTTAAGGTCAAAGAGCTGAACATAAAAATACAAAGCTTTTAAACGTGTGTAAACGTGTTAAGTTTTTCTTTATGTAGGGACTGTATCACCCAAATATTGTTTTTACAGTGCATGTGGAGCATAAAAAAATATTGAAAATTATCTATACATTGTATTAGCAAAACTGGAAGCAAATGCCTAAATTAGGAGAAAATGTGTTTTAAATATGTCAGTGGAGTCTCCTGTTTATGACCTCACCTGTGACACAGTATGCAAATAAACTACTTTTCAGTGGGAAATTAGCATACCGTGCAACAGGTGATAACATTTAAAACAAATTTTACTCCTATGCCTTTAAAATGCCTTTAGGCCTTTAGGCATTTAGACACAATGTATAGATCATTTTCAATCATTTTTGTATGTGCTACATGCACAGTAAAAACAATGTTCAGGTGATCCAGTCCAATTCAGAACACAAACTTCCTAAACCGATGTGTACAAATTAGCATGTGGAAAAAAAATACTAAAATTATAACAACACATTGACAAACTTGAAAAAAAGTAATTAGCAGCAAGTAAAGTATTGGAAAGAGCTTGCATACATTAAAAAGTAAATGTCTTTAAAGCTGCAATTATTCTTTCTCCCAACATCATTGTCGTGCAAGAAGATCAGTTTTATTCACATACCACATGCTGTGCTTTCTTAATGGCAAAAAAGTTTTATTCACATTGATACTAATACAACTCCAACTTGCTGTAAATGCATTTGATACTCCAATGTGTATTAGAAATATATTTCCGGAGAAGTCTTATTAGAACCTCATGTTATATTGAAAGTCTCTGAAATGATATTAAGATATTCCTTAAATCATAATTCTCCATTGGAATGAATTTTCGGATAGGAAGCATTGTCACGGAATAAGTTAATTTGTAACTACGTCATCATGTTCCATGTAGAGTTACAATAAAGGTACCCAATATCAGAAATTGTAACATACTATTTTCATACACTTAAACATATTCAACAAAGTAAAATGTAAACATTTGTAAATAAAGTTAAACATTTTGAAATAGAATATAAAACACATTTAATAGATGGATTTTTTTTTTTTAATAGTTTTAATGAAAGAATTTTCTGGCTGGAATCTTTATTCAGAAACATCCACATATCATAAAAGATTTTTTTTTATTTTTCCTTCAATAGTAATAATATTATTACTGTGGGGGAACTCATTCTGCATGTGATCACGCATAAATGTCAGGGTCTTGCACTACTCATTTAATTAAAATTAATACATGTTAAGACAACTGTAATTATTGGTGTTTCTGGAATTGTTTCAGTACAATAATTATAATTCTTTTTTTTTCTTCTTTTGAAAGATAATTTTTCATTGCTTTAAAGATGGCACTATTTATACCTCTCATCAAGATTATTTTTTTGCCAATTAAAAAAAATACATTGTTTCTCAAAATGCAAACACATGTCATCGTATAAAGTTTACCAGGTCTTCAAATCAAGTACCAATATTTTCTCAAAATTATTTGAGGAGTTTATTCGGTGAATTGCAGTGAATTAATAACCAAGTTGGAAAACTAAGATCAAAATTGGCAAATTAGGAAAAAAAAAAACACTAACACTGTTGTTTCACTCTACTGTCTTGGATTAAGTTGTCAATTCACCCAAATTTCCTATTGAATTAATAATAACACAGTATTTAACCAGGAGAGGTATGTTGAGATATGCTCTCATTTTCAAATATGTCTTGGATATGTTCCTATTGCCCAAAATCCATGGCATGTTTAAAATAAAACTATAAAACATATTGAGGCCTATTCACTAAACAATCTGGTTATAAACCTTAAACCAAAGTAGCTGAGTTGGAAATAACATATATTGGTAGTTGTTCTGACTATTTTGCTGTCAGTTCACTGTTTAGTTATAAGCCCCTTTGAATATATATATATATATATATATATATATATATATATATATATATATATATATATATATATATATATATGATAGATAGATAGATAGATAGATAGATAGATGGATAGATATATGTAGATATAGATATGTATCTACATATACACACACACACACACATATATATATATATTTATATATATATATATATATATAAATATATATATATACACTGTTTTGGTCCAAAACGAATAGTAACAATTACACTGATATACATCACAGTTGTAATATTGGGCTTCATTCAATGACCTGGTAAAATTAATCTTATGTCATTGATTACACTTACACATCCCTTTGATTCCTAGCATATAGTTGAGAATTGTTTTTATATATTTTTTTTTTGTCTGTATTAGTGCTCAAAGAAATTGTGAAAAAATCAAATAAAGGATAATAAAAATTGCTATTAAAAAGCAATATATTGATGGCAGTGGCATGTTTACTAGTTTAAGTGAAATAGAGCTTTCTCCGGTTCACATATCAAATATCTCATGGGTCTTTTCCCAGTATTTAAAGGAAGGAACAGCATAAAAATAAGTAATTCATTTAAACCCATTGCATGCTGCATTTTATCTAAAAATAAATAGTGACTGATGAGATGTGGGATTTGACCTTATATGTTGCCCAAGTAGATGCATTGTACGGTATTTGTCTCCATTTGGAAATTCATTTGTAAAACTAGGCACCGTGCTCAATGCAAGAGGTAGTAGCATTACAAAGTGATTTTATAATATACTCTAACTGGAACAAAAATCCCATACGACACAGATTTCTCAGGCGTAGTTGAATAATAAAATGCCCTGGTACTTTCATAGTATGATATTATTCAGGAGAGAAAAGGCTTTAGAGCTCCGTTTTATACTCCCAAAGAACACTTTTAAAGTGATGCTAACATAACATTCTTTTATGTTCCTATACGGTAAGCACTGTGAATTATTATTATTAAATAACGGAGCAATAAAAGTGGATCCTCGTGGAAATAACTATTATTGACAAATTAATTGTGTTTGGGTCAATTATCTTTTACAGTTTGTTTTAGACAGCCATTCATATTTTATCTGCCTGCTTTTATTTAGTCAGCAATATCATTTTGATAATACATTGGCTAAATGAGTCAACAAAGCCAGCTCTGCAAGTGGCATGTGTTTAAATTAAAACCCGTAAAGAATAAGAGACTTAAAATCAGATCCTGTTTTTCTTGAATAAAATTGATATGCAAATTTACAAGTTTAAACTGATCTCTGCTTTGCAAGTTTATGCTCTAATTTTACCAACTTACAATATTGTAGACTTCACTTAGGATAGGCTAATACTATGTCATATTGATGTCCCTTTAATGGAGAGCTATATATTTCAAAGATTCAAGATTCCCTCAACCTCTAACTATTCATCCCTTTAATAACTGAACATGTGAACACAAATCACATTAAATGATATCATTTTAAATAACTCGACAAACTATATTGAATGCATTCATTCTTTGCTTCATTTTGTGAAATATCTTTAACTGTAATCAACATATTATATGGTAAATAGCAGTATTATAGGATCCCATGGTGATGGATAGATGAACCTGCCATTTGTATTCTGTAGCCTTTGCACTGAAATGATTTAAAACATAATATTAGTAAATCCTTTGTATTTTTTTTTGTTTGTTTTTACAAAATAGATAGCTTCCCCCCACATAGATTTAGATTTGATTTGATGTAATACGCACGTACGCATTTCCATTTATTTGTCTTCTTGGAATGAATTTGACATAATGCAACAGATTATTTAGTTTTATAAAAACAAAAATATCATTTGTTGCCCCATCCGTTTGTGGAATCTAAAAAGCAGATAACAAGATTTAATGTTTTCCATACACTCTATGACATCAGCTCCAAATTTAGCCACAATGGATGATAACCTGGTTTAAGGTCGATTAAAGCTTACTGAGTTCTAAGAATCAGTGCAGCATTTTATAAAAGATAGTGTGCTGTAAGCATTTTAAATTACAAACTTGTACCATGTTGCTGTTTATGCTAAGCCACTCTCATAAGTGTCACAAAGAAGCAAGTTATTTACAGTGGGGCTTTATACGTAGAGTTGGCCACTCTAGGCCTAAGTTAGAAGTACAATGCAACGAGCATTGGTTGTCTTATTCCCATTTGTCCAATGATAGCCAAGGTCACAATGTGGATTGTGGATGAGAACGTCAGTAGAATGTCTTCTAGAATCTGGAACCAGTGGAACTCACATAGAAAAAGACGGTTGAAGAAATATTCGGTTTTTCCGGGCCAACATATTTAAGTGGAGACATTCCAATAATTTAGTTTCTTATGGTAATATTTCCAAAAAAGATAAGTGTAATTAAGTGCTTAAGTTTTCATTGCATTCTGTCAGTGACGATCGTACGCCGTCGCGGCAGCAGGTGGTGCAGCTCCTCGGGCCGCACTGTAATAATATGGAGAACCTGGAATGAAACAAAAGATAATCAAGAACTCATATGTGACATTCCATGAGCTTAACACAGAAAATACCAAATAATAAAAGCCTGCAAGTCATTAGAAAATAGTTTGCGCACTGAACAACAGTATTTATTAGACTAGCTATTCATCGTCGTAGATATTTATTTTTCTAACTGTAGGTAGTTTTTTTAAAATATATTTGTAATTTATTTTTCTTACTTCAGGTATTTTTTTTTTTTTTTTTGTAAATAGGCCCCAGAAAGTATAGAAGGAGTACCAGGCTAATAAATGTGATAAACCATACATACCCTGGTTTTATCAGACAATTTAAGACCTACCATAGTAAACACTCAATTTGTTATAGTCAAACTAATGTAAATTGGTTGGTGGCAACTTTAATACACAGCTATGTCGTTTAATGTTATTAAAACTTCCCACTATTATCGCATTTTAAGATGGAAAGAGAAATTATATTACACATATAATTTGTTTGTATTGATTGAAAAAAGTTTGTATTGATTGATAGTTTGTATTGATTGAAAAAACACATAGTATCCCATTTTGTGCATGGATTTATAAGTGGTAGAGAGTGGAGGTCATTTATATAGGTCCCACCTACAATCAACGTGCAGGAACTCAAACAGAGTTTAATGGTGAATGTCCATCTTTTTTTTGGCCTCTTACCGCACCTGTTTCTTTATACATAGCTTGTCCTGGCGCTAAATGTGCCCAGGCAATCATGGAAGAACTATGTCAAGAGTTTGCTTTGCTAGCGCCACCATTTGGAGTTGTTAGCATGTGCACAAGCTTGATACATGACACGCAGTGTAACTTGCTACAAAATATGTGTGGACTGTAAAAGATGTAGAAAGGGTATCTGTCTACTCTGATCAATGATGCAGACAACGATGCTTTTAATGATAAGAAAAAGACTATGTGTGTCAACACTGCAGTGTTTTTTTTATGATGTCTGTGCATAGCACTGATTTCATATACCAGGAAACTGACATGGTACTAGTAGACAGACTACATGAAAACATATCCTTTCTAACATTGCAATGCAAAACCTTGTCATTTTGTTTGCAAGTTATTAAATTTCCCAAGGACAGAACGTTACGCACGTAAGAAACATTAGAAAATTGTGTAAAATCAATGTTTCATTTATGGAAACATATGCTTTGCAAAAATAATATATAATGCCTTAAATATGTATTTCTTGCACAGATCAATATCACCTGTTTTTTATGCAAGTTCAAAAAGACCATTTATTAATATACCAATATATCAGTAGCCATTCTACTTCAAACTTCAAAAAAATGCTGTAAGTTGTTTATTCATTTTTCGCAGGAAAATTGACTTTTATACACATTTAATTAGGCAAAAATTCGGTCCAGTTCAAAGTAATATTCCCATTGAAAAGTACAATAGACTAATTCAACCCCAAAAAAGTTAGATATTCAGCTACTAACCATATTGACCACTGGTACATGACCTGCCATTTTTCATTGAAACATCATAAAAATGGTACCATATGCTCAAATTGCATGCTTAAAGGAAGTCAATTCAAAGATGAGGTACATATGATATAAATGATGATGAATAAAATGTGAGACAAATTGGAGTTTAAGCACAAATATCATTAAATAAAAAAAGCTGAATTATCAGGTTTCATTACACTGATAACGATGTTCATAATCTTTTTCCAGTTTGATTGATGACAATGTCAGGATGGAGGGAGGAGCCAAAGAAAAGTACAGACAAAAGATAGGATGATAGAGAGACGTTGTGGTACAGTGACAGTCTAATATGCAAATAAAGAAAGAATATATTTTGTTGTTGGTAGAAAATGTTGGGGATGTAAAAGGTCAGGGATGTGGCTTCAGGACAACACCCTTGTTGCCAGACTGGCTAGCCATGGTACTCGCTAGGCTGAAGAGCCTAGCTGAACTTCCCATGGTTACATTAAGAGATGAAGAAGGATGAGGAATTGACAATATAGAAGGGTAATAGATTGTGTCTGTTTTATCAATGATTATTTTTTACAATTTGTTGATATTTCTGTTACTATGACAGGAAAGGAGTCCACTACTGAAAGATCTGCATATAGTCCATCAGTGCCTGAAAGCTATCCTGGGTCTAGACCATAAACTGCATGGTATCAGATTAAAACTACAACAAATCCTGATAATAAGTAACACATCTACATCTCCATCATGGACACCAGTCCTCATGACAAGGTGTGTGAGATCCACCATGAACAATGACTCCGTGGTTAGTACCTACCACTACACTGGGGGGAGGGAAATGCGTCCCTTCAGATGTTGCAGGACTACATTTCCTATACTCCTCTGCCAGGCTCTTAGCTGAAAGAGCATTATGGGAGATGTAGTTCAGCAGCAGCTGAAGGACCACAGGTTCCCTTGCTCTAGACTCTAAGCTACAAATCACATACTGGTCTCAGTGGTTACACCCAGGAAACAAATATGAATCAAATTTGCATAGAAACACAAAGTATTAAATGATCTCTGAGTAGACAGTACACATGTGCTGCAAAGAAAGGGAAAAAATAAAATGCATTTGTTTGGCATAATGGTTTTAAATTTTTTTTTTTATAGTTGTTTTATGTTGCTTTTTTTAAGATATATTTACAATTATAAAGCATTTTATAAATCCTGCTAGTAGTATTTAAACCACACATACAAGCAACACTCAGTACAAAAAAATAACAGGAATAGTGCATCAAATAAAAATCTTTTATGATGAACATCAAGTGGGAAAGTAATGAAGGGGAATGGTAAAGAAGTTATTAGAACAAACCAGCATGAAATTGAATCATTTTTCTTCATTAGCTAACGTTTGCCATTATCTAGTTTCAGCATGTGTGTGTAAAAATTTCCTACAGACCATGTCAGTGCTACCTCCCCAAATCACTCCCAATTTACATGGAGGCTACCCACTTCCTAAGAGAACGTCACATTAAATCAAAGCATTTTTTACACTTCAGTAATTCAAAGCCTGGTTATATCAGGAGCATTTGAAATATTTCTTTCCATTAAGGCTGCTCACAGGTTTTTCACTCTATGAGTTCAAACAGCAACATCTCACTATAAAGCACTATCATAAATAAAATAAGTATTTTTAAACTATGTTTAAAAATAAGTCTTTGGTGTTAAATCTGTGCTTCCTACAGCACTGAAAAGCTTAACCCTATAGTTAAAAGAAATATCACGTTGGCGCCCCCTCTGCCTTCTTTTCCCTTGTCTTAAAATTGCCTGGCCGGGGGCTGCCAAAATGGCCCCTGCCCCCTAAATAATATCTGGGCCAGGTGTGAAATGCTCCCTGTTTCTACAATATAATTAAATTTACTGGAGCCAGGGGCTGCACATATCCCCCTGTCCCCATGAATAAATAAAATAAATCATCCCCCTGCGCAAATGTCCCTGAAACCAGCCAATGGTAGGACTGGGACACAGTAAGCCAATTGGATGCCTCCTTAGGGCCCTACTGAGCTGGGATTTCATTGTCCATTGAGGATGAATGTATTAGTTAGGCACAGTGGGATTTTAAAAAAAACAAAATCATCGAGGGACATTAAAATAAGGTATATTTTCCTGCAAAGAGCACTTTTTGTGTGAAATCCACTGCCCTCCCTCACATCATGGAAAGGGTGGGCTTTAAATGTGTTTTATTTATGGTCATAGGGGTATTTTGCCAGCCCTTGGCCCCAGCAACCATTATATTAAATTAGTTTTGGGGTCAGGGCCATCTCATCGGGGGTGGGAGGGCATTCATTTTTTTAAATTAATTGGGTCAGGGACATTTCGTTTGCTCCTCGCCACAAAGAGGCCCCAAGAGGGACAATATTTTATTTCATAGTGCCATGGGCATTTATAATTTGTTTAGCTTTCCGATGTGTTTACTTTGTAACAGATACATATTTATCATTATTTTAAAACTGTATTGTCAATTAGTCATGTTATCAGCACTAAATTCACTTTTCAGTAAGTGTTTGAAGGTCTATATACCGTCCAAAATACCCCACGGGCAATGGAGTGCTGTCACTTACAGTGGCATCCTAACTGCGCATTACTTGGGAATCATGGGATAGCATGCTGTCCTGTTTTAAGTTGGGGACATAGGTCTAGTTTAAACTATTTACATTTTTTCACCCAATTATGTCAGTCTTATACAGAATTTTCTAGATTTGCTTGTATAAACTGTCCATAAATGTACCGTATTTGCTCGATTATAAGACGACCCTGATTATAATACGACCCCCCCAAATTTGTACATTTCTTTAGGAAAAAAACTAAAAGCCTGATTATAAGACTACCCTATAGGAAAAAAGTTTAACTTGTATATATGTAAATTGCTTTTTAATATTTAATAAAAAATTTATATTATACAAATGCATTTCTTGTTTTTATTTGCTTTTATGTGCCAATGCGGCCTCTCTCCCGCTCCCCCAGCTGTCTTTCCCCCCAGCGTTGTCTCTCTCTCCCCCCAAAACTTCTCTCTCTTGTCTCTTTCTATCCCCCCTCCCCTTTTCTCTCTGTCCCCCTCCCTCCCCTTGTCTGTGTCTCCCCCCCCTTGTCTGTCTGTCCTCCCCTCTCCCCCTCCCTTTGTCTCTCTCTATCCCCCCCTCCCCTTTTATCTCTGTCCCCCTCCCTCCCCTTGTCTGTGTCTCCCCCCCTTTGTCTGTCTGTGTCCTCCCCCCTCCCCCTCTTTTTGTCTCTTTCTCCCCCCCCTCCCCTTGTCTGTCTGTGTCATCTGTCCACCCCCCTTCCCCTTACCTGGCTTTGTTCCCTGGTGGCTAGTGGGGGCAGCCGGGGGATGTCTGCACGATACGTGCAGACATCCTCCATGCTGCCCGATACGGCAGTCTATTATGACGGACAGCTGCCAGATTCACCCTGGTGGCTAGTGGGGCAGCAGAGGATGTCTGCGCGATGAGCGCAGACCTCCCCTGCTGCCGCCTGGCACGATCGCCGGGACTTCTGTGACGAAAGCGGAAGTACCCGGCTTCTTCGTAGAAGCCCCGGCGGTCGTGCCGGGCGGACATCCCCTGCTGTTAGAGAGGGGGGTCCAGGTCCCCTGCAGCTCTGCTGGGGACCTGGATCCATTATAAGAAGACCTCGAATGTAAGATGAGGAGGATTTTTCAGAGCATTTGCTCTGAAAAAAACCTTGTCTTATATTCGAGCAAATACGGTAAATTTCCGCTAACACTTTTACCAATAGTTGTATTTCAATTTGAGACTATCCTGTTTTTAACTAAGACAACAAGTAGACGAATAAGTATCACATTCGAGGTAAAATAAAGCTACTAAATTGAAATAAAACAGCAAGGTGAGGCCAACGCTGAGTCCCTCTGGTGCACTCAACAGGTATCACAATGTATATGAGGCCCTCATTATGGGAACATTGCATATCAAGCCATGAGGTGACATCATGAACAGGAGACACCACCATGGGCATCCAGAGGGGGGCAACAAGGGGCACTTGCTCCACCCACAGAAATTCAAACAGGCACACTGGAGCCGCAGCAGCAGTAGGCTGTTTAGGGTAAGTTAACTAGACCTAGAGAGCAGAATAAAACACCTGGGAGGTAGGTGAATGCAGCCAAAAAGTGTTTTTTTTTTCAATTCTATAAACCCCTTGCTGTCGAAGTGGTTTGGTCTGCTCTCTCACTCTCTCTGTAGCTGGTCTCCTCACTATTCACTCTAGTTGCTGTTACTTGACATGTTATGGCAAAAAAAATCGCCGCCCCCCCCCCCCCCCCCAAAAATAATAATTAAAGAGTGCTATATAAAATGAATATAGAAAAGGTTCTCTAGATATTAAGATCAATATAAAGTCTATATTAAATTAACAATAACATCTCAACAGTTTAAATCCTAGGTTTTTATCTTGAGGCTGCTTTGTCTCTGTTACCCTGAGGAGACTTAGTGTCAAAAGAAGATATTTGGGGGTTTATTTATTTAGATAAGATTGTGCATCAGGTGTATCATTTAACACATAAAAAATTTAAAATGGAGAAACAAAATTGATTTATCTGAACTAGGTCACACAGTTTTGTCTTCAGTAAATCACAAAACCTCTTAGGCAATAACAATGTACTTCAGTGGTGACAATTAATTGGAATTTCTACTTATCTCATTTGTGCAAATTATGCAGAAAATTCCTAATTATTTTATGCAAAGTTAAAGTAGACTAATTTTGACAGTTTTGTTAAAGGTGCTGAGTGTAATTTTGCTTTGATAAGTGTTGAGGTTGATTAAAAAACAAAAACTCCCATGACAATAAATAGGAAAAAAGGTTAAAGGGCAGTTAGTTCCTCTAATAACAAAGAGTCGACAACTAACTTGCAGAAACCAGGTATTAGCAGCTAAGCTGAAAACTATTTTTAACTTGCCCCTGCATCAACTATTACAGTCTTTATATAGTTGGCAGTTCACCATGGTTCATTGTTTAGTGAGTAAGGCTCTGTATATTTTTATTTCCAGCAAATAGTAATAAGGTAATATAATTTGAATAATCTGAGATTCAGTAAATTCATCAAATATTGCAATAATTGAGATCCTTGTCAAAAAAAGGCTGCATAGAGTGTCTGTAAACTAGTTAGGGAGATCAAAATATTATACAAAAATCTGGAAGTGTTCAATACAACAGGAAAAAGGAACGGATGAGGGCCAAGCAGCGGTAAGAAAAAATATCAAATAACTTTATTGAAAAACGAGCATCCAAATAATGACACAGTGAACAATGAGAATGACACCAATCAGAGCGATCAGTCACCTGACGGGATGTTCCATAGCATTGGTCACTAAAGTTCCATTTTGGATTGCCAAAAATTTCCAGAAAGCCATTTTGTCTTCTATTTGGAATGTTTACTTAATGTTTTATGCTCTAACACAGTGGTTCCCAAACCATTCCTCATGCTTCAGGATTTAGTGATTACCCACTTGTGTTCAAATCAAACTAAACTTCAGTTTTTTTGGGGGGAGTTTAACACAATTTGGTAATCTCCAAATCCTGGACTGTTGGGGGGGCGGGGGGATGAAGACTGGGTTGGGAGCCACTGCTCTAACATATTAACAGCTATAAAAATGATAAACAACCATGAACTGAGTAAAAGTACACTGTTAAGAATTAACTATACCAAAATCCATTCCACAATATAGTTTACAGTCACTGCATTTATACAGAAAATAGGTTCCATACATCATTTGTATTAACTTGTGTATACACTGAAAGTGGAGGGAAATGCTAGAAACTCAAGATTATAAAAAATATTTATTAATAATAGAGAAATATTTTATGGATCCATGTACAAATCTGTTATTCTAGGTCAGTGAAGGCGAACGTTTTTGGGCTCAAATGCTCAATTTTTGGCTGACACAAATTTGCAAACCTCAAAATTCCAACACTGCATACACATATACACTTGTACTCACATACACACGCATATACTAATACACACACACTTGTAATCATAAACACACTTATACTCATACATGCACACATGCACTTATACTCATACGCACACTTATACGCATACACACACAATTATACTCATACACACACTTATACTCATACACACACTTATATTCATACACACACACTTATACACATACACACACTCATGCACACACACACACTTATACTCATACACACACACACACTTATTCTCATACGCACATACACTCATACTAAGACACACACACACACTTATACTCATATTCACACACACACATTAATACTCATACTCACACACACACACTTGGAGTCTGGGGAGGGTGGAGTCTGGGGAGGGGGTGTTAGTGCTACCACTCATGTGCGGTAACACTGTCTGGGACACCAGAGAATGGGATCATGACCGCAAGTTAGAGTGCGGAGGGACAGCAGGACATACCTCCCAAATCGGGACTGTCCCATGCAAAGCGGCACAGTTGGGAGGTATCCTTATACTCATACTCACATATACATATACAGGTTCAGATCTCACAGCTTGTCTGCTCCGCCCGGGAGAAGCAGGCATCAGTGTAAAAGACGGGCGCCTCTGGCAATCTGCTTCTTCTCCAGAAGATCAGGCGCATGTGCACTATGTGAAGAAGCGTCCAAGTCATAAAGCAAACAGTTAATTGCTTTCAGACTTGAACGCATCTTCACATAGCGCGCATGTGCCTGATCATCTGGAGAAGAAGCAGATGGCCAGCGGCGCCCGTCATTTACACTGATGTCTGCTCCTCCCGGACAACGGAGCAGACAAGCGACGAGAGGTGAACCTGGCCATAGGTTCGCCACCGCTGTTCTAGGTTGTCATTTCTCAGGTTAAAATACACAGTATGACCAATAAATATTAGAGAGGAAAGAACGTTATTTAATGTTACGTCATGTAGAGTACTCACCTAATAAACCAGGATTAGGGAATCTCCAGGAATCATTGTATGATGAGTATTGGGGATGACTATACGGGCTTCCAGAGAAGTCACTTCCTAGAAAACAAAAGGACAAACTATCTATATACATGTTTTCATGAATAGCTGTTTAACACAAAGCAACGTTCAACCTGCACACTACTTACACCACATTATAGATCCCCCATATTCATGTAGATGACCAAAGCATTCCTTTATCATATGTATGAAAAGTTATAAGAAAGGTCATCGGTCATTCATCTACATAGTGTGTATCAAAGATCATGGATCAAGAATATCGTGTTACATAAGAATGAACACAGACCATTATTAATATTTATTGATAAAGTACAGTCAACAAGTAAAGTTAAAATTATACATTATGATAAAATAAGAATTTGAATGCAAGTTTTCAAAAACATTATTTGGTTGTCTTGAAAGCTCATGAAGGTTATCATTTTATATAGTTCCCTACATTTTTATTGCTAACATGGAACTATTCTTTTACAAATAACAAATAATATGCTTGAACAAAATATGTAAATGAGCAAGCTCAAGCTTAGTGTGGAATATGTCTTAACATCGCTTACTGATTGCATATAGCATGTAGTATATAGAAGTGCAAAAAAAATATATATAAAGAAGAAAACAAAGAATTAAAGAATTAAACATGCAAAAGACCATAATACACCTCTGTGGGCCAACTATATCACTATTATTTGACTATCGTGTTTGCTTTAGCCATCTCATTAGCTAATAGGAATGTTAGTAAGAGAAGAGATTTAAATACTCCAATGAGAAATACTGTTCAGATACAGAAAGCTATGCTGTAACATTAGTTGTCTTCTGTTACACGCCTGTGACTGCAGAAAATAGATCGACAGACAGATTTGTAAAGATTTTACACAGATGTATTGCTCTTCAGTTTGCAAAACCTACCCATAAACAGGGTTTTGTAAATAAATGCTGAAAATTCAGATCAACGTCAGTCTTGTAAAAGGAAAGGAGAGTATAATTCTTATAAAATCAGTTGTATATCTTCATGAACATAATTCAAGTGACATGCTTGTGTTTCATTGTTTTATCTTCTCCTTTTTCTCCTTTACCAAATTCTCCCTTTACTGACTGCTTCTGCAAACACATATCTCTGGGTCTCTCTGGGGATACTCTAGTGCCTGACAAGCTGAGGTTTCCAATTCTCTAGTTTTTATGCCTCAGTGATCAAACTGTCAGCCTCATGTGGTACAAGGAAGCCAAATACTCCAGGAGTCATTGAATATCATCAACTATGTAATTCTACTGCTCATTTATCCCCCATGTTCTAAGTATCTATACCAGGCAAAGAAAAACAAGCCAGACAAACTAAAGGTTGATCATAAAATAGAAAAATCCCCACCAAGAACCGGGATTGCTATTGCTTCTAATAGTAAAATGTGAGACACATCAACAGAGCGGGCCCACTAGTAGGGATTCTGTCAATAGTCTAAATCCCTGGGTCAGCTTCTGAAATCAGTCATTATCCCTTAATAAATTGTCGATGGGATATTCAAGCATGTTAGTATGCCTTCCAGGTACTCAAGCAAACATAGCAGCAGGTGGGATATACTATAGCTACTAGGAGAGGAGTCAAGTGGACATAGTTTGAATTAAATTGTGTTGAGGAGGTAAGCAACTTTTATGTGTGTGTTCATACAAGCTGTATTTTATGAATAAAAAATAAATAAACCTCTATTGATCAATATATCAGGTAGTACATTCATATCAGGTAGCACATTTATGATATGTTCCAAGTATTTGTCCCATCGGGACTGTCCCACTTAAAGATGTACAAATTGGAGGTAGGTGATGCATTCTACAAATGTCTCTGAAATGTGTATTCACAGGTGAAATAATAAGTTAACAAATCAAATGCACATGGTAATGTATAAACATGAATGTTGTTGATATAACAACAAACACTGAGGAAGAAGTTCCTGTTTGTGAGTAGGCACAGGCATGCTTGCTTGGATATTCTTGTGTGAAATATTTCCCACTGATAACCAGTTAGCTAAATTATGAACAATCCAAAGGAAATGTGTGTTATCACTTTAATACCATGTCATACACATTGTTTTTAGAGAAGAACTGTAGAAAAAGGTATCTATACAGCAATTGGTATGTTATTCAAAAGTTGACCATGTTCCCACTTTTGTACAAGTTGATTATCCCTTATCCAAAATGCTTCAGACCAGAAGTATTTTAGAGAACAGATCATTTCGGATAACGGATCATATTCAGCAACACGATATATTAAAGCCTTTCAGCACTCATGAAATATAGTAGTATCAATGCAAATACTGTATAGACCAAATAAATCACTTTTACTGTAATGTAACTGTGATGGGAGGCATCACCAGGAACCTGCCGTGGTTGTGCCAGGCCAGCACATGTGCCATTGTATTACCCTTTATGGGGTGTGGCATATCAGGTATGGCATATCAGGATGTTGATTAGACACCATGATTATTGCAGAGGTGTGCCTTAGGCTGGCCGCAATAAAAGGACACTCTAAAATGTGCAGTTGTATCACACAGCACAATGCCACAGATGTCGCAAGTTTTGAGGGAGCGTGCAATTGGCATGTTGACTGCAGGAATGTCAACCAGAGTTGTTGCCCGTGAATTGAATATTAATTTCTCTACCATAAGCCGTCTCCAAAGGTATTTCAGGTTTCGGCCTTACAAACACAGACCACATGTAACCATACCAGCCCAGGACCTCCACATCCAGCATCTTCACCTCCAAGATCGTCTGAGACCAGCCACCCGGACAGCTGCTGCAACAATCGGTTTCCATAACAAAGAATTTCTGCATCGTCTTCATCGGAGTCTTGACCTGACTGCAATTCGTCTTGAGTGGGCAAATGCTCATATTCGATAGTGTGTGGCACTTTGGAGAGGTGTTCTCTTCACGGATGAATCCCGGTTTTCACTGTACAGGGCAGATGGCAAACAGCGTGTATGGCGTCATTTGGGTGAGCAGTTTGCTGATGTCAACGTTGTGGATCGAGTGGCCCATGGTGGCAGTGGGGTTATGATATGGACAATGAATACAGGTGCATTTTATATTGATGGCATTTTGAATGCGCAGAGATACAGTGACGAGATCCTGACGGCCATTGTTGTGCCATTCATCCACGACCATCCCCTCATGTTGCAGAAACTGCACATTTTAGAGTGGCCTTTTATTGTGGCCAGCCTAAGGCACACCTTTGCAATAATCATGCTGTCTAATCTTGATATGCCACACCTGTGAGGTGGATGGATTATCTCGGCAAAGGAGAAGTGCTCACTAACACAGATTTAGACAGATTTGTGAACAATATTTGAGAGAAATAGGCCTTTTGTGTCGTTGAATTCCGTTCACGAAAAATGGGGGCAAAAACAAAAAGTGTTGAGTTTATAATTTTGTTCAGTGTATGTTTGAAAAGCAATGAGAGTTGTTGGTTCTACCGGATTTTTAATTGTAAGAAAAAAGAATAATCTGTGTATTATATAACTGCATGTTTGTGCTCTACGTTAAATCTATCCTTGAGAAATCTCATTGTTCTAAGTAACAATTACCTTTATTTAACTCTAGCTAAATCGTGTCTCCTTTGGAACTCTCCAGCATTACATGACTTTGTATTTGCTTTCTAACATTTTCCTTTGTAGAAGTAATCATATGGATCATAAATTTCCTCAGCAATTTCCAATAACAATCATAATCCAGGGAGTTAAGCTATGCTTGACTGCATGGAGAATCAGGCTAATACTGTACTTAGCAACCCAAACTTACAGAAGCAGCTTGTATACTACATTAAAAAGTACATAAAAGAATAGCTATTTAATGCCCAAAAATTCTATGTCTATAAAATGTGCTATTTGCTCGCTATACAGAATGAATTATGCTAAAATATTACATGCCAACTGTGCCTGTCCACTCAATAAAACAAACGGTACAATGATTTTTTATTGCCTAGGAAACTACTGCTAACATTACACAAAAGTAACTCATGTGAAAATGAACTTAATTATGTTCTAAATGACCAGGAGGTTTTTTTTTTATTTATTTTTTGTTTTAATGTTAACAAAAACTACAATAATTCCCAGCTCGTTTATCTAAGTACAGTAATTCATAGCCTAGAGATTGTGACGGTCATACTCCCCTTCACACAGCGATGTGAACTGCGTCAAGACAATGACATGTTTAATAGTGAGCGTTTTTGCAAGACTTACAAATGAGAGAAACGTTCGACCGCACTCTGTTCTTTAAAAGTCTCATCAGTAATTCTGTAGTAGGAAAAAAAGATATAGGCTTGGGGGAAGGGAGACGAGACACCATATTAATTACACATTGATTTAATTTTGATGGGTTATCTAACCCGGTGAGATTATTTTTTTATTTTTTAGTGGGATTGGGAGGCTCAGATAAGATCATATATTAATTAAATATTCGAAATTGATCACACTTCCTATTCCTATGACACATAGTATCAGTGTAGCTTTGCCTACTTATGGAAGACCAAACTCAGGTCAATAGCAACACATTCTAGCTCCAATAAACAGAAGCCTAATAATATGAACATGCTTTAGCCCTTTGAGATCAGATGTATACTATGTCTCTGTGTATCATACTTGTAAACTATGCTTCATCTAAACACCTCCAATACTATCAACATTATACAAAGGAATAACGGATTCTGAATGGGAAAATATGCCATATTATTCAAAATTATGGGAAAGGGATTAAGGCTTTAAAAAATGGTTATATGTTGTTAAAATTAACCAAAAACGCACTACATCGAGAAGAATACAAGAATCAGCCCTAAAAATGTTACCCTAGCACAGGGTCCCAAGAGTTGTAAAGAGATACCTTTTCTTGGTGGAGGGGGCTGGAGGTACCATGAGACTACACATGGTGGGAATTTAATCTAATCTAATACAGCTTTTTGGGATACAAATATAAGCATTTCTATTTATATGTTGCATCCACTTTCTCCTAAAATCATGTTAATACATGCCACTGCATCTGCAATTAAAAAAATAGATACATTCCTTAATTATCTATTACTTAAATGCAGCCAATTTAACTATAAATACATTGGGGGGGGGGGGGGATTAGATACCTTCATTTTTAACTTTAAACTTGGAGTGAATTTATATATTTTTATTTTATATAATCTTTTATATTTTAAAATATTTATATAAAATACATGTATCTTTTTTGCTTTGGTTAGCATTGAGTGATTTTGTGATAACTGTATGAATTAGTTAAAAAAAAAAAAGATCAGAAATATCAATATTTCATTACATTTTTTCCCCATAAAAATATAATTACATTAAATAAGGCCTCATGAAAATTTCGATTTCAGAAACATACATGGGGACATTTTCCCATCTGCCTCTCATAAGAAATTAAATATTTTTTTAGGTATTGTTACACCCTTTTTAATTTGTTTATTAATGATCTGCCACATTGTGCTGAGAGCCATGTCTCCGTGTTTGCGGACGACACTAAATTAGGTAAGGCAATAAAGACTAATCTTGATGTTTTTTCTTTACAGGAAGATTTGGACAGAGTGGGGGACTGGGCAGTAATGTGGCAAATGAGGTTCAATATAAACAAATGTAAAGTTATGCATTATGGGAAAAATAATAACAAAGCAACATATACATTAAATGGTTTTTCCCTGGGAAAAACTACTAATGAAAAGGATTTAGGAATAATTATTGTATTGGATATGGCTTGCAAAGTCATTTATTAGTGATTCACGTCACAGAAGCAACTCCATAAGTATATTAATGATATGAAGTACCTCCCTTTAGATAGACCCCTCCTCTGACTATGGCATCCATTTTGATATCTGATCTATGTAGCATTGTAAGAAGTGCATTACTCCTACCAACAGGTGTCACTAGGGAGTGAGTGATGGGAGTGAGTGATGACTCTTTGTTCCACCAGGTAAATCCTGGAGGGGGGGAGGTGATACTGGACAATAGCTGTGGAGGAGGAGGAGAGAAAACACATGTGGAATGGCCAGAAAGAAACAACATGGTCAGAAGGAAGAGCTCTGAAACTATTTCTAGTTAATAGTAAAGCTTTCATCTTGGGCTAAGTTTAAGTGCCAAGAAGCTAGGGTTTAGTTTAATGCCTAGTATTGTAACTAAAAGTAGAAAGTAACTGCTGCAGAAACTCCTTCAAAATCATTCCTTTATCAACCTGGAATCAAGAGCCATTTTGGACACAGCCATGTGCCTTGCTGAACCTCTCTGAAGTTAAGTACACATGATATCTAATTAATACAATGCTATATAGAATATAACAGTTGTATGTTTGTAACTTTGTTTGTGATATCCCTTTAGATATATTGTTTTTACCGCCAGAGGTATAAATAAAGTATATTATATATATCACAACGTCTTTTGGTATTCATCTTTACATAATTTATCTGTATTCTCGAATCAAAGAAATTTATTGTTGTACTGTTAGTCTTGTTTGTCTAAATAAATATTTATTAATTATTTCATTAATAATTAGCATAATTTAGCATACAGCAGGCCACGACCGCAACAATTGGCGTAGTCGGCAGGATACAGTAACAATTATTAAAGTGAATACCGTGTTTACTGTGCACTTTGCATAAAGTTACAGATCTGTGTATTTAAACTCTAGAGCTCTAAACCCATGTGCTTGTGTATTTAAGCTCTAGTGAATAGACCTTGCTTGTGTTTGTTTGTTTATTTCTATATTACAGTACAGTGTTTAGTGCATAGACCTTGCTAGTAATACTGTGTAAAGATGTTTAAAACAATCAAACAGAAATCACCCGCTATAGCAGGGCAGGAAAGATCAAAATATGGGGCAATTCCTGTATGGGCAGAATTTGGTAGTTGGAAACCCATTGCTGTGGAATTAATAAAATATGCAGCTCCGGTATATCCTGACACTGGTACTGAGCTTGGTGCGCAAGCATTACGGTTAGACCTAGGGGTTTACTCAAAGAGAGAGCGTAAAGCAGCTGCCACCACAGGGTGGATAATTGTGCAGGCCCTCAGCCGTGAGGTGCAGAAAAATGAAGCACTTAAGAAAGAGTTGCAGGAAGTGAAAGATTCCTTAGTTTTGACCAAGGAATGTATGGCTAGCAATGCATGCCATGTGACTGCCCTAGAAGAGAAATGTACTAAGCTAGTGGTGAGCAAGATAAACCGCAGGAGGTCACAGAGATGTAGAAAGCCCGTGCCTGTAAGCAATGTGCGAGCCATGGTTGCAGACCCCAAATGGGATCCTGCAGAGATTCTCAAGCAATCTGATGATGAGTATGTGTCCTTTTCTGAAGATGATAATGAACTGGACAGGCAACAAGCCCGTCCTGTCATTATACAACAGCAGAAAAGGAGACTACCCTGTGACCAACAGAGAGAGCATGGTTTGAGAGCTGGTGCATGTGATGCAATGAAGGAAGTGATAAAGAGTTACTCACAAACTGAGCTGATGGAGCTAGCTAAGATACATATGCAACAAGTGGGTGAAAATGTGGGAGAGTGGTTGCTACGAATGTATGATGCAGGAGCTGACCATGTGCTGTTGAATGCAAGGGAAGCCATAAGTATGGGGAAGCTGACAATGCATGTGAAGCTCATGCAGGTATTACAGAGGGTGAGAGAGATTAGGGGGACCTTTTCATTGTTTGACATGGTTCGCCATGCTGTGTTATTAGTTTACCCATCACACTCCGATATTGAGCCAACAGCCCCCTGGGTAACAATGAAAGATGCCATAAATCATGTAAGAATTATGGGTTGTGTTGCAGGATTGACCAAGGATAATTGGGAAGGGCCTGATATGGAGGATTTTACAGATGGCATGCGGTCAAGGTTTCTAAAGACGGCACCGCTAGATCTGAGAGTTCCCCTGTTATCTCTGCTCTATGGGATTAAAGACAATGGTAAAATACACCATGTGACCTCCTTATTAGCGGAGATTGAAGCATTAAATACTGAAGCCAAACAGACTAAGAATATTTGTACAGCAGGAAAGGCTAGAGTGGAGTTTGCAGAGCAAAAGTCAGAGGGGAATCAGACAAGGCTGACTAGAAGGCAAATGTGGAATGACTTGTTGCAGGCGGGTATACCTAGAGATGAGATAAATGGTATTCCTACTGCAGAGATGTTTAACAGGTGGAAGGCAGTAGTGAACAGGCCTAGGCAGGTACATAGAGTTGCTTACAACCCTTGTAGTAATAATGGATCCCTGTCAAAGCCACATTTAAACCAACAAAGAAGTGTACTCATTGAAAAGCCACTCCCAGCAAATGGTGGAGATGGAGTGCAAATTAGGTCCCCATACCCTGGTAAACAGACTAACAGCAATATGGCCTCCCAGTTATTATCCACTGGAGACAGCTGCCAACAGGCTGGTGTGGGGAGGGATAATGATAGGCAACAGAATGGGGTATGGAGAAGGGGGACAGGAAATGAAGAAAAAACCATTCCCATTATGTCAGCTCCATCCATTGATGTAGTGCCCACAAGCCAGATGTCAGGGGTTAATAATTTAAAACAGGACAGTACGCAAAATGTTAGTGAGGAGTATTTGTTTTCATGTTTCCCTAGTAAACAGTACTTAAGGGAACATGTAAAACCTGGTGATGTTTCTTCCTCAGCCATGCCGATTTGCCATGTGCAGAACCGACAGCCTGGAGGACAGAACAGAGATAGATATTCAACCCACTGTCAGCTCTATTAACACGTTTGTCTTGCCTGTTTTAAGTGTCAGATGACTCTGGGTTGGCTGCTGACTACCGGGAGGTGGATTTGGTAGTCCCATCAGTGAGCACTGTGGTTCCCAGTACAGTCAATGCAGATAAAGGGTAAACAGGCAGACACCTGGCAAGCTGGGATTGAATTAGGAATGGCCTCTCTTTAATTCTCCTTGCACCAGAGATGAACTGATAAGCTAGCTTTGCCTGGGAGAAGAAATCATTTACATCCAGGTAGTGCATCAAGACAGTCGACAGGGATGTGAGTCATTGTATCTCAAAGACCCCAGTATGTCTAAAGACCCAAGAGACACTCCCTGCACTGATTGACCCATGTGACAGGCCTGGACAGACATCAGTGTCCAGAAATGAACTGCCTACCTGAGCATAGTGCAAGAACAATACCAGTGGTGGACTATGAAGATACAGACAAAGAAGAAACATCAAGCAAGATTGCTAGTGACAGAGTACATTGTAATTCTCCTGCAGATGCAAACCTGCAAAATGAGTGGCAGAAGAGGAGTGAAAAATGATGAGAAGCTGATTCCACCTGTCGTTAAGAGCTGGCCACACCAAGTAGCCCTAAAGAAAAAGATGGGCAGACTTGGCAGTTGAACTGTGAAGGCCGAAGACCTAGAGATGGACTGAATTACTGCAATTTTGAGAAAACTATCCAGAAGAGTTGTTGTTTTTAGTCCAGCAAGAAGACACTGTTAAAAGAATTCATGGAAGAACCAAAGACAATAACTTGTTATCTATGGACAGTAGCGCTTGTGTTATTGGGCTACCACTAAGCATATTGTGGTCCCTAGCCTATCACCCTAAAGCCTCTAGGTTGATAGAGTGGTGCAAAGAGTTTTCAGGAGAGCACATTCGAGTACTGTCCCCAGTAGTGATAGATTGTGGGTGGGGATGGGTTTGCAGCTATTATTCCCTTTTACAGCATTGCCAAAGATTCTAGTGTGGGATATTGGGTTACATAGGATGTTGGTATATGAAACGGATTTCAGGGATTGTGAGTGTGTGTTTGTGACTGATATGAAATGTGTGGTTGATGTAATAAATGTAACACTGTTTGCTTTGTGAAAGGGGATCATCATCCAAATGAGTATAGAGCTGGGGTAACACCATATTAGTAGGATGTTTTAAATGGTGGTTACTATGCAGACAGGAAATGTACTATTGTGCATGATTTATTGTGCAATGATAAGTGTGATGCTTCACCTTGTTTCATGTTTCTCTCCAATAGATTGGCAGCCATTTTAAGAGATCCTGATTTTCTATTGTGGATTGTTAAAGAAACTTCAAGCAGCAGGGGATATGGAGTTACACTTCCAGTGACTTTATTGAAATGTCTTGACAGGATCAAGATGGAGGAGTGCCTCGTGTGGGGAGGATTCAGTTGGACATTCTGTGGGGATTATTGTTGAGGGTTATATTGTCTTTTTATTTGTTTATATGTTATGTTTGTGTGTCTAAGGTATCACTGTGAAATGAGTGCCATAGTTGGGGGATTATCTTCTGGAGAGATACATTTATAGATATTGTTGCTATATTATGTGAATCAGGAGGTGGATTGTATTGGATATGGCTTGCAAAGTCATTTATTAGTGATTCACGTCACAGAAGCAACTCCATAAGTATATTAATGATATGAAGTACCTCCCTTTAGATAGACCCCTCCTCTGACTATGGCATCCATTTTGATATCTGATCTATGTAGCATTGTAAGAAGTGCATTACTCCTACCAACAGGTGTCACTAGGGAGTGAGTGATGGGAGTGAGTGATGACTCTTTGTTCCACCAGGTAAATCCTGGAGGGGGGGAGGTGATACTGGACAATAGCTGTGGAGGAGGAGGAGAGAAAACACATGTGGAATGGCCAGAAAGAAACAACATGGTCAGAAGGAAGAGCTCTGAAACTATTTCTAGTTAATAGTAAAGCTTTCATCTTGGGCTAAGTTTAAGTGCCAAGAAGCTAGGGTTTAGTTTAATGCCTAGTATTGTAACTAAAAGTAGAAAGTAACTGCTGCAGAAACTCCTTCAAAATCATTCCTTTATCAACCTGGAATCAAGAGCCATTTTGGACACAGCCATGTGCCTTGCTGAACCTCTCTGAAGTTAAGTACACATGATATCTAATTAATACAATGCTATATAGAATATAACAGTTGTATGTTTGTAACTTTGTTTGTGATATCCCTTTAGATATATTGTTTTTACCGCCAGAGGTATAAATAAAGTATATTATATATATCACAACGTCTTTTGGTATTCATCTTTACATAATTTATCTGTATTCTCGAATCAAAGAAATTTATTGTTGTACTGTTAGTCTTGTTTGTCTAAATAAATATTTATTAATTATTTCATTAATAATTAGCATAATTTAGCATACAGCAGGCCACGACCGCAACAATTATAGACAACAAACTTGGCAACAGTGCCCAATGCCAGTCTGCAGCTGCAAGGGCCAATAAGATATTGGCATGTATAAAACGAGGTATAGATTCACGGGAGGAAGATATCATCTTGCCTCTTTACAAATCAATGGTAAGACCTCACCTTGAATATGCAGTACAGTTCTGGGCAGCAGTCCTTAAAAAGGATATTAAGGAACTTGAAAAAGTGCAAAGGAGAGCTACAAAATTAATAAGGGGTTTGGAGGATCTTAGTTATGAAGAGAGACTTAAAAAATTGAATTTATATACGTTAGAAAAAAGGCGTCTCAGAGGGGATATGATAACATTATATAAATATGTGCAGGGCCAATATAAAGAGCTCTCCAGTGACCTGTTCATTAACAGAAAGGTACAAAGAACAAGAGGTCACCCCCTCACACTGGAAGAGCAAAGATTTAATAGACAGCAAAGGAAAGGGATTCTTTACGGTAAGGACAATAAAATTCTGGAACTCACTGCCAAGAGAGGTAGTGCTATCAACCACAATAGATGCATTTAAAAATGGTTTGGATTTTTTTTTAGGAAAGCAGAACATACAGGGCTATTAATAATAGAATAAGCATTAATAAAAGAGCTTATTGATCCAAGGAGAAATCTGATTGCCTCTTGGAGTCAAGAAGGAATTTTTTCCCCCAGGAGGCAAAATTCGAAATAGCTTCCTTAGGGGTTTTTGCCTTCTTTTGGATCAAAAGCTGTAATGAGAGGTAGAAGGGTTGAACTTGATGGACCTGTGTCTTTTTTCAACCTAAATTACTATGTTACTATGTTACCCGGGTGTGATTGCATTTAATTTAAGCATTCGAATATTATTGTATTATCATTTCTGTCTAGGGTGTCTAAGGGGACCAGCACCTACATTGTTTTGAGCAGCTAACAATATTATATTGAAATTCATATCTAGGTTAAGTATCCCTTTTGCAAAATGCTTAGGACCAGAAGTATTTTGGATAACTGATCATTTTGGATTACAGATCACTTTCACCAATAAGATATATTAAAGTCTCTCAGCACTCTTAAAATACAGTAGTATCACTTCAAAATACTGTACAGATCAAATAACTCACTTTTATTGTGATATACTGTGATGTGAGGCATCATTGTGAATCTGTAATTGTATTGACTATCTGGGCATGTCTGGAAAAGCTATATCACAGTTTAAGGGGGCTGAATGTTGTATAAACTATTGTGTGCTTGCATTCTTACAGGTGTGTGTAAGAAGAATTTGCAACATTTTGGGATGATAGATCATTTTGGATAAGTGATTTTTGTCTTAGAGATTCTCAACCAGTAGCGCCTGTTAGCAAGTCATTTTTGTTCTATAACATAATAAAAGAGTTGTCCCAGGTCAAAAACTCCATATTTGCTCAGGGTACTAGTTACCAGCTCTTACAACATGTCCATTTTTGTGATTAGATTGGCACTATTACTGGCTTTGTAAAAGATATCCTACATTCCTTAGTAAATTAGTATACTATCCATAAAGCATTGTGATTAGTTATATTTGACTATGTAGGTTATGAAGTTAAATAAGCGCTAATTGACTAGTAAAATGCTAAATATATGTCTTCCTTTGCTCCAAGGAAAATGAATTGCGTTCATTTACTGAATGAGATACACAGCAACGGAATTGCTACATACGGTATATGTTGTAATTTTTTGTTTATGATACTTCCTTTTCCTGTGTGCCTTATTGTAATGAAGCTGGTAATGCACAACATGTCACTTGTGACTGATGAAGTCAAGGTTAGGGTTGTTCTACCTTGCTGTGAAGTCACTGGGCTGTTCCTGACCTGTTCTGCCTCATATAAAATTTTAATGCTGCTTCGAACATATCCATGTGCATTTCCCAGGCCTCTGCGAGGGGAGAAGGGAAGATTTACATGCGCAATTACAACTGTGTTGTTGAAAAGTTTTGCACACAAAGCTTTCTAGGTTTAACATAATGTGTTTACCAATTCACCATGCAGCAACTACACAAAAATAACTGTTAGAATGAGAACACAGGAGGTTCCTGAGGTAAAAAAAATAAACAAAAATAACAAAAAACTGCACAGTTCCAAATGAGCTGAATATTTTTGTATTAAAAATCATCTTTCTTTTGTGCATATGTAACTCAAAGGAAAGGAACCAGAGAGATTGCTTACTGTGAAAATAAACTTTAATTCAGGCAAAGGTTTTCCTGTGCGTAATGATGCTCTTAATTTTAGAATTTACCCATCAACTTTGATCTACAAATGCATCTCAGATGCGTCTCAGAAACAAAAAGCTAAGATATTAATAAACCTGCATCACTCGCTTGTAAAGCCTTATTGGTGGCCACTGAAAATATATAATATTTAAGAGTAGGGTGCCCAAAGATAACATATTAACTGCGCCTCCTGTATAGTTAGCATACTGTACATATCATTGGGGGACATTTAGGTCCCTGGACCATTTTCCAAATGAGCACCACAGCACTACTTTTTTTTCCAATCAAATGTCCTCCATAAAAGTCTATATTCCATCAAAAACCACTAATAACAACACCATTACTTACTGAAATTAAATTTGTATGCAAGTATCCTTTGGTTGTATCTCAGATACCCAGAGGGTAACACGGAACAAATCTAGAACCATATTTTCCTAATCTGGAACCACCATTGTTAATGTCAGCACTTACATAGCATTATTATACATTATTAAGCTAAAGTCCACATGTACAAAATCATACTTGGATGTATACTAGATACACTCGTGAAAATGAGCCTATGAGTTTCCCATATAAACAATTTAAGTGTAATTTGCTTTAATTCTAAATAAATAAATATATATATATATATATATATATATATATATATATATATATATATATATATATTACTGTCAGGGCCTTTACCAGGTCAGGTAGAAGTTTAAGTGCAGGGATAGTGGAGGTGTCTGGTTGCATGTTAAATATAATGCAAAGGGAGAACAGATAAACAGAGCTAGGTATTGGAATAAAGACTGAAGGAGAGACAAAGGGGAATTTAGCAAAGAACTGCAGAATAGGAAAAGGGTATGAGTAGGAACTGCAGTAAGAACAAAGAGCTATAGCAGGGACTGTAGACAAAGCAAAGGTAGGGGTGGAGAGAGTTAAACAAGGGTACAGGCCAGAGGCAAGGGTAGCTAAGCAGGAACACCCGAGAGGGGGTGAGGTCAGAGGTTTTTAGCTAAGCAGGAACACCCGAGAGGGGGTGAGGTCAGAGATTGGTAGCTAAGCAGTAAGAAACACCCTAGTGAGGGTGAGAAATGAGAAGGGTAGCTTGAAGGGAATAACTTAGCTGAAGAGATCTTGATGTACTCAGAGGGTCTCAAGAGATGCTGAAAATCATCCACTGAGATGGTTGAGCCACCCAGGTTCAGTTTTCCAGTTCCTGGACAGGGTCACAATACAAATGGGCTTTAAGGAGAGGATCAGGAACAGAAGCAGCAGCTCTCAGAAATCAGGCCTCCAACTTCAATGCAAAAGCACTGTTTGCCAGAAACTGCAGCTATTTAACCTGGGTATGAGCAAAAGGTAACGAGCCCACCTGACACCAAACAGAGGGGAAGGAATACAAGCAAAGTAAGGTAGGGAGACCTCTAGAGGAGGCAGGAGGAATATAAGCACATAAATAATGACTTTTAAATGCATGAGTCAGAAGGTCAGTGTTGAACCCTGACAATTACCTTAGTAAGTTGCTAAAACAAAGAATTCATTATTAATGAGAGTTTTAAATAATGTTAGTTGGCTTAGGGGGCCAAGAAAATACACAGTTGGGTCTATTTACTAAAATATGAGCTGCAGGTAAGATGACAATCCTGGTGAGTTTGCTTAGCGGAGGAGACTCGCCATCTTTGTCCCTGCACAATGTTTCGTTAAAATAGTGAGATGAAATGTTCATCTAACCTTAGCTCACGTTTTAGCGAATAAACTCTATGAGTATACTATGAAACTGTAACAATGTCACCAGCTGACTGTATAACTTGTGAGAACAGATCCTTCTTCTTCAGGTTTTTTGATTCATAGAAAATGTATTCACAACACACAACACAGTCGATCTGCCACTTCAGTAAACACTGTGCTACGGGATATTTTACTAACTAACATTAATGTTACTTTTAAAGTGATCCAGAAATTAATGAAATAGTTTTAAATAGCAAGGACCCTCTAACTTTGGCTGGAAATGTAGAAAGAAATCAAAAAGACAAATATTGTTTAGAAAGCTATTCAAAAGGCATTTTATTTAACTGGCCCTCTTAGTAATACAACAAACAGCACTGAGAGTGAGAGTACAATACATAAGTTAGGAAAGTATCTGTAAACAAGGGACTTTGTAATCAGGCGTTTGGAGAAAGAAGAAGCAAAAGTATTGCATTACTGTACTGTTTGGAAATCTCTGTGCATTTGTAATAACAAAATTACCATAATTTGCTCATTAACATTGCTAGATCAGTCAAGCATTGTTCAAAACTTGCAGATGCTATTTTTTTTTTTGTTTTTTTTTTGTTTTTACTGCCAGATCTGCCAAGGCGCTAAGCATGCTAAAAATTTGCATGGAGATATTTCTAATTCGGCAGCTGAGCTGTCACTCAGACCCTCTGCTATGTTTCCTTTGAGATCCTGACAGAAGTGGCCCGAAATACCTACCCTTCAAAATTTTCATTCACAAACTCCATGGGGGACAATTTATGAATGACAGCTCATCAGCCAGCTATATGAATTAAAGGGGTAACCGTGCACAGTTAAATAAGTGCAACCCATTGTCTTAGAGTACAGCTGATTCATTGCCCCCTGGGTATTTTTGTCACGTTTAACTTACCTTTGTATATTTCAGCATTAATGCCTTGCATTTATTAAATCCCCAGTCACCGTCATAATTGTATTGCAACATATCTTTTCATTCTAAGCCATTGTTAAGGGGTTCAGTGAAAACATGAACATGGTAGAGGAAACTGTCATCTTTGTGTGCGTTGACATCATTTATTAAGATTCAACAATTTAAGGAAATAATGTGAAACTCAGGGATTAATAGCAATAGGGAGTAATTCTACAACTGGCCTATCCAACAAGGCTATTAATGCCCGGGACTCACAGTGCACTTGCATTTCACCATTAGTAAATAGCACCCAATGTTTCCCAGCTGGAACCTGGTACCCTCTATCTAATAGGCGGCTCATTTCATCATATCATTTTTTTTCTTGGTGCAGAAAACAGAAGCTGCCCTGTGTTCAACAAGAGCAATGGAAGTGATAAGAAATAGGTAACTAGGGCTAATGTTACAGATGGTTTAGGGTTAGAACTGGAGTTAGTGCAAGGGTTAGATTAAGGGATAGGGTTCCATTTAGGGTTAGGAGTAGATTTAGGGTTAGGGTTCCATTTGGGGTTGAGTCAAATGGTCACTGTCGGAGAAAATTATATTGAAACAAAAAAAGCACCACTCTCGGTTATTGCCCTATAACTTGCAAAAAACAACAGAAAAACATGGAATCATTGGTATTTCTAAACTCAGGACAAATATTAGAAACTATATAGATGATGTCTCATATACTATCTATAATTATATAAAAGATTCTCAGGTCCAAGTTTTAAAAAAATGTTTTTGTTTTTTAAATTTTTCATAATATTTTATGATTTTGTTTTAAAGTAAATTATATCATATGATGAAAATAATGGTATCAAAGAAAAGCCCCATTTGTCCTTTAAAAAAATTATATATGATTTGTGTAGGTGCACTAAACATGAAAGGAATCACAGTTTTGCAAATATATTACAAAAACTGTTACAAGATAAAGGAATTCTGATCTTCAAGGCACATCACATGCAGTCACTAAGGGGTTAAGCAACACCAAATATGGCCCCCTGGGGCACCGGGATCCCTCCATATCAGAAGGTTGATATCAATATCACTTCTGTCACTCTTTACTGTTGCTAGACTGCCTCTAGAGGCAGTCGGCAACATTACACTGTGAAATTTAAAAAAGGATCCTAAGATTAGCATATAGAGTTAGGGTTAGCATCTATGGTTAGAGTTAGTTTGGGGTTAGTGCTAGTGTTTGGACGATTAGGGTTGCACTCCAAAGGTCAATGTAGAAGAAAATAGTTAGAAAACTACACTACTTGAATTATTGTCCTATAACAGAAAAACATGTAAACAATGGGTATTGCTAAACTTAGGATGCATGCGTATATGTGTTTGTAGATGTGTAAAATGTTTTTTCATGTAAAAGTTAGAAAAAGTGTTTATTCTTTATTCAACTTTTTATCATATATTGTGATTTTTTCATAGTAAATTATGTGATAATTATGTGATAAAAATAATGGTATCTAAAGAAACCACTTTTTATGGCATTAAAACAGTATATTATATGTGTGGGTACAGTCCGTGAGAAAGAAGAAAATTATATCTAAACACAACACCACAGAAGGGTAAAAACAGCCTGTGTCCTAAATTGTACAATATTCCAAAAACTGTTGTGTCCTCAAGGGGTTATACTTTCAGATGAATGTTACTGCAGAAATCTTAAAAGGGCATGTTTGATTGTGAAACAAGTATCATAGAACACACCTTTTTGTTTGTCCAAACCGAATTAGAAAGAATGATTCCTGACATCACCTTTGTCCCCTGCCTATTGACCGTTTTGGGTAAATAAATTCAAAAACTACCATATTGTACACATTTCCAGGTCCGAAAAATTGTCAAATTTACATGAATTTAAAATACTGGTTTCCACATCATTGGCTATCTCCAACATTAACTATCAGGTGACTATAATGGAATTAAACTGAACTAACATAAACCGGAACAAATGTGTGATGCGGTAGCAATATTTGCAAATCAATGGTCTTACAGAAAATCAATATACCAATAATTAGCATCAATGCAGGCACAAGTTAATGAAAACCTAAGATAATGATACATTATTGTTATCAGATATAAATAAAGCATCCATTTCCAAACATTAATACAGGGATAGAGAAGGAATGTTAGGATTTTAAAGGAGGAAATGCAATAATCCATATAACAATAAGGTTCCAGCATGTTTAAATACTCTTATGGAGCTATACTCATTAGAATCAGCAGTAAGGAGGGTAGAATCCCATTCACTCATCCTTCCTATCTGTGGCTGCATCTAATAGGCATGCTGTTGATGTCAGTCTGACAAATCTGATCAATGTGATTTAATAGGCTGATTTTAATTGTCTTTTTATAAACCCAAGCTTCAATCTCTGTGCAGTGTGCCTTTAATATAGTCAACCCATTAACAGCCCTCAAGCTACTTCTGTTTTAAATTAATATTATTCGCAGGCGAGACAATTTGAAAGCCTACTTAATGGCAATAAATGTGTTTTAGTTGTTTTTACAAATAAAAACATGTAGCATTACCAAAGGATGGTTCTTGATCGTTCTTAAAGGGAAAGAGTCCTGTATTGGTAATCACATTTGTCTTTACAAATCAAAAATATTTTTTTTGTAAAAATTGGTAAAAAAAAATTAAAAGCCTTTTGATAGATGAGTTTTTTTTTTTTTTTTTATAAATATTTGTGCAATCACTCTTGATTGTACTCAGGAACCTTACATTCCCATTTGAAGACGGGGAACACAAGAACTCATATTCTGCTCCAAATCAGAACATTTATGTTTAATAATAGTACTAAAGTTTTATTAACAGGGATCTGTGTTTCATCAACAACCTGCCCTGTCTTCCCCACTACCTTGTGCTTCACAACTCCTCTATAACCTTAGGCCTCTGACTGCAACCCTTCAGCTGCGGATGAACTACAAATCCCATAATACCCACAGAGATTTTAAGAATTGCAGAGTTGTAGTACAGAAACAAAAGGGGGGAGGACAATTGGACACATGGGTTCTTTAGCGTTCAAGTTAAGTTCTCTTTACTCGGTATATCAGTTTATCTGTCTTGCAAACTGAATTTCCATTACCTATTGAGCAGTGGGAATAAATGGTAATAATAATGAAATTAATAACAATAATACTAATAATAATAAAAGCTATTGCATATGTTCTGAAAGTAAAACATTGTAGTTGCTTGCTAAAGCATTATTTTTCTAATTTCTTTTTTCTTCTTCGTGCTGCACTTTTTATTTTAGAGATATCATGTTCCACTACTAACATGTAAAAGAAAGTCGTTTGAGGATAATGGACATATATTTTGAAGATATTAAAATTATTTTTCATCCACAACACAATCTTGTATTTTATGTCTAGTTTATTAAAATGACTGCTAGAACGGATACTATGTATATGTTTTGTGTTTTGCTGCTGTTTATTCATGAATTTTGACTTTTTCACGCGGATTCTCATGTAATTGTATCTTTGTACAAAAGAAAATAATTTGTTCAGGGTCAGTGCTTGGTTTTTCATTAAAAACAAATTACCAGTATACAAAAAGGGCATCTGGGTTTCAATAGTCCCAATAATGACTTTTCTTTCAGAACCAGTTTTTATAAACCAGCTAAATCCCCTTACCTGTCACCCTCTATTCAAGCCCAAAAGGACAATGGGATTGACAGTTTGGTGGGAAGGAAATACAAGAAAGCAAGACCAAAGCGCAGTCTCCGGGGAGGAAGAAAAAAAGGAAAACAATTGCCCCTGTCAAAGCAATTCAAGCAAAAGAACTAAAACATTCAATTTAGTCATAATTTCCCGAGCAGCATTCTAAGAGATGAATCATTTATTCTTTCTTTTTTTAATTGTAGCTGTAGCTGACTCAATTAAACATGATCATTTGATGTATTTGACATTACAAAGTACATGGATTCCACGAACGGTAGGGTTTCCGTCAATAAAAAAATATTGGTCATTTTTCCAAGAGATGATTATAAAATAAGAAATAATAATTAATTTTTAAAAAATAATTCCTGTCTAAATTACATGTTTGTTACATAAGTTTCCTTCATAAAATCCAAGGAAGCATAGTGTTATGCAATAATATCCCAGTGTATACTTTGCTAACTAAATTATTACTTGTGTACTTGTATGTGAGGTGTGGAAAAAATCCCCACACATTGGCGAACTAACAAAAAATCTGGCTTATTTGAAAATATAGTTGGGGAAAGTTTCCTACTCAGCTGCTATTGTATGATTTTTGCGTTTCCCTTGTCAAATTCTCAAAAAAGTTAATTTTTTATGAATCGATCACATTATGTACCAAATATCCTGAAACCATGGTGAAGAGTTTTGCCCAGGAAGGCACAATAAATTGTGCTGCCTGGGTCAAGAATTAAAATGCTGCCTCCCCCATACACATGCACATACATAATCACACACAGTTACATAAACAGACAATCAGGCACACAGCCACACAGAAACAAACACACACATATGCTTACAGAATCACACACATACACACACAAGCATACAAAAACACACACTTACACACAGAAATACACACATCGTAATCATGGACCTGTGCTAACAATTCCTTAGGCAGTTGTTCTATTCTGCAGAAAAAACTAATTTAGGGAATAATTTAGGGTCATTTGAATATATCTGTTATATAAGATGTGTTTTTTGTTTGACAACATGTTTGTCTCTGGGAAAAGGAATTAAACAGTCACCCCCACCAAGTTCCCTACCTTAGGGTGGGCTTCCTTGGTGTGATTACAGCTGTGTTGGGACCTGCTCCCAGTGCTCTGTATGATGTCACAATTGAAAATGAGAGCAGGTCTGTATTGGCTGAGCCACCGTCCTGATCAAATAAGATGTTCAGCATGGACCCCCTCGTGCACTCCCTCGGTAGGATTCGCCGCCCCATTACAGTGCGGTCTGGGGCAAGTGAACCAACCAGATCCATTGTAGGGCCAGCCCTGTTTTTACTTACTACAACCTTCATTTTGAGTTCTTCACACAGAAAAGCATACACTATATCACAAATATCCATTTAGACTTAAAAGCAGTATGTTTCTTTTCTTTTTGACACCTTAGCGTTGCATCATTTTTTCTAAAATACTTGACGTTTTCCTTCTGTTCTGCTAAATTAATGTATCAAGACACTATCTTTATTCATGTAGTGAGGCCTGACTGTGAACAAAATCTGAACATCATAATTTATACATAATGTTTATCTTTTAAAGTTTATCTAGTCATCAGTCCTCAACGTGATTAGCAAAATAGACCTGACCGAGGTTTACCAAATGTTGCTTAAATTTTGCATGTTTTGTTGAAATACAAGTATATACATTGATATAAGCTGTGGTTTTAAAATAATTATATCAACTTATATTTCCTAAATGTGATACAATGTCATAACTGATCAATATACTCTGAAAGTTCAAACATATATAAGAAAGTATATTTTGTCTATCATTGAATAGAAATCCACTCACATGTACCTGAGCAGTACATGCTCAAAGTGAGACGGAACCCTCCGTCACTGGGGTTCTTGGAGCGAAGTAATGATCTACCTCCTATCAGTAGACTATGGACCCTGTCTGTGTGTGGGATAGCCCGCTGCTTTCCATGGGGCTAGACTATTGTTCCTCTGGATGACCAAGGAGGGGGGGATGGGAAATCAGTCCCCACACCTGGGTCTCCTGTGATTTTTGTGATTAGCCTCGGTGAGCTTGCATCGGTGTCCCCAGGACCTGACCAGGAAAGCTCCACAGAACCCAGTCTGGCTAACTTAGCTACTCTACCTACTCACA
Organism: Pelodytes ibericus; assembly: GCA_036172795.1. Taxonomy (NCBI): domain Eukaryota; kingdom Metazoa; phylum Chordata; class Amphibia; order Anura; family Pelodytidae; genus Pelodytes; species Pelodytes ibericus. The sequence continues at coordinate 43,337,211 of CM069860.1, forward strand.
AGCGGCTGAGCGAACCACCGGGAGAAGGCGGAGTGGTCACTTGCGATTGCTTTGGGACTTCACTCTGAGAAGGGCACTGATGGTCAGGAAACACTTACTGACTTCAGAGTCAACCCGTTTGGGGTCTCCTCCTGTGTCAGTCTCTTCTGGAAGGGGGAGATATGTGACGGAACACTCCTGGTTAATATGTGTTAAATGTATTCTTGTTATTATGTCAAATTCTCCATTGTGTTTATGCAAGTCATTCAGTGTTCTTTTTTGTATCTGAGTGTACTCTGGAGGTATCTGAACTTGACACCTTAGTATACTGAAAGGTGTGAGGCATGATTTCCCCATTGTATGTCCTACTGTTATGTTGTGTTCATTAAGTGTTTGTATTTAAAGGTGTGATTATGTTATATCCTACTGTATCTAATTACCTGTTTTAAATGAGTCATGTCATATTTGTTTGTGTATAAATATCTGTGCTGTTTTCAAATAAATGTTCAGTCATGTTCCACTCCTATACTGGTGTGTGTTCATTCTTGTGGCAGAGTCTTTGGATCTGTCAGCATTGAGCTTATTACTTGGCAGCCTTTGTAAAGGCTGCACTTGGAGGCAGAGGGGTCGATACCTGCCTCCCGATCCAGTTCAGCCTCACTTTACAAAGTCCCTCTACTGAGACCAACATCCTGGGGGAGATGTAGTCATTGACTTGACCCCGGTCTCAGCAACGTTCCCTTTCAGGACGATATACCTAGTTGAGAGGCTGCTCTAGGCTTCCCCATCATCACACACATAACCAAGTTATGGAGTTCTTGATATTTTGGATCATACATGTTTTTGTAAAAACATACTCTCTAAAAAATTATTTTTATAAAGTATTCTCAGAATATTTAAACAATACAGATTACATTTCAACACAGATCACAGTGCAATGGACAACAGTTTAAGCTCATTAGTTAAAATAATATCTTTTACATCAAAAATATTCCAATTCCTTATCAAAAGCTGAAATCTTGATATCGTTTGTGTAAAGTGTTAGAATTTCAAGTATCCTGAAATTGCAATTTTGGGGCAAAATACATATTATCGATTACACCACGTTATTGATTATAGCCTATGAAATTCATGTTCTTTTCGTTACACCGTTATAGATGTGCCTGAACTAAGACAAAGTTGCTACCCTTGTTCAGGCATTAATGAGACTAAAACCCAATTCCAATTTTAAAAGCAGAGTTCACAGCTTTAAAAATAAAGTCATAATAAACACAGGGTATTCAAGAATTTTCTCAGCAGTAAATCAGCCAGTCCTACAGAGATCCAACAGATCAGAAAGTGAAAGTGGGAAAAATAAAACTGCATTTAAAAAAATCGTTGTTATTGAAAATGTAGTTGGAGCTTTAAAAAAAAAATGTAGAAAGAAACTAGTACAATATTTCTTTTTTCATTAATGTTTCCTTTGTACTTTGCATTCATTATCCACAAATAAAGTTAGCAATGTTTTTGAAAAAAAAAATATATTTTATTGAAAACTCACCAGGCACCATTCCTGTCAATGTTGGAGCAGAATAGCTACCCTGTCCTGCAGGGGGGACGTGTGGAGGGTATCCGGGGAGCGTTGTGCTAGCCAAATCACGACCTGGAGAACGAAATACAAGAAACAAATCACTATGCGGAGTCTCACAAATGCCAGACATGTTTTTACATCTCCCTGAGAGCATAGAGCTCTGCCAATGCATTTGTCATCACAGCAGACATCTTGGCAGGAGAAAACTATATTTGTTTTTTCTTTTTACACTATAATACAGTTGAATAAAAAAAAAAAAATGCATGAGCAGTTATTAGACATTGCTATTAGACTAGTGCTACTACAATACCATGCTACTGCCTATAAAATGAGTGAAAAGAGTAGTACAGTGTTAGCAGTGGAAAACAGGAAGCACATAGAGTTAAAATGATACAAAGTAGGGACCTAGCAACTTGGTCTTGAAAGCTTGCAATCAAACTCTGTTAGCCAAAAAATGGTATCATTTTAACTCTACTTGCTTCCTACAAAAATAAAACAAACCTTAAAAATGCATTAGGCAAAAGCAGATGTTCAGAATCTGTATGAGCAGGCACTGTATTAAGATAAACGTTCTTATTGGTATTTGTGTATTAATATTTATAGTGAACGTAGGTTGCTTTATTAAAAAATTGTCCTAAACTTGAGATAATCAAATAAAGCTGGTTCTAGGCAGGTGCACTGTAAGCGGTACTGCATTAGCACCAGCCCCACAGCGCACAATGGAAGAGAGGCTACTTAGTTAGCAACCTATGAACCATACACCTTGCTGGAGTAGATAGGGTGAGAGATATTACAATCACCATGATTTCCCGACAGTCAAATGTCTCCTATTATTCTTACTGAGGTTAACAGGAAAAATAGTCCACAGCAGCTAGTGGAGTGTACCATTAAATCGCAGAGCTCCACAGCAATTAACCTCACAGTAATGTGCAGTTTGTACCCTAGAGCTCGACAGCAGTCACATCGACAGTATTGTGCAGTTTGTACCATAGAGCTCGACCGCAGTCACATCGACAGTATTGTGCAGTTCATAGTATTATTTATTTGTAGGAAATGTTTACACATAAGCACACTTTCTCCCAGGTGGGAATATTCCCATATATTTTGTAAAAAATACCAGTTCCCTTAAAAAGCAATAAGCTGGATGAGAAGAAACTCTTTATGTTTCACAATGTCAAAGACTTTATGAGTTACCAGTTGTGTAATGCTGCGGAATCTGTTGACAGTTTGGCGTTTTACAATTAAATACTACTAATTATGCTTGGTCATACAAAGACTATTAGCAATAATTATTCTCATTTTACAATTAATTGGCCGGACACATTTTCATCTCTTTATACAAGTTTAACTATTTTTGATCACAAGTACCATATTTTACTGATGATAAATATAAAAACAAGTCTATGGCACAAATGTTAAGTTTATTTTTATTTTTCCAATCCAATAATTACAAGCAAAAAAAGAAAAAAGAAGCAACCTTAGCAAAACAAGAAAAAAAAACAAAAATAGAATGAATTATTGCAACGGTTATTACTGCTTCAGTTATCATGCTTAGCAAATGGCTACTCTGTTCCTGTGTAATTGGATAGGCCATAGCATGTAATCACACTTCCTGTTCCAGAATGCCCCTTATTGCCATAAAGGGCTGCATTTACTCTGCATTACTGAATGGTGAAAAACAGACATCTTTGTTGACCCCCGTTCTACTGTAATTGAAAATTATCATCAAGAAGGTTGAGTGTTCTATTTGCCTCACAGGGAAGCTTCACATAATGACATATTTATACACTGTCTGTATTGTTACACTGGGCAGTTTTTTGTGTGTATTTCACAATTCTAAACATCGTTGTTTCCTTTTTTCTTGTTAGTCCCACTACTTATAAAAAGTGATGATAGTTCTTTTTCATTTATCATATTTATCACTGAAGGTAGATATGCATTCAAAGTGCCACTAAAGTTTAAATACAACTTCTGTTCCGATATTTGAAGCCAAATCTATTTTTAATATGCTCCCGATCTAAGGAGGAAGTCTTGTGTACTTTACAACTTACCTGCTGCTTCTACCCATGTGCCTATCACGGCTACTAAGCTGCTTGCACAGCCAGTCAGCTCCAGGGATTGGCACAAACACTGAGGGCGAATATTAAATCATACAAGTTCTGGGGATGTGGGGACAGTCATGTTGAAACATACATGTTCTGGGTATTGGGGAAATTGTATTTAATTTCTAAAATGCTAGTTTTATTCTGATACTAAGTTGTATAACAGAAGCAAATTCAGTACTAGTGTTGTATATTCTTTTGAAAATATAATACATTAGGAAACAAGTAACTATACATGTAAATCAAAATAATCTAGTGGAATTATTGCAGATATTAGTAAACATTTTATTCTACAATTTGAGTTATACAGAACAGTTTTTAACAAGGAATGAATGGTGGTATCCCCAGTTTATGAAGTAGACTCTTATAACAAGGGGTCTAAATAGTGAACTGTGGGGATCTAACAAGGGAATGACAAAAATCAAGCTGAAATAGCGGAGCTGGAATTAAAGAGTTAAAGAAAAATCCAACTTCGCTTTTGTAGCCTGATTTTGGAAATTACATTGTCAATGAACTACTGCAATTGGTTCCTTGATACATATGATTATTCATTATGATGATGTGATGATTATTTGTAATAAATATTAAAATGAATCAACCTGGCATAAAAGGCAAACGTAATTAAATGCTAAAATGTAATTAATTTAGCAGTAATAATGTTAAATTCTAATATAAAATAATCTAGCCATAAAAATGTAAAAAATTTACTCTTTTTACAGAGATCTAGGCAATTTTTATATCCATAGAAAATTCATGATTTTGTCTGTTACATATTGTGTTCAGTTAAGATCAAGTTTAGCCAGACCTTTCTCAGTTTATCTACCAGTGGAATTGAACCTGATTCTAGATAAAATCTTTTGTCAGGGTTCTACACTGACCTTCTGACTCATGCATTTTAAAGTCATCATTTATGTGCTTAAATACCTCCTGCCTCCTCTAGAGGCCTCCCTACCTTACTTTGCTTGTATTTCTTACCCTCTGTTTGGTGTCAGGTGGGCACATTAACTATTGCAACACACCCCTGTTACATAGCTGCAGTTTAATGCAAACGGGGCTTTTGCATTGAAGTTGAATCCCTGACCTCTGATTGCTGCTGCTTCTGTTCCTGATCCTCTGCTTAAAGCTCATTTGAATTATGACCCTGTCCAGGAACTGGGAAACTGAACCTGGACGGCTCAACCAACCTGGCGGATGTTTTTCATCATCTACTGAGATCCTCTGGCTACAGCAAGATTTCTTCAGCCAAACTGCTCCCTTATCGTCTCTCTTGCTCATTCCTCACCCTCTCTTTGGTGTTCCTGATTAGCTACCCTTTTCAGACCTCCCCCTCTCTCGGGTGTTCCTGTTTAGCTACCCTTCTCAGACCTCCCCCTCTCTCGTGTGTTCCTGTTTAGCTACCCTCCTCAGACCTCACCCTCTCTCGGGTGTTCCTGTTTAGCTACCCTCCTCAGACCTCACCCTCTCTCGGGTGTTCCGTTTAGCTACCCTTCTCAGACCTCCCCCTCTCTCGGGTGTTCCTGTTTAGCTACCCTCCTCAGACCTCACCCTCTCTCGGGTGTTCCTGTTTAGCTACCCTTCTCAGACCTCCCCCTCTCTCGGGTGATCCTGTTTAGCTACCCTTCTCAGACCTCCCCCTTTCTCGGGTGTTCCTGTTTAGCTACCCTTCTCAGACCTCACCCTTACCTCAGGCCTCACCCTTACCTCAGGCCTCTCCCCTTGTGTATCTCTCTCGACCCCTGCCGCTGCTTTGTTTACAGTCCCTGCAATAGCTCTTTGTTTATACTGCAGTTCCTACCTCTTTTCTATTCTGAAGTTATTTGCTTAAGTTCCCTTTTGTCTCTTTTTCAGTTCTTATTCCAGTCCCTATCTTTGTTTCTATGTTCTGTTCTCACTCTACAGAATAAATAACATACAACCAGACACCTCCACTATCCCTGCACTGAAACTCCTACCTGACCTGGTAAAGGCCCTGACAACTTTCTACTTTGATTTTATATGTTTAGATAGAAGTTCTAGATTGATTTGTTTTAATGAATTACTTTATATATGAGCTTAGATAGAAGTTCTAGACTGATTTGTTTAATGAATTACTTTATATATGAGCTTAGATAGAAGTTCTGAACTGATTTGTTTTAATTACTTACTTTCTATATGAGCTTAGATAGAAGTTCTGGATCACAGCCCATTGACAGAAAGTGGTCATCTGGAATACTAGGTTGTTGTTGAAAATCTTCCAGTGAGCAATCAAGGCTTTAGACTTGACCACAAGTAATATTTCAGATGCAATTAGCTCTTTGATTTCTATGAAGTTCTAAAAAATTGATTCACATTAATGGTTTTAAAGAAAGTGGAAATATAAATGTGACTTTTGGCTCTATAGAAATAACTAAATCTAAGTGGTGAACACATTTCGGAACTGATTGGACTGATAATGGAGGTACATAAAGCATATAGTATATAACATAAAAATACAAAGCCTTTTTTCTTTCCAGTCAATACACATTTAAAGATACCAATTTTGTAATCAATACAGAGAAGGAAAGATGCACATGTATTGGGCAATGGAAGCTGAAGTAACACATTTTGATAAATAGGACTATTTTTATAATTATTAAATGTTAATATGCATGAGAAAAGGTTGGATACTTTCAAGTCAGTGACATTCGAGTGATATTTTATTTATCATCACTATATTGAATATTTGATAATATTTGAAAAACTGCTAAAAAATATATATAATTTATGTAAATAATCTAAAATATGCTAATTGTTTTTACAAATCTTGAAACACTGGAGTAATTCAATAAAACAAATTTGTTTTGAAATAAAAGCCTGCAGACTGGATTGTTAAACAAATAGTTTCTCTATGTATTGTATGAAAAATGGGACAGAGGTAGAGCTCGGTGGAACAACAGGATCTCTTGTACAAAGCGGGACAGTTGTGAGGCATGATGTAGTAAAGGTGACCCATCTAGTATCTCATCCTCCAATAGGAATTAATGAGAGTTTAACAGGTTTCTGAGTTTCCTTGACCTGTAACTGATGGTGTGTGAGGAAAAAGGCAGTATTTTTCAGAAGTAAAAGTGTATTACATATCAGACATATCAAACATTAATATTGTATGTAGTCTTTGATGTGTTTTATATGTAGCGCTTCCAAGAATATATTGGGGATTTTGAGGTTAGAAAGGTTATAAAAAAACCATCTAGCAAACAAATATCTTTCTTTACCATGAAATATTGATTATCTTGCTACACTAATTAAAGAAAGATAAATAAAGGTGGAGTGGGCTTAAACCTCAGGATGAGGTGCTAAAAAAAGCAGGCACACTTGTACCATTACAGAGGAGACTTCTCTTCTCCATTAGCATATTACACCTGTCCCACCCATAAGGCCATCACAGATCTGAATGCATGTCATGTTTCCTCTGCAAAAATAACACTGCCATCACCTATGTACGTTTTGGCCTTTTATAGGCCTTGTCAGAGTAGTATGGCTGGTGCCGCAAGCCAGGAACCCACATCTGAGCATAGTGCATACCATGAAAAAGAGCGAGTAGGATCCTAACTCAAACTGAGGACTGACACTAATTAGAGATTCCTTGAGCATCCTAAAAGTTGCTTGACACTGGATAATGTATTTTAAATTTATGATGCGAAATTTAAAAAAAAATGTTTTTGGCCTATGTCGTTTCTGAAATAAATCCTTGATTAAAATACTTTGCTGCAGTTGTGTAGTTAGATCATATTAGTTTTCATTTGTCAACAGGCTTATCACATTTTGTATTGCATAGTAAGCTTCTGTGTCTGCACTTTAGAGATGTGCTTTATTACATATGTTATTAGGTGTTTATTAGTATAGTACATTTACTAATAGATACAAAATACAAGAAGAAAGGGGTTTAATTATTCTTTAAATACAGAATGCACCTATTTCAGGGGAAACAGACAGGGAGGAAGCATTACTCAGCCAGGACGACTCCTAGAAGAATCCCCATTAACGAGTAAGTATTTGGGGGGCTATTTACAAAAAGTGACCTGTCACATGAACTGCAAAAATCAGGTATTAATAGTTATGTTAAAAAGGTAGGAAGGTTGGAGAAATGTTATCAATTACTTCGTTATCAATGCCCGATTATACCAGTTGCAATTAATAAACCTCCTCAGAGCTTGCCCTTTCTATATATGAATTAACAGTAATTTAGTGAGTGTCCATTTCATGCTGCCCCTCCCCCTCCTGGCTGTTTACTAAACAAGTGAACTGCAAATATCAGGCATAAATAACCTAGTTGGAAAAATACCCATCTTTCTAACTCAGCTATCAATGCCTGATTGTTGCAGTTCACTTGATAGTTTTCTCTCACATAATAATAAAAATTCACACACATGCACACATCTTAATTTATATGAATTGTAGAATGATAATAATAATATAAAATGTTTCTATTATTTTTGTATTTACTTTCTTGATTACTGTAATGATCTGTTAACACTAACACTATTTTTTTTACTGTTGGATCAATTTCTAAACAGGATAAACAATAATACTAAATAAATAAAAAAAAATCTTAGAAATGTTTAGAGCTGCTGAATGTAGATTTCTGTTGAGATTTACATCCTTCGTCTCATTTACGTAAAGCAATCTGACGGTTAATAAAATAACACAATAGATCCTCCTTTTATAATTTGCTGGACATAACTAGCTAAATCATATCTAGGCTCTAGACTTTGTGAGGCCTTAGGTGAAACTCAAACACGAGGCCCTCACGGACACTCATAATTAAAAAAAGAAATGCAGGCGATAATAAAAATGAACTGTATAAATAGCATATTTTAATGTCAGCCTTAAATTCCAGCAATTACGAATTCACTACTTGAATTTTATTTGTCGCAAATATTCTACAAATATCTATAAACAAAAGCACTTGGTATAGCACACACATGCACACTCAAATTCTGATCAGATACACACACTAGCACACACATACACTATGTGTATCTGACCAGCATATAGGTGTGTATGTATGTGCTAGCGTGTGCATCTGATCAGCATATGAGTGTGTATGTATGTGCTAGTGTGTGCGTCTGATCAGCATATGAGTGTGTTTCTATGTGCTAGTGTGTGCATCTGATCAGCATCTGAGTGTGTATGTATGTGCTAGCATGTGAGTCATCTATGTGCCCAAACAACTCATCAGGGCCATCTATGTGCCCAAACAACTCGCCAGGGCTATCATTGTTCTCAAACACCCTGTGACTACCATCATCTTTAGTGCCATATTTGTCAATGTCCCCAGCAAGCTAATCACTGCTATCATTGTTCATAAACATGTCACTGCCATCTTTGTCCCCTAAACCTGGCAGGGCCATTTCTGTCCCCAAACATGATTGTGCCCACAGTCACACTCAATCACAAACACAGCCACACACACTCATTCACAGACGCACTCAGCAAGCAAACACTCATTCACAGACACGCTCAGCCAGCACACACTCAGTCACAGGCACACTCAAACTCAGCAAACACTAACAGACACACTCAGCCAGAGCCAGTACACACTCAATCACACTCACACAGCCAGCAGACACACACATTCACTCAGCCAGCACACAATCACACACTCACATACACTCAGCCAGCACACACTCAGCCATCAAACACTCACTCTATCAGCCAGCACACACTCACTCACATAGCACTCACTCAGCACACACTCACAGACATAACAGCAGAACCGCCATTGTTTATGGGAACCTTACTGTGCTAGGTTTCTAGGTGTACATAACCATCAAGAAATGTTGTCTCTTATTTACCAAGAACCCTGCCATATAAAGTACCTGTTTGTTTAAATGCTTAGCAAAGCTGCCACAGAAATCAGTGATCACACATCAGTGATCATTCTGTAAGTGTAAATATTTCCCTTCCATGCTCTATCAGAGTTCCTAGTACCCATCTATGATGCAGGTACTGCCACAGGTGTTGCTGGCATGATATTAATAATGAGGCTTGACACTGACAGAGGGCATAGGGGTCAGGCAGAACAGTTCTTCAATTAAACACTGATAAGCAGAACACAATTATCCATCACGTTTAAACGGCGGCATGAAATTATGTTAAGCTGATGGTGTGAAGACGTGCATTGGTAACAATAAGGTAGACGTTTAAAGGGACCCCGTCACCTGCACATTATATATCATATGAATGTAGAAAATAAAAAATAATGAAAAATGGGTTATATAATATGTGTTAGCATAATCACAAGAGAAAGCATAAATTATGGCAATAAATGTTTCTATGATGTCCCGCGTTTATGACATCATTGTGGCCTGATATGCAAATGACACACTCCCTTTTAACTAGGTGCTTTGCATATCAAGTCACAGGTGATGTCATGAACAGGAAGTGGCACCAACAAACAGGAAGTGGCACAAACAAACAGGAAGTGGCACCAACAAACTGAATACACATTTTCTCTTATTTTATGCCTTTACTCACAATTATAACACAATGATCATTTTTGATTATCTACATGCACAGTATGAACAATGTTCAGGTGATGAAACCCTTTGAAGTAGGTTTTCCTATTGAAAAATAAGAACAATAAAACTGTAACAGTAACTGTAATCTCTTGAGCAAACCATATAATTTAGCTAAGATTTTTTTTTAAATAGATTCAAATGTTGAAAAATATTCCCCACAAGGTTAGTCTTTTTATGCAAAGGTCAGTATTTGTACTATGTCCAGTACAAATACTAACAAATGGTCAGATGAATAATGGGAGAAATGAATACATAACTGATTGCAGCTGTTTTACTATTTCTTGCATGCTGAGGTCTTAACACCAAACATATTTTTTTCAATATGCAGTAAAATAAGCCAAGCACGTCACATAAAACTGAAAGGCTCATGTTGTTAGATTACAATTGGCGAGTGCGCATTGAGTAACACCTGCAGAGTGCACATAGCGAGACAATATCTTTCTTTTATTTTTATGGCAATAAAACTGTAAATAGATCTCAGTCTCCCGTTCCCTTGATATGGGATTGAAGAACTTTTAGTTTTTATTAAAGGTCATTTATTTGAAAAAAATTGAATTATTTATCTAAAAGTGTATGGAAAGAAAACAAAATACTTGATTAAACTTGTAATATCTGCATTATCCGGTACATTAGAAAGGGTGTAGTTAAAGGTGTATTAGAGATCCAAATTTCTTGTTGTTCAAATTAGTGTATTTTGTATACACTACTGTATTTTTTTGTATTTTGTATACACTATTGGTATTTTTTACATTTTGTATACACTGTACCGTTATAGTGCATTCTCCACATTTGCTTGCCCATCAGAATAACTAATGTCTGCTTTTTCCACAACACAGGGATAATCAATAACCTTGCTGTGTGGGATAATATTATTGCGTTAAGTGGAAGATTGAAGCTTTGCAATCTGGGAATGAGTATTGGGTAAGCAAGAGTTAAATGCATCAGGTCAAGCATTTAATTTTTATGGAATATATGTATTTTATTAGCAGTTTGGTTTGCTAGCTGATTCAATTAAGAACAGATAATATTCATTTAGCTGAGAGAGTCAATACACTAATAGTATACTACACTGCAGTATTTAATACTGGCACTATCTCAGTGTGCAACTATTTATATAAAGCAGACTCCCAACAAAAGATGGTCCCGAATTTTCACATTGGTCTAATTCTCTGTGCACAATCCTTAAATAAGGCTTTAACAGGAAATACAATGTGAGGGATGATTAGAAAATCATATTTGCAAATTGCTCCTTGTACTCATGTTTTACCTACTTTTTTCCCCACTGCTCCTGTTTAGTACATGATTCCCTTGGGGCCTTATTTATCAAGACAAAACTGGTGCTATTTCTGGAAAAAGTGCAAAAATAGTGGTAATAGCCATGGAAACCAATGGAATCCTATAACAGTTTGCTCCAAATTTTGCACTTTTTTTTGCATTGATAAATCTGGCAGTTGCTGCTAATTTCTATGTTCTTTAGCATAAGACACTAGAAGACTGTAGTGATTGTTCACTTTTTTTCTTTTTCTTTTTTTTTTTTTTAAATAGATTTAGTGGTGTATGTTATGGAAGCTAACACAGAGTTTTCCTAGTTATTTTCTATTCCGAGAGAGAGTTTGGCATTTTCTTGGAAAACTACAACATCCAGTGTAAAAAGTCAGTGACAGAAGAGATGGCATTTAAACTTTGCAGGACAGCAGCTTCTTGACGGATAAAGCTTTGGAGATTTTAGGCTCCATTTACTCCTCAATCTAATTTTGTCCTTCGATGCACATTATGTCTGAAATGAGATCTCATGTGGCTTGATCAGTGTTCTAGTGCCGACAGTGCAAATACAGTCACCTCTATTGTTGTAACATTTACAAAGCACAGCAATACTTTTAATAATAGGAAAACAGCAGGCCTGGAATAAAGTCTCCGTAGCAATTATTTGTACTTGAGCGAATTCGGCAACAACCAAATTGAGATCACACTGTCCATACCTTAACTGTGCATATTCATTCTATACAGGTGAAAATTAAATGTAAAAAAACTAGAAATAGGATATCTACTTAAGGTAATAATGTATAGTCACAATTCCCCTGATAGTGGCCTGACAGTTGGACCATGGCCAATGGTCCACAGTACACTGAGGTAACATACAGCACCTCATGCTGCACCTCAAGTTTGTAAGCTTCCCCCTAAGGTGTAGGAACCAGGAACAATGACCTTAAGGGGTCACAAGAGGAAAAAGTTAGATAAAGGTAATTACACTATTCATGTTATGATTGGAAGGAGCTAATAAACTGACAATCTCATAAATGATGGGTAATTTTATGATTACCACTTGATAAAAAGCAAAAAAAAAAATAAGCATTAATAATAATTATTATTATTATCCAAATAGACTGTCACGGAATCTGTAATGACTCTATATTGTTGGGTTCCCTTTCCCCATCCACCTTGGGCTTTTCTTGGTGCCACCACCCTACCTGTGCATTGTCACCTTCCCCCGAACTAAGCTTCAGTGGCTGTATACAATAAAAATTAAGCCTGACTGCTGAGCTGCCTTCCTCTAAACTCTAATTGTCTGTTAAGTTCATCTGTTTACGTTCCTTTTGTTCAATCTCAAGTTATCAAGATGTTTTGCTGTATAAGTGACTGTGTGTTGGAGAAATAACGTGTACTTGTTTTCATCCATGTCAAGCTATGTCATTGCTGTGGAAATACCTGCTGGAGTACTATAGCCCTGGGACATTATATGTCATCAGGGATCAGTAGTGGAGTAGTCCTGAAACGCTAAACGGGCACGAGACAAACCAAGATAGAGGGGTGCAAGAGAGCAAAGGGGCAACAGAATGAGCATTTCTTTTTTTGTTGTTGTTACCTTTATTTTGATTGGAAAGCTAAGTTTACTTCAGACAAAATATCCTTATGGGAGTGTCTCCCATGACTATGCGGGCTTGGGAAAGGAACTGGGTAGGTAAGCAGTGCTGGTGTTCGGTACTGCGGTGTTAAGTTTGACAAAAAATTTGAATTTAAATTTACTCATAGTCTTTTAATGCCATTTGAGTTCAGTTGTATTTTAGTCATCTGAATTGTATTAGTTATAGTCTCCAGCAGTGAGGGAGGGAACAGGTCTGAAAAGGCTGTTACTTAGTGTTAAGTTAACTTGCTATTGAGATGGGAGGGGAAACATTCACTTGACAGTACCAGGTGAATCAGATGGAGGAGTATCCTCTTGCTCTGCTGTATGCAGAGAGCAGACTGACACAAAAAAAATAAGAAATAGGTTTGTGAGAATAAAGAACAGTAGAAAATAAAAAGTCTGTGGGTAAAAACAGCTTGGGTTCCAACCACTGCTCTTTCTGCCTCTTTGTGTCTTGCTTGTGAATGTCAATATTTACATCTGTCTATCTGTCTTGCTTGTGAAGTTCACTATAAATTTGACAGAGAGCCTGCGCCAATCCAGCTGCAGATAGAGTCAGGGGACTGGGCTTTGGCAGAGATCCATGGGAGTAACCTCCAAGGAAGTATCAGCCAGCTCCACTTGTTGGTAATTGCTATTAGGAGGGTGGGTGCTGCATATTGCTGATGAGGCTTATGTGGAAGATTCAAGACCGAAAGGAATGGGCACTCCACACTCCAATGACTGCAACAATGGAAAATAGTGCTTTATTCAGTGCAAATGAAGACAAAGCAGACAGAAAAAAAGACTGTGCAGCGGAGGGGAAGACACCTTACGCATTTCGCATGTTTCCACGCTTAATCATAGGTCCCATGGATCATAGAGATCCATGGGAACCAAAAGTCTAAATAGTTAAATTCAATATTTACAAAAAACAAAAATATTAACGTTAAATTCAATAGTCTGTCTCATTTTAGTCATTGCAATTGATTTTAGTCATAGTTTTAGACTTATTAACTTAGTTTTTATTCATTAGTTTATTCGTTTTTTATTTAGTTATTGTTTGTTTTAGTCACTGAAAACATGCATTTGACGAAAACTAGACCAAAAGTGCACAGGTGAACTGAAAAAGCTCAGTTGGAAAGATAGTCAAGTTGGAGAATTTTTCCAGCTCAGCTATTGATGCCTGATTTTGCAGTTCACTTGCAGATCACTTGCCAGTTAAGTTTTAGTCAATAGCCCTGATATACTTCATAGAGGTATTTTTGAGCATGTGTAACTCTGCTGTGCATTTTCAAATCTGACCAGTAGGTGAGGTTCGGGTTTTCAGTACTATGTTTTGCCTGATGAAACAAGCACACATTAAATATACTGAGCATGCAAAATATAAGTACAATTAAGGGCCATATTCACTAAAACAATTATTTGACTGGAGAGTATGTTTAAGTGTAATATGTCTTGGAAGCAAGGACATCTTATTATTGCTTCTAGGTACATAAGTACTTAAGCTAAAACAAGCAGCTAATGATATTATTTTTTATAACTATAATGCTGAACAATAAAAAGAAATTTACATTGCTATAAAAGAAGGTTGGAAAGAAAAAAAAGGAGAAAAAGGGAAATAGAGGGGGGAGGGAAGGGGGGGGAGGAATTGAATGAATGAATTGTGGTTATTAAGTTGGCATTACGCACTACTGGTCAGAAGATATATTCGTAGGATTTAATACACGGTGGACAGTAGTGAAATGTGCAATACATGGGTTTAAGGATCTTAAAATGTATATTTATTGTTGTAATTTTGATAATTTGATCAAAAAAAAAGAATGTTGCAAAGTCATCTATTTGCATATAATTTACACTCAGATAATAAGGGAATTTTTTTGGGGGGGTGATTTGGGGCCTATTTGCTAACAGTTATATGAAAATTAAAATGTAAGAATTAACACCTGTATTAGAAAGATACGATAGTTGTCAAATTTATAGTGAGCTTCACAAGCAAGATACAAAGACACAGGAAGACCAGTGGTTGGGACCCAAGCTCTTTTTACCCACAGACTTTTTCTACTGTTCTTTATTCTCACAAACCTATTTCTTCTTTTTTTCACACAAGTATGGGCTGGTCAAAGGAGGCAACTGCCTAGTAAGCCACTAGGCCACAGCATGTTACCATTAGACTCGGGCACCGCTGTTATTTCCCTCTATTCAGAAGTCAATGGGAGGACTTCGGCTATTGCGAAAGACAGCCTACGTCCCGCAGAAATGTGTCCACCGTGGACATGAAATGATACATGTGGCATGATGATCCCTAGTTTTTACTGTGGTTAATAAGTGGTTTATGTGATATGTGTATTTTATATTACATGATGTGTTCACTGACATGGTAACTGCACCATTTATGCCATAATCGCATATTTTAATTTGCGATTATGGCAGATTAAAACTATTACCATGCCAATGAAAAATTGATTTGTAATGTATTTTATTATATTATGTATATTACTATGTTATATATAATGTTAATATAACAATTTTATAATATTATTATTAATTTATTTGAATGAGGTTTGTTATATTTATGTATTATAGTTTATTTTAGTATATTTTCTAATATTTTTTATACAATTTAATTGATTTATTTATCATTTATTTTTGATTTTAATTTATTTCACCTCGGCTATTAAGAAGTCCTCTTATTTACTTATTTGGGGTAAAGTTTGTTTATTCAGGGGCCATTTCAGCAGGCAAACTACTCCGAAGTGATCTTATTGGGTACGAAACTCGCAGCTCCAAAAAGGGAGCTTCCTGAGTTGACCAACAAATAAACAAATTATTTTTGTTCATGCTGCATTGGTTCAAACGTTTTGTGGTTTTTTTGTCCAGCTCGAGCTGCATTCGTTTTCGGACAAATGGCCAGAAATACAGATTTTCGCCTGAATCACCATTTGTCCAAAAACGAATACCCAAGTCCATTTATTATAGGACCTGTGGGTTGCTACCCTTTATGTGCCTGGGCCAACTTCTTTAGGGTTTAAGGCCTCTAGAAAAATATCCTTGAGAGCTTTTAAATGATACACCAGCTGAAGCAAAACAAGAATTACTTTGTTCACAAGACAAACATTTTATGAGATAGACAGAGAATTCGTGGATAAATTTGAAATAAATGACTAGCAAGCCTTGGAAACAAGAGTATGTTTGACTTCTTGTCAGCTCAGTGAAGGTGCAATGTTTGGGATCACTGCCAGTTGGTATTATTCATAACTGATAAGGGAATTAATATGCAGGCAAAAGGTTAAAGTGGGAGATCAAGGAAATCAGACACAGACCTCCCATCCCCTAAAATAGGCATGAAAGAATACTGTTCAGTTGTTAATTAGCAGCAAGCTTGTAATTTTTTGAAATGAAGAAGATGTGATTGCAAACCTGGTTTATTAAAGGCAATCTTGTGTGTATAAAACAAAAGGACACCTTGGAAGACGAAAGAATATGCTCGCCATACCAGCCAATGATATAAAAGTAGATACACTTTACTGAAATTGTTTAAAACCAAGGCACCAGCAGGGGAGGGGACATGTATGTACAAGTGCTACACCTTAGGTGTAGGTATACCGCTTAGGTGTAGCGCTTGTACATACATGTCCCCTCCCCCGCTGGTACTTTGGTTTTAAACTATTTCAATAAAGTGTATCAACTTTTATATAGTTGGCTGGTGTGGCAAGCATATTCTTTCGTCTTCCGCTAAATGGAAGCCCCAGACCTGAGTTTGGTGGTGAGTTAGCTGTGAAGCATCTCTCTTTTATTATCCTCCGTTTGAGCATCGTATCTATTTGCTTCTCGTTCTATACTTATTAAATTCAATGTCTGCCAAATGTATGGTAATTGTGTGCTTAATATGTTGTTAGTTCACCATATTGTGCAGATGAGCGAAGCGTGCCACGCATAGATACGGGAAACAACCATATACGCAGTTTATAGAACCATGGGGCCCCTTCTAAGTGTGCAAGGTAAAGTTAGAAACAGACTTGTTCTTTAAGGACAATTATAACAAAAAAAAGAAATAAAAAGATTGCATCAAAGGACAACTGTTGGCCAAAAATAAGTTATGTTTAACTGAAAAATTGCATCAAGTGTAGGCCTTTTTAAATAGAAACCTTATTGGCAGACATCTTGGGTCAGATGGGTCAGATCTTCCTTCATCTAAACTAAGATGAATGAAGATTATAAACAAAATGTCTGCTCCCTGAGCTTTATGGCGCAAAGAGACCTGAATAAGGTACTTTATTTGTATCATTCCATTAAATCATTTCTATTTAAAATGCCTACACTTGATGTAATGTGTTTTCCTTTAAGTGTAGATGGTTTATAGAGAAATGTTTGCAGCCATTCACCACTGTTTACTCTTTATTGAATAGATCCCTCACACTAGATAGCTAAAACTGCTCTACTTATTCAGGGCACTTCCAATTGACATACCATCCAACACTCTGAACAACATCCAGTCAGACATCCTCAATTGTATTAATGCCCAAAAGCCTACTAGAGTAGCCAATAAATGACTTAAATACACAATACTATGAAGCAGCACGTATGGCTCAAACTATGTTAACCCACTGCAAGTGTTAAACTACAAAACAAATCCATTTGTTTTACAACAGGCCTTAAATGTAATTTTATATTTGGTAACATTGTAGAATGTAGAGTATAATTTATTTACATGAAATATTTTAACCAAGGTAATGGTTTGGGTATTTAAGGTTCAATATCTGGTTTAGTTAAATTAAGAATCTATTTCAAAATCTAAATGTTATTAATGTGCAAATGATACTTTCTTTTTTTTTAAAAAAATAAATCCATGCTTGAAAGCTAATAATGAATAAGAATTACCGTCTTTAAAATAAAAAAAAATCTTTAGAGCATGCAAAGCTGGTGGGGCAAAACTGAAGTAAAAAATTCACTTTGTTCTTTGGTTCAGAACTAACCTAGCATATAATGGAATTACACAGCGGTTTATTGGCCCATTTTCTGTAAGTGCTGACATGTCTTTGGAATTTGCAACTTGCACACGTGCATGGCAAAAGAAATGAACTACAGTGAATATGTCTAAGGGTAAGAGATTGGTCTGCAATAAAACTACACACATATATACATTAGCAATCCTGCAATAATGCTATTGTAAAAATGTATTATCAGCTAATTCATTGGCATTTTATTTTTGTGCACAGAAAACGCCAGACAAGGTCTGTGCTTGTCTCATGAGTACGGTTGGATTTGGGAAATAGTTTTAGGAAATGTTTTAGGACAAGGGTTGCTTTAATCTGTGTGAATGTATCACCACTTCATGAAACTAGTACCTGCTTCCAAAACCACTTAGGGCCCCTTTGTCATATGGTTAAGAGACCAGCATTTTTTTTTCCCTCCTTGTAGAAAACTCCAAGAGTTTACCAAAGCCCCTGAAAGGTATACAGAATCACTTTTTGAGGCAAGATTTGAGTTTTTGCATTAATGCATCAGACATATATTTATACAAGTTGCAGCCACAGATAGGGCTATTCACTAACAGGTGAGCTGAGGTGAGATTGAGTGAGCTGAGGTCAGCTGAACACTTCATCTTACCAATTTAACAAGGTACAAACCTTGTGAGTTTCTCCTGCTAAGCAGACTCACCAGGATTGTCTTTGCACAGTGTATAGCTAAATTAGTGAGATGAAATGTTCACCAGCTCACCTTTTAGAGAATGGCCCCCAAAGTCTCCTCTAACATCGTACATGAAATTACAGCACTGTCTGGTTGAAGATCACACATGGTGTGGTAAGTCCAGATTTGCTTGATGCAACATACATAGAACAACAGATAATTTGGGAACAGCACTTAATGAGCGTTCACTAGGAGCTGATTTTAAAATGAATACATTTAAAATCAGATAAGAACCTTTGATATCGTATCAGTACAAAATATCCTATGGCATGATATATAAAGGAAGTTTTTTTTGTTTGTTTACAGGTGTGCAAAATATCTCTGTGAATGTTAATATCTGCATTAATGAGAAATTAAGACCATGTTACGACGGAGATGTTAAATATTATCACTCTCACCATCCAGATAAATCGGTTCTATGAAAGCAGGTGACATTACTCACAAACAAGTTCTGATATTTTACTCCAAACTAATTCTACAAACAGGGGTTGAAGGGCAAGTGGCCACCTGCGTTTCGCCCCCTCTACCCAACAGTCAGTGACGTCAGGATTTATAACTGTATTAAACTGTATGACAGTTCAGCCATGATAAATCAGTTTCCCCTTCTCCTCAAATCACAGACAATAAAAGCTTTAGCAGTGAGAGCCATTTATCATAATAAAGACTAGAGACTTTCTAGTCATCAATTTCACTCACATGCTTAATACTCTGGAGAGAGTGTTAGAGTTTTAGTGAAAGTGGGGGGATAAAGCTAGCACGAGGAAAGATTGAACAGGAATAATTACAAAGGTCAAACAAAGAAATCCTTTAGGAAGCAAGTTTTTTTTCCCCCCCGTGCTAGGTGGAGGTGGATCAGGCATTGATCTCTGAATATTATTGTGAAAAATGGCTTCACGTTTGTAATGTCCTTTTATGTCCTACTGAATACGCTCACATAACAACATTCAGACGGGCGAGGCAAGTGTTCGTATGTGATAATGAATGACAAAGTCCCAGCACAGATCCAAATTAAGAGAGCTATTACAGTGTAAAATGAATTCCCTTATCAAGTGACATGTTTTTAACTCTATGCATTGCACATACTTGCCCTTGGAGCTCACAGTTTAGTAAAACATGTTTACAAGGTATAAAAGTAAAAAAAAGTACGATGAAGACAATTAACTAACAAAGCACAAATGACAATGCCATTAAAATACCTAGAGCAGTGATGCTAACCTTGACCCTGCAGATGTTTGGGGACTACATAGCCCATGATGCTCAGAAAGTCATGAGGGATGATGGGACATGTAGTTCTCAAATATCTGCACCGCAGATGTGTGTAAATATCTATAATTTACACATAGTAAAGTGTTCTCAGACTCCCTGTTATGGGGTAACAAGCTTTCTCCATCTGTTAGTTCTAAATCACAGGTGTAGTCCTGCAAGTTGCAAGTCATTTTGCATATTTATTATGGGTATTTTCTTGAATCAGATTTTTACATCTTTTGTATGACTGACCTAGAATATCTTGTTTTAAACAACTTTAGGAGAATTATTAAAAGTCAGTCATACAAAATATGTAAAAATATGATAAAAAAAAATATCCATAATAAATATTCAAAATGACTTCCAACTTTGAGGACTTCACAAGCGATTCAGAACTTATAGAGGGAGGAAGCTTGTTACCCCATAAAAGGGGAGTCTGGGAACACTTTACTATGTGTACATGATAGATATATACACACAATTATACACTATATGCACATAATATTGTTACAATTTCTCATAAAAACAATTCAAACATTGTCCAAATCTATGAGATATTCAGTGCTCCATGTCTAAACTTTGTTCATTGCACCACATCTCTGTTATTAATTGATTGTGTGGCAGTGGGAGCACTTAACAGCAAAATCTATTATTTTTCTTCTACCTTAATTCGTTTTACTGCTGGCCTGACCAATTTAATTGAGTTTTTCCTGTAGGCCAGTAAATGACATGTCACTAGCATCATTCTAATGCTGTCACACCTCACTTCACAGAGACCACTAGGTAGAACAGGGGTATGTACTGGGTATATGCTGAGTTTTGAAATAAATAGCTACATTCATTGGCTTTCTTCTATTTAGCTGTGCTGATGTAGGTATTTAGAGATTGGGATTTCAGTACTTGCAATTTAAGCTTGTATCTGTCCATTACATGGAAGAAAAAAAGTGTTGGTAGCCTGGGTGGAGGACTCTGCAAGAAAACTTCAAAGACCAGTGGCATATCGAGACATCGTAACATCTGAAAGATGACGCTGTGCTTGCTTAATTCGTATACTTTTCGTGCTTGTTGAACTGGCAACAGAGTGAGTTGCCGAATTAAACGCAGCGTCGTCTTTCGGATGTATTTCTGGGGTTTGTGTGCTCTCTGCTCGGAGCACACAAACCCCAGAAATACACAGCACTGGTGCTCCGTGTTAGGTGTGCAGCGCACACCTAGCACATATGGAGCATCTGCCACTGTCAAAGACCCTCAGTCGCTCAGCGCACAGCAATATATATGAAATGTATATAATTGCTATGGTGGATAATGCATACCTCCCAATTGTCCCACTTCCAATTTTGTGGGTCTGTCCTACTGTCCTGCCGAGCTCTACCTCTGTCCAGAAAAGAGTTAGAGTTCGGCGGGGCAGCTGGTTTCAAACCTGTCTGGAACCCCGGAGAACAAGCAATGTGCATGCTCAGTGCTGTCATGTAGTTTGACAGTGCCGTAGTGTGACAGCACTGTATGTGTGGTGGTGCTGTCACTCTACCTGCCAAGCTCTGCCGCCCAGCATCCCGAGGGGAAATGGTGGGAGGTATGGTTAATAAATTACAGTGGTTGTTCTTCAGTACCTAAAGCACCAGGCATTTTGAACTGAAGTGATGACATACATAAGCTGACTCCACTATATACAGAGACCATAAACCAGGGGCATCCAATGTGCGGCCCATGGGCCAAATGCAGCCTCTCTGACCACAAGGTGTGGCCCAAATGGCTAAACAACACATATTTCATAAGCCCTATAAATGTGTATAAAGTTAATTTAAACTGTTTTTAAACTGCTTTTGTATTACCAGTAAATAAAGAAACATATCTTTCTATGGCTAGCAAGCAGTTATTCATCAACTGTAAATAAAAAAATATATAATGTGACCCAATACACACATGCATTTCTGATTTTGTGGCCCACGCCTTAAAAACGTGGACATCCCTGCACTAAATAGTAAAGAACTAGCTAGAACTAAACCAATAGTCTCAGGGGAGATCTGATGACACAAGAAAATAGTGGAAATGTATCCTTTATTTTAATGGCGAGCTACCTATGGGTGACAGGTATAATTTATATAAGATGCACAAAAAATATAAAAAGAAAATATGTTAAAGAGAAATACCAAGAATAATGGGCACATTTTGATCCATGTAGAAGTCAGATACAATCTGTTTACTGGGGACAGCTTTTCTAGCAGACTACAAAGAGTTGTACTCTTTGGAAACACATTGCAGCGGGGGTGAATGTTATTCTAGATTTGACCTTAAAAATAAACACATTTGAAACTAGTCATTATTATAAATGAAGCATTTTGACTATTTTGCTCAAATACTTACGCTAAAGAGTGAATGGGGACAAATTAAAGTCTGTAAAAGCATTTGCTATCTGATACACTTTTCAGTTCTGCTTTGCATGTCCACATTACACCATATGTAGTCTATTACAATGTACTACTTAGCTTAACTTGTGCAATTTAATTCCAATTTATATCATTCCGGGAACAAATGAACAACAGGGCAGCAAAAAAACAAATCTCAATTAAATACATTTAAGTCGGATGAATGATTAATTTTTCAGACAATAACAAACAAATGAGAAGTAGCCAAGGGTAAAAGAAGAAGTCAAAAGGTAAACACAAATACCAGAAGTATCAAACAAACTTTGATTTATTTAATATTGCTTAGAAGGCAGGGAAGAAGAAATCCATAGCTTGGAGGATCTGATCCTTAAAGGGACAGTCTAGTCCCCAAACTCACTTTGGTGCAAGATGAAGATCACTGCTTGTATAGTGCACAGGCTTTTTTTCCAGTGTGATTTGATGCAGGCATTCTGCATAAATCAGAAATGTAATATTTAACTCCAACCCGATAAATGTACGTACCTGGCACAGGATGCATTAGATAACTTCATCAGTTGAATGGCGCACATGCATTGAAAGGGGAGGCTGTAATTGAAACTATTTTAATCTCATGAGAACTCACCATCACATGAGAATCGATATAAGTGAATCAATGTGGATACTCAGAGCACAGAGTAGCCAGCCTAACAGATATCCAGACTAGCATAAGGCAAACCAACGCATGGCTGTAACTCCCAAGACTTCAGCAACAAAAAACACACATATCTGGACATTACTTGTGTCTAACAGGTCCTAAAGAAACCTAAACCTTTAAAACTTTTAAAAATAAATTATTAAAATATATGTTATATGTTATCAGTTATCTATCTCATTAATAAACAACAGCTTAGAGGACATATTCCTTATCCAAAAGCTTTTATATAAAAGACTATAATAGTATATAAAGTGCAAAATACCGTTTTAGTAATTATAGGTACAAATCCGCCTTAGGCCAATCTATTGGCATTGTGCCTGAACTGACAGAATCCCTAGAATCCCTAAGAATCAAAAATAACATTCTGACTAGAATTTAGCTAAGCTCCTTAAGTACCCTTGGGAGTATACCATCCTACCCTGGGGCCTTGTTTATATTAACAGTGTTTAATTGCTTAAGCACTTTTTCCTGTGACAGACAATCCCACGTTTGCTGTAACAGTTCCAGCAAAATCTCAGCCATTGGTTCTTGCTTGGCATAAACAGAAGAAAAAAAGTTTTCTCTCTGTTATCATTAACCAGATTTCCCATTTCGGAAAACAAAGGACCAACATTTTCAGTCTTCATGATGTTTTTCCATTTACACACTTTAAAATAAATGTGGTATTAGTTCTACTCTTAGCAATCAGTTTCTATTTTCCATTTAGCTAATTCAATGATCATTGTTTTGCAGGCTGTGTTGGCATCTTTGTACTTTATAAATGATGCTGCCAATGCCTCACTTTTGTAATGTTTGACTTGTCTTCTTTTTTATTTTACATATTTTGCTACTAGTAAGCCACATTGGTTTTAATTGGCTTCTTTTTTATCTCTTTAGCCTCTTCACCAGACCCTATTCTAAACACTTCTCCAACACTGCAGTTCCCACATCATTGGGGTACAGTCCATCCCTGCTGTAGAGTTTGTAGCCGTCCTCAGAGTCTGCCCAGTTCTCCTAAATCCCTCCTTCTTTCACCATCTTCTCAGACACGCATTGATCTCCCTAAGCGCCCACTATCTCCCTCATGTAGCACATAGTATCAGTAATTGTCCTGAGAATATTGAGGTTCTTCCATTAAGCTTTAGATGTAGTGCCATATAATACATTTTAAGGATCTCACAATCACCTGCCATTAACTTTGCCATTAGTACCAATATGTACTAAGACAGCTGGATCATCCACAGCCCCTTCCAGCAATCAGCCTACTAAGTCCACAACATGCTGTACCCAAACACCCAGGAGATATTATACTATTCAGCATCTGGGGTCCTGCCTACAGCTCACCCTGTGTACCTTTCTTACCATTGAATCCCCTACCACCAGCATCTGTCTTGCCATGTTCTGGTAATGGTGCAGGGCCAATAACAGACTCCCAGTTGGACGTGCCTGACACGTCCTGCGGTGAAACGAGTGGTTTTCGCGATCAACGATTGTGAAAACTGCTCTAATGCTGCTGGTCTATTGCCTCGATGTCGAGGCAATAGCCAGCACCGAAATTTGCTCTCTGGGGTGCCCACGATCACCCCACGGAGCTATTGTGGGCGCCATATTGAAGGAGCAGCATGCTCCAGCAATATGGCTATGCCCTTTTGTGCTCAGAGCTTCAGAAGTGAAAAAAAAATTCACTTCCATCACTCTGAATATAAAAAAATAGATTTAATTAGTGTAAAACTAGGATTAGGGCTAGATTAGCTGTTAGGGTTAAAATTTAATTAAAATGTATTAAGGGATAGCATAAGTGTTAGAGTTGGGGTTTCAATTATGGTTAGGGTTGTGGTCAAAATAGGAAAAAACAAAAAACACTATTTCTGAACTCGGGACAACATTTAGAAACTATTTAGAAGGGGTCTTTTTTAATGATTTTATTTGTGTAAATTATATTTTGGGTCAAAGTTTTTTGTAGTAAATTATAAGATATGATGAACATAATGGTATCTAATGAAAGCCCTTCTTATGATGATAAAAACAACATATAATTTGTGTGGGCACAGTATGTGAGAGAGAATAAAATTACAGCTAAACACAAACACCCCAGAAATGTAAAAACAGCCCTTGTCACCAAGGGAAAGTCAAGGTCAAAATGTCTTGTCACTAAGGGGTTAAAGAAATGTTTTCACTTGTTCTGTGCATAACATTATATGTACAATGATTTTACGCAGATGTAATAATAGAATCATGCTTTGATTTGAAATTCCAGTCACGGACTCGGGGGGGAAAAAAAGTTTTAACATAACAGATAATGATCTGTTCTGTTTAACCCTGATATACCCTCTGGGAAGGAGCCAAAGTACTGCAGCTCTGTAATGGCCATTTATCTTAAAGCAGTAGCCCCTCATATGACCTATGGCTTTTATGACCTGTTTTTGATGATCATTAGACACAGCTAAATACTGTACCTTTCACTTCTATAATATCACAGAGGTGATCGTGGTTTATGAGGTAATATCTATAGCTCAGACTAAGTAAACATTTCACTACATCAAGTAGTCAGTTTATAGCATTTATTGATGAGAAATTTGTCAGATGACAAAAAAAAAAGAAAACAGTGTGAAATAAAGAATTTAAGAAAGAAAATATTTCAAATGTTTTTTTCATATGGCAAGGAAGGTATATGCCTTTCTCTGTGCCTGGAAAAACCTTTTAGAATCAAGGTATGTCCACTTGTTCAAGTTTTGTTTTTAATTTGCAATCTTCCCCTGCTATGTTTTATTTACCCCATTATGGAGAGCTGTGGAATAGGATCTTACTATATAAATAACTTGGGGTATTATTCTGAAATCAGTTCAGGTCATTTTAGGCACTTGACAAGGGAATTACATACTTAAGGCCAAAATTGACAAGTTCGGAAAATTCTCCCATTCAGTTGTTACTGCAAATATAAAGAATAAAAACATATTGAAAATGATCTATACATTGTGTTAGAACAATTGCATATACCTGATACGCATATTACATATTTCCCATTGAAAAATATATCAGGCCACATTTGATGTCACAAACAGGAAACACCACAGACACATATGAAATTTTTTTTTTTTTTCTCTTACTTTAGGCGTTTGCTTGCAATTTTGCTAACACAATGTATAGATCTTTTTCAATATTTATTTTTAATCTCTTACATGCATAGTGAAAACAATGTTTAGGGGATACAGTCCCTTTAATTTTGAAATTACCTTCTCAATTCCCCGCAATTACCTTTTTCATTAATAAAGTATGTAGTTATGAATTATACAGGCATATACCAGTTTTAATTCATATTGTAACAATAAATTAAATAAAGCTTTAAGAACTTTTAATGAGCAAATAATGAGCTTCCAATTGGAAAGAGAATAAAAACATTATCATTTTTATTTCAAAGGTTTTTTTTTTAAAACATTTCCTAAGGCGTTATTGAATCCTTTTTTGACACATGACTGTCTGATCCACCTTTGAGAAGTCCTGTCCCACTGGAGTATAATGATTTTCTTCATTATGTTGTTTAATTGAATGTCTGAGTAGTTACTTCTGAATTACAGTTTTAGTTTAACACTTTGAACCCTTAACCCCTTAGTGACATGACTTTTTTGGCTTGTCCGACGCTTGGTGACATGGGCTGTTTTAACATTTCTGAGCAGTTTGTGTTTTGCTGTAATTTATTTCTGTCTCATTTAGTGTACCCGCACAAACTATATATCGTTTTTATCGTCATAAGAAGGGCTTTCTTTTGATACCATTATTTTGATAATAGCATATAATTTGATGTAAAAAAAATAATAAAATATGGCAAAAAAATTGAAAAAATTATTTTTTTATGACTTTTATTTGAAAAATCGTATACTCATGTACAAGAGACAACAAAAAAACACTGCTAAAAAGTTTCTAATATATGTCCTGAGTTCAGAAATAGCCCATGTTTTTATGTTTTTGTGCTTTTTTATTCATGTTACAGGGCCAGAACTATAAGTGGTGCAAAGCTATTTTAAAATCCCTTCTTTCAAAATTAGCGATAGTGACATTGATACACTGATTTCTGTACTAAATCCATGAATGACCCCCAACATGTACATATTTTTGAAAACTAGACAACTCAGGGCATTTAACTTGGGGTATTTTGACACATTTCATGTAGCCATTTTACCACCAATCTATGCCAAAGTTTGCAGCAAAAAATCTTTTTTTTTAATTTTTCACATATATTGCAATTTAGGTAAACATTACCTTAAAATGTGAAGGGGTATTTCCAAATAACACCTCAATATGTGTTCAGCAACATCTCCTGAGTACAGGGATACCACCCATGCATAGGTTTGTTGGTTTGTTTTGGGGCTAAAAGGCCACATTTAGGGGGTGCGCATTTTGGTTTTCCAACTTGGAATTCTGACATGCAGAAAACTTGTGCCCATGTCCCATTTGGGACATTTTTGAAGCCAGAAAGTGTATTCTACCCCACAAAACCATATATTTTTTTAAACTAGACATCCTAGGGTATTTCAAATGGTAGTATTTTGACACTTTCCATGCACTAATTATACTACCAGCCTATGTCAATGTTTTGGGTTGTAATTTTTTTTCACATACATTGTACTTTGGGCATGAATTCACAGATCCTGTTATATGTCAGTGCCAAACAACACCTCAATATGTGTTCAGCAACATCTCCTGAGTACAGGGATACCACCCATGTATAGGTTGGTTAGGTTATTTGGGGGTTAAAAGGCCACATTTGAGAGGTGCTCTTTTTGGTTTTCCAACTTGGAATTCTGACGTGCAGAAAACCTGCGCCCATGTCCCATTTGGGACATTTTTGAAGCCAAAAAGTGTATTCTATCCCACAAAACCATATATTTTTGAAAACTAGACACCCTAGGGTATTTCAAATGGTAGTATTTTAACACTTTCCATGCACTAATTATACTACCAGCCTATGTCAATGTTATGGATAGTAATTTTTTTTCACATACATAGTACTTTGGGCATGAATTCACAGATCCTGTTATATGTCAGTGCCAAACAACACCTCAATATGTGTTCAGCAACATCTCCTGAGTACAGGGATACCACCCATGTATAGGTTGGTTAGGTTATTTGGGGGTTAAAAGGCCACATTTGAGAGGTGCGCTTTTTGGTTTTCCAACTTGGAATTCTGACGTGCAGAAAACCTGCGCCCATGTCCCATTTGGGACATTTTTGAAGCCAAAAAGTGTATTCTACCCCACAAAACCATATATTTTTGAAAACTAGACACCCTAGGGTATTTCAAATGGTAGTATTTTAACACTTTTCATGCACTAATTCTACCACCAGCCTATGTCAATGTTATGGATAGTAATTTGTTTTTCACATTCATTGTACATCGGGCATGAATTCACAGATCCTATTATGTGTCAGTGCCAAACAACACCTTAATATGTGTTCAGAAACATCTCCTGAGTACAGGGATACCACCCATGTGTAGGTTAGTTAGATTATTTGGGGGCTAAAAGGCCACGTTTAGGGGGGGGTGCATTTCCAACTTGGAATTTTGACATGTAGTCAGCCTGCGCCCATGTTCCATTTGGGACACTTTTGAAGCCTGTCAAAGTATTTTACCCCATAAAACCATATATTTTGGAAAACTAGACATCCTAGGGTATTTAAAATTGTGGTATTTTAACACTTTCCAAGTGCTAATTCTACCACCAACCTATGTCAAAGGGATGGGATGTCATTTTTTCCCCACACACATTGTAGTTCAGGCAGGAATTTTCAGATTCTGGTATTTGCCACTGCCAACCAACACCTCAATATGTGTTCAGCAACATCTCCTGAGTACAGGGATACCCCCCATGCATAGGTTTGTTGGTTTGTATTGGGTCTAAAATTCCACATTTAGGGGGTGCGCAATTCCAACCTGGAATTTTGACATGTAGTCAGCCTGCGCCCATGTTCCATTTGGAACATTTTTGAAGCCGTCCAATGAATTTTACCCCATCAAACCATATATTTTTGGAAAATAGACATCCTAAGGTATTTCAAATGGTGATATTTGAATACTGTATAGGTACTAATTCTACCACCAGCCTTTGTAAAAGTTTGTGGTAGTACTTTTTTGGGAGTTTTTTTTCCACATGCATTGTACTTCAGGCATGAATTCACAGATTCTGGTATATGTCACTGCCAAACAACAACCCAATATGTTTTCAGCAACATCTCCCGAGTACAGGGATAGCACCCATGCATAGGTTTGTTGGTTTGTTTTTGGCTAGAAGGCAACATTTGTGAGATGCGCATCTCAAAATTCCAACTTGGAATTTTGACATGTAGTCAACCTGCGTCCGTGTCCTTTATGGGATATATCTTTGAAGCCAGCCAATGAAATTTACCCCCACCAAACCATATATTTTTTTATCTGTAGACCCCCATCACTACTTGTGGCAAGGGCTCAGCAGCCACCGATACATCGCTAGATGATGTATCAGAAAGCTGAATAGGGTCAAAATCGAACCCTGAGTCCGCGGCCTCAGAATCAGTGCGTAAGCAGTGATCTCGAGCAAAGAAGGGGTTAATAGCTCTTAGAAGAGCCTATCTAGTACTGTAATACATTACAGTACAAAGAAATTAATCCATAAAACAGTGCAGACAGCAAAACATACTGTTGCTGTGCAAGATTACTGCTTACACAGTGATGAATGGCAGGGAAGGGGTTAATACACAGTGAAAGACTTTCATAAAACCTGCCAATTTTATAAAATTTTATTTTATATCACTAATACTGATCTGTCTCTTTCCGTCACAAAAATGTAAGTGAGGAGAGGGAGGCAGATCAATATTTGTGAATATTGATCCGATTCATTTTGATCTGACCAGGGCGAATGGTGAGCTTAATTGAGAAATCACCAAACCGCCTTTGCCACTAATTCGCTGTTACTGATCGCTATGCGCTCAGGCTGCTTAAAAAAAAAACCTCAAATATTTTTACTTTACATGTAATCCCCTAGCGGGTATGTGTAAAAAAAAAATAAAAAAAAATATGCAGACAGATAAAAATTGCTTTGGCGTCAATATCATTGCGTAAGCAGTGATCGACGGCAAATAAGGGGTTAATAACTCTTAGAAGAGCCTTTTTAGTACTGTAATAAATTACAGTACAAAAAAAATTAACCCCTAAAAAATGCACAAACAGCAAAAATAAATGCGCTGATGTGCACGATCACTGCTTATGCAAGATCAGTGGCAGGGAAGGGGTTAAACACAGGGAATTGCTTTAATAAATTTTTTTTTATTGTTTTATTATTTGTGTGTTGTGTATTTATTGTTTTTTTTTACTTTTACTTACTTTTAGAACTTTGATCTGTCTCTCTCCCTCACTAAAAAAAAATGTTAGGAGAGGGAGGCAGATCATAACTGGTCAGATCAATATAGAGTTAATATTGATCTGACCAGTCAGTGGGGATGTTCAGGAGAGCATCCCCACTGCCTGTCAGTGTGCCTGGCAGTCACTGATTGCCTCTGTGAAGAGGCAATCGTGTGACAGCCAGAGAGCACAGGAAGCAGGTACTTCCTGCCTCCTGTGCTCTTGCCCTTAGAAGGGCAGCGCCATCTTGGTCACTCAGTGACCAAGATCGTGCATTTTTTTTTGTGTTCCTGATTGCCTCGACTTGCGAGGCAATCAGAAACACTTTCTGAGCATAGGAAGCGAAAGATTCGCTTCCTATGCTCATTTTTTAAATGCCCGCGTTTTAAAGGCACTGTGCCTTTAAAACCGGCATTTCGATCGCTCTCCGGAGCGATCGAAATGCCGACGGGCATTTTTTTTAGCATTGTACGATGCTTCCACACGGAAGCATCGTTACAATGCGGCTTGAGCACTGAAAGCGGAAAAACTCCGCTTTCAGTGCTCGTTTTGACACAGGACGGACTAGGTCCGTCCTGTGTCACTAACGCCTCGGCACACAGGACGGACCTAGTCCGTCCTGTGTCGCCAAGGGGTTAAAGGACAACTGTAGCAAAAAATGTACTTATGTTTAATTGAAAGATTGTATCAAGTGTAGATGATGTACAATTAACTTATTTAATGAAAGAATACATAGGAAGTGCCTTGTTGAGCCTTCTTTACTCCATATAGTTCTCTCAAGGGACAGACATGTTGTTTAGAATCTTGGGTCAGATCTTCACTCACTTTGGTTTGGATGACTAAATAAACAAAATATCTGCCTCCTGGTAGAGCTATATCGAGTAAAGATTTCTAAATAATGTACTTTATTTGTATTCTTTCATAAAAGCATTTCTAGATAAAATTCCTACACTTGATGCCATCTTTCAATTAAGCAGAACTTCATTTTTTTTTCTACAGTTGTCCCATGACAAATATCAGAGCAAATTTCCATTACAGAATTTTTCCACCACTGCACTTTCCTTAAAGGGTATGTTAGATTAATTTTGGATAGTTGGATCTTTTAAACCCACCTCGCTTCAACCTTCCCAAATACTTTACCTACCATTACCGTACCCTTTGATCTCTTCATTTGACTTATGTGTCTAAAAAAACTACCTCATCAACCAAATTACTTACCTCTACACATATCTCCCAACATTTTGGTGGGAGTGGCTGATACTATGTCTACTATTTATGCAGTTTGAAAAGTCATTTGAGAAGTTTGAGAATAATTGAATTTATCCAAATTCATTTAAAAACCCATTTACTACAGTTTAAACACACTTTGTTGTGAGTTTTATTGCTTTGGAGCTCTGCGATACATTCATACAAACCAAAAATTCTAAGCTCCCAGAAGAGAAGGACAATAGAGGAGGAAAGAGGGACAGAGTGTTTTGGGAGCAAAACAGGTGAAGTCCATAGCTTGACTACTACACAAAAATATTTACCACTGTCACTTGTTTCTCTTAGTACAAGACACGATCACCTCTAGATGACTTTCAGTAATTATCTATTCATTAATGTGTTAAAAATTCATTTAAGGAAGTTCAACCATGTTTTTGTCTCTTTCGATATGGAAAATGGCAAATGTTGCCATGTTTGTGGACAAGAAGACCGCAGTAGCATATCTCATTAGCATCATTGTAACATCCATTTGCATAATTATTCCAACGTGTTTTGTGCATGAATATAATTAAGGTGAGACTGTCTTAATTACCATACGCATGTTTCCACTGGGCTAACACGGTCACAAGCTGGTGGTAAACGGATGGCAGGTTATGGTAGAGGTCATTTAATTCCAGCACAATTTCAAGTGCTAACCATTGTGGGTACTAAGATTTTACCATGTGTACGTACAATTATCATTCTCACTGCTACTCAATTAAAATAATTATAAATACATAAATGACTTGAGGAATGAAACATGCTGTTGTGGTCAGGTCTTTTCTTGGTGTGCTAAATAAAACCTCAGCTTTCGACACTTCTGGAGATAGCTAGACTGTCCACTGACAATGCATGCTATCTACATACGCATTGGTCAGACTGCTCTTTAGGAGTCCTGTGGTGGTGTCAGTTGCTTTGCTGCTTTGTCCTCTCAATGTGATAGAAACCAAGCTGTAGTCAGCAAGCGAAAGCCAGGAAAATGCATCTGAAGGTAATTAATAACAATCAAGGATTTTGTAAAACTGCTGACTGCAGCTGTAATGAACTGGGCTCAAGTCATTGCCTTGCAAATAGAGAAAGAGTTTATGAACCGTGGCAGCTAGCGGGTTTTTTTTTTTTTTTTTACTTAATATTTAATGTTGCAGAAAAATATAAATAATATTCGCAAATCGAATGTTTTGGACAGAAGAGAAAAAAATGCATATTACTGGCAAGTGCAATTTTTGATTTTTTTTTTTGTATAAGCCAAACATAATAATAACAAAGTGTTTAAGTGGGAAAGGTACATTCAGATATTGCCTGGTTTTCAAGTATATCCTGGGGGTGTTACTTTTGCGCCACATGCAACATCTGGATTGCAGCTAATTCATATATTGTGTGGTTGATTTTTTATTTTAAAGGGGCAGAAAAAAGATTTACTTATCTATGGAAGAACCAGGGGAAAGTACAGCAGTACTGATATGGGAGGAAAAATTACATGTAGTTTTTGAGACGTGCCATTTTATGCTCTTACTGGAGGGCTCTGTGATTCAATATGAAGCATAATCAGGCTGAATCAGTCTCTGACTGTCACTTATTGGGGTAGCAGAGAGGCATTATTAAACACAAATTGATACACACCAGACAAGCCGGAAGACTGCAAAG
This sequence comes from Pelodytes ibericus, assembly GCA_036172795.1. Lineage (NCBI taxonomy): Eukaryota > Metazoa > Chordata > Amphibia > Anura > Pelodytidae > Pelodytes > Pelodytes ibericus. The sequence goes on from CM069860.1 coordinate 43,370,542, forward strand.
GATTCTGGGTATGCACATGATCACTCAGATTAGAGTGACAAGTGGCTGCTCTAATTGACTGACCATGCGCTAGTGTTCCCACCTTTTCTTCAAACAAAATACTGGCCTTGATATTACCACTATAGACTTAGCATTAGCCTCAAACTAATTTTATACCGGCCGGCTGGTAAAATTCCTTCTGGGTGGCAGCCGTGTCATGCACTGATCCTCCCAGCACGCATCTGCAGCAGATTGTTTCTGCCCTTGCTTAGAAGCAGGGCTTCTATGAAAGAAGCAAAAAAATAAATACATCACTGGCCCTTTAAAGTACGGTCAATAGTTTCCCATGTTCTTAACTTGACATTTATTTCACAGCAGATTATATTTTATATATTTTTGTAATGTGTTTGTAGTGCTTTCTTCTATGGATCAAGATTCACAATACAAGGAATTGGTTTAAGAAAGGAATCTTTATGACCTCCCAGAACTTTATATAAAAGCAGGTCATGCAAGAACTGCAGCTTTAGAACTATCACAAAACACTGTTCTTTTCTGTCATTAAACCTCTATATTAAACTATTTTAGCTCTTTGATATAATTTTTTTTTTTTTTTTTTTTTTGAAAGACAGTGTACGACAGTCATAGAATGGGTTCCAAGCAATTAGATTTGTGAGTTCAACAGAGTACTAAGCTACAGAAGACATACTGGTTTACCCAATATACCCAATGGGACAAAATCATGGTTTATAGCAGAATTGCGGAGATAACCTCGACTTCTGGTGGTTCAAGTCCGTTCTTCAGGCATGGGAAATCAAACTGATTCCTCCCTACTCATAAAGGGCTGAGAGCCCCTGAAAATGCCCTGAATTCGGCTATAATAGATTTTAGCTGGCAAAATGACTAGAAAGTGATGAAGAACAATAAAAATATTGGTTCAAAAAGTAAAAATAATAGTTTCAAAATGTTAAATATGTTATATATTATAATGATATATATGAAATTAATAAATACAATGTAAATGTAATTTAACTTTTCAATTTGTTAAAGTGACAATAAGCCCCCCCAAAAAATAACTAAAACATGTGGTAGATCTGGATGTGCCAAATCTTGCAGTGGTCTGAAACTCACGACTGAGTAGACCCTATAATATACAGGTAACAACTCAAGTGGTGTGGTTAAGATGGAGGCTTCACTTTAAAGAAATCTGTTAGATTCTTTATTTAATTCATCTTTCTGTCTTATTTTTTTTAACTGGGTTTACTGTTCCTAAAGGTTGTTCCTGGCTAGTATGTCAGCATAAGATAAACTGTTTCATGCATGCGATGCCTTCTTTTAGATGGGAGTTTGTCGTAGTCATCTATTTCTTGGCGCAGCTGTACTACACTTAATCACCAACCTCAAGGTAATTATCTCTGAGAAAACCCTTCTGTCCATGCTGCTTTTGGTTGTATGCTTTGCTGGAGATTTATGCCCCAGAGGTTTACTTTGATACCATTTTATAGTCCTTTTAAAGATATTTGGTAAATTCCTTAATTAAACTAGAAATCTAGTCACTATTTCCAATACTGCAATAAGAAAAACGTATACAAATGAACTGGAAAATGTATCCCTAGTAGAACAAATGGAATACTCTCTGCTTATTTACATCATTTCACAACCGTGTTGAGTTTTAATGCCAAAACTTGCAAGTACTAAGCCGTGGAAAGTAGAACTTAAAGTTCTAAAGTAGGGGTTTACATGTGCTTTAGTACAAAGCATCACTGTGAAGGGCACAGTGTTTAGTGTTTACACAATAGTTGTAACTTTTATTTGTTTTGGACCAAGATCATAGTGTAAGAATTTCTATCCCCAGGTATTGACAAAAATAGCTTGAGGCCCAAGGGCACATCTTCAGGACTAAACTCAACTTGTCCGCCATGGTCCCTGACAAATTCAATAAATACTTCACTCAAATGCTATTCATGTCTCCTCTAAGACAAATTCCTACCTAAATGGGCTGACTGGTACTAATTACACTCTGAGATAGTTTCGCTAAACTCCTCATTAGTAAATCCAGAGTGTTGACTTAGCTAATCCTCTCAGACTTTTTCTTTACTACAGAGAAAGCTGTGTGATTTATCACTCTCCAAGGAAGAGTCCTTAGTTATGTTATTTTATAGAGCCTTTTGGGAGGGAGGGTCTATTCACTACAACTAAAACTGACAAGTGAACTGCAAAATCACGCAATAAAAGCAGAGTTGGAAAGAGTCTACAAAATTGTATATCTTTCCAACTCTATTAATGTCTGATGTATGCAATTAACGACAGAACCATTTTATAGGCCCTACTTTAAGTTGTTCAACAATATTCACCTGAGAATCGTCTCTCTGAAATCTGACTAATACATTCCCAAAGATTTATATATTTGTTTTTCAATACATAATAAATACATACACTAAAGCAAAGATCAGAACATAAACATAAAGATAATATTGCAAGGGCAGATATGGATAAGTGTGCTGCAAACACCTATAAATAAATAATCTACACAGTCTTCCAATTGTATGCTGGCTAGTACAAACATTTTGAGCATAACTCTAAGGTTTTTTTTTCTTCATATAATTATACTACATATACTACTTACAATAAATATCTAAGAATCATGTTACAGAATTTGCATTACTCTCTCAGACTTACTGATAAAAAGTACTGCTATATAGAAGCATTATTTTGCATATTGGAATATATATTATAGTGTCATAAGGGCTGTAAAGCAACCAATGTACAGTCCAATTCTGTCCTTTTGTTCCATACATTCACTTTCACTACTCCTAGTACAATGTTTATATTGGTTTCATTGTCTACATTTAGAGTTAAACCTTTATAGTGTTATTTAGAGAATAGTATAGTGTAGAATATTATTACCCGCCACGATAGGGTAGGATTGTGGTCCCGGCACTGTTCCTCCTATATCTGCTGAGGACGGACTTGTTAGACTTGATTTCATTTCATCCAAACCGCCTGTTAACGATGCCATGGCGGAATATTCCGATGACTAAAATAAAGACAAACATTTGTTAATGTTTCCAGATACACACTGCTGGTACCAGAAAGGAAAGGGTCAGCAGCCATTTTGGTCTTGTTGCCAACTGTTGTTCCTTATGCATTGATAAAATGATAGAGTAGCTTACCCCCAAAATATTTTCTCAGAAACTATTATATTACATTGGTATAAATCTGTGCAAAAGGTTATAAGTTGTGAGGTGAAATGCAAGAAGAAAACAAATTTTAAGGAAATGTCTGGAGTTATTAAGCTATAGACAGTCTGTTTCTCCAGCATGTGCAAAACTGAATATTCTATTACTTTGAAATTCTTTTTTTTTTTTAGGGATTTTGCTTGTTGGTTTTCTTGTTTTCCACAAACTGTAGAACCATTTGTAATATACAAAAATTTTGCTTCTAACACTTGTTTTGCTATCGGAAAAGGTACATAATGAAAAATATGGTCTATGTTATAAAATAATAAGAAAATGAAGGAAGTATAAGTTTTAAGCTACATTTGTATAAGAAGGTTTAATTTCTTCATCAAGTTTACTATAGTATTGTTATTATTGAGGTAGAAACACATAGCACAGACAAATCTCTTATATATTTATAACAGCCACCAGACACAAATGAGGGGAAAGCCACGGATTAGAATAAGCACTTAACAGGGCTGGTCTTCGGCCAAGTGACACCCACGGCATTAAGCATGTCCAGTACCCCACCCCCCACCCCCTTTCCAACATACACACATTTAGTATCCCAGAGAGAAGTATAAACAGCGCCATTCAGCTACTTTGAACTTAATATTTAAAACAAAAAATGACATTGTCTCGACATCCGTTTCCTATTGGAACCTCATGTAACTGCCTAGCCCAAACACCAATCCTGACACCAAACAAACAATGAATAATATTATTTATCATTGTCCATCCTGTAGCCATCCGCGTTCATCAACCAGACTTAGGTGATCATTTTTCCCCTTTTTGCTTCACCAAGTTAAATCTCTATAAAAGTGTGGAATGACAACATTTCAGCTGTGATTTGAAATGACTGTGCTTGTCAAGACTTGTATGATCAGCTGTTTGGCTGTATCTCTGCTATAACAGTACACATTAGATTGGATATGCTTGTGGAGAGATTATGTTGCATTTAGTGGTTTCTAGCGCGATTGACATTCATTGTTGATTATCTAGAAGGAGACTGATGTCTGGAGCTTGGCAGCAAGCAGAATTTACACTGAGGCTCCTCTGCAGGATGCTATGCATTGCCTACATCTCTTTGCTACATGTGATCCATTCACCGCAGGATATCTGGAATCCTCCCTCAGTCTTCATTACCAGAACCTGGTCAACTTCAGCATGTACTCTGTGTGAATCTGGCATATTAATAGAAATGTGCAACCTGGATATAATCATCATAGCATAGTGTGTCTAACACAGCAATTAAGATGTCTGTAGCCAGTGTTAAATACACTGAAATTACAGAAAGGAGTAAACATAAATAAGGAGACCACCTACAGCCTTGAGAAATGGTCTTTCCATAACCAATGGCAATGGGGAGAGGCATCTAAATGGTTTACTTAACTATGAGACTGATATGGAAAAGTTCCATTAACATCCATACAATTGACAGTTTCCACTCAGACCATTGAACCAACTCATCCATTAATGGAATTTAAACATCAGAGGTCCATTTTACTTGGCACTGAAATAAAACCACTATGTTAATGGCACCCAGGTTACACTATACAGAGGTCTGGTTATGTTTTCCTGAAGAGTTTGATCAAATTAAACAATTACAATTAAACAAAGACTCCCAGGGAAGAAAATAACAATTGAATTGAGCAGGCACCATACAAATATTTAACTTGGTGTTACTCACAATTTCATTGTATTTGTGTTCTTTCCTTCCTAATAATGAAATGCTAGATGGTATGTGTAAATTATGTTGGTTTCACTGTACTAGCCTCTCAATATTTTCAGTATAAAGCACCAACAAACTCTGAAATGTGTTAAAGGGACACTACCCCTTACATAAGATGTAACTAGATCCATGTCATTTAAAACAAACACATATATAAATCATATACCACGAGTTGTTGTTTTTTATATGATTGAATTGATTGCATATAAAAGGAAAAATAAAATTTGGTGTTTATCTCCGGCATCCATTTTGAGAATATTTCCCATGATGCAACATCATCCAAAATCTTCCAGCCAGTCTCACTTTACAACTGTTGCCAAAGCCTGCATGCTGATGTCAGAAGATACTCCCCTGCTCTCTTATAGTGGGCAAGACTAGGTGGCTTTGTACAACTTTGTTTGACCTGCCTTCCAACACAAAGAGAGGAGATTAACCTGATCAAGCAGGATCATAACTCTGCCCCTTTTGATGTAATAGTTACATTACTCTACCATTCAATGCAAGTCTATGATCAGAATTCTGACTTATAGACTACATTCTGTGTCCCCAGACCCAAAGTGAGATACTAGTGCTGTAAAGTCACTAGGGGGTGGCACCCAAAAACACTATATTTCACAAAATAGCGGCACCCAGTCACACTTGTTCAGTTACGTATATTATTAAATACAGTCACATAAGAAAAACAAATGACATATATGAAATGAAACATATATGAAATAAAACAATACAAAATAAAAAAAAGTAAAACCTTTTCCTTTTTTGGTGGGAGTGTCTATGGAAGCCCAGAGAGGCCATGTATTTTTTTTTAAATTCTGACTTGCTTTCTCGAGATAACATCTTCTTTTCTTGCGATAACAGCTTGTTATCTTAAGAAAACAATTAGTTTTCTTGATTAAAAAAAACAACTTTTATCTTAAGAAAACAACTTGTCATCTCAAGAAAACAAGTCAGAAAGATATATGTCCTCTCTGGGCTTCTGTATTTGACACTAGAAAATCAACAGTTTTTTTTTTTTACTGTAGTATTTTTCATATGGCATAATGTTTTTTTAGATTATTTAAAAGAGACTTCAACCCCACTGCTAATGTGAAAGAACGTGTTAATGAGTTTGATTCTCAGCTAAACCCCCTCCTTTTTCCTGTTTATTGCCCCACTTATAAAGCAGGTTGTGAAAATCCAAATGTATAGAAAAATGAGAAGCCAGTCAAGAAATGGAAATCAATTGCATTCAGGAAGATGCTAGCACCTCAGCACCAAACATATGTAAGCTCGTGTGTCAAAATAAATGTTCTGAATCTTTTAGTAAAATGTTAACATATTGAGAGGGGCATGTACTAAAAAAACGCAAATATATTTTATGTGCAAAACTATTTTTGCGCATTACTCCTATTGCAATGTATTAAACATTTAACGCTCAAATTGTACATATGAGCAAATTGCGAATAAAAACAGGCATAACTGAGAATATAAAAAAGGAAATTTTGCCAATATGTTTTCTACCTCTTTTGATAGCACTTGCTAAAAGCTGGTGTCATTTTCACACGCAAATAAGAATTATTTTTCACAAAATATTCCAAAAGCTCTTTAGCGTGCGCAAATATAATCGCAATTTATTAGCGCAACCGGAAAAATGCACGCTAAATAAAAATAAAGGGGAAAGGCGCAAATCAGGGAAAACAAGCGAAAAATGTTACAAATAGTCGCAAATTGCTACTTACTCATGTTTTACCTTCTTTTTTCCCACTGCGCTTGTTTAGTACACGACCCCCTAAGAGTCTGTTTTGCACTTTTTTAGACGATAGGTCTGCCATAGAATTAAATATAAATAGTTTGAATATAATGTTATCAATCCATTTCAGTATGTGAAATTAAAGGGCATTTTTGTGCTTAGCAAACATCTACACCTTTATTAAGGTGACATATACACTGGATTTTGGTGTTATTCCAAAACAATGTAAATATAGTATAAAATATAAATTAAATATTGAAACAGATAGTAATCTGTGAAAAATTATATTCTTCATCGACAAAGTATGGCAAAATACCAGTAAAAAAAATGATTAAATTAAAACTATCTACATTAGGCATTGGCATTTGTTCTTTCGTGCAAATATTTTTTTCAAAAACTTTTAGTTTATACATTTTTGAAACAATAAATTTCACAGAATGAAAGAGAAAATAATACTGAAGTGTACCTCCCATGTAAAATTACAAAATGGATCTATTTATTGCATTTATTACAACCAAAAATGATTTCTATTACCAAATGGTAAGACAGAAACCTGACCTCCCAAATGGGAGTATAAGATATTGTACAGTTCACCCAGCAAGTAAAATGCTTGAACTGTCAATCTCAAATTAATTTAATTCAATTAAACATTTTTAATAATATAATAAAAAAAAATACTCAGGAGTGTTTCATATGCCCCAGGTTCCCCCAAACCTATTCTGCTATTTAACTTCAGATTTTATATTCAAATAGCTATATCTGAACATAAAAATGTAAAAAATGCAAACATTATGGTAAAAACGATTTCATCTCGTACAGATTTCTTTGTACTATAAACGGCAGTGTTTTCTGTCTAATTGTTGGTGAATCATTGTGATATGTTTATATATCATTCATTAGGGCACAGGTTGAATAGGGCTGCCAACTTTTTCTTCAAAAGGAGAACGATATAGCACCCTTGCTATTCCTCCATAAGCATTAACATTGGCCTTAACCCCTTAGTGACAAGACATTTTCACCTTGACTTTCCCTTGGTGACAATGGCTGTTTTGACATTTCTAGGGTGTTTGTGTTTAGCTGTAATTTTTTTCTTCCTCACATACAGTACCCACACAAATTATATGTTGTTTTTATCGTCATAAGAAGGGCTTTCATTAGATACCATTATGTTCATCATTACTACAAAAAAAATCATAAAATATGAAGAAAAATTAAAAAAAAAACACTTTTTCTATCTTTGACCTAAAATATAATTATAATTATAGTCTAAATAGTTTCTAAATGTTGTCCCGAGTTCAAAAATATGCATGTTTCCATATTTTTCCGTATATTTTTGCAAGTTATGGGGAAAAAAACAAAAATAGTGTTTTTTGTTTTCTTCCTATATTGACCTTTTGACCCGAACCCAAAATTTAACCCTAACACTAAATTTAACCCCAACTCTAATCCTTATTATATCCCTTAATATTTTTTAATTTTAATTTAATTTTAACCCTATCCCTTATGCTAAAAAATATTTAATTTTAACCCTATAGGCTAATATAGCTATATAACCTGTTTTTAGTTAATTCAATATGTATTTTAAATATTTTCCATTGCAATGCTACTTAACTACCACTAGGGGCAGTCAAGTAGCATATTTAGAGTGACGGAAGTGAAGTTACTTTCACTTCCGAAGCTCAGACCGGCAGAGGACTTAGCCATATTGACGGAGCAGCATGCTCCGTCAATATGGCTCCCCACGATCACTCCGTGGGGCGATCGTGGGTGCCCCAAAATAGAAATTTCGGTGCTGGCTATTGCCTCGACATCGAGGCAATAGACCAGCACCATTAAAGCGGTTTTCGCAATCGTTGATCGCCAAAAAAGCTTGATTCACCACAGGACGTGCCAGGCAGGTCCTTTGTCGTTAAGGGAGTTTCTCCCAGGACGTGCCTGGCAAGTCCTTGTTGCGAAGGTGTTAAGCAAAGATGTTTGCATTCTGAAGAAGGCGAAAAAACCTGTCAGAAAGCAACTATTTGTCACAGTCCGTCACTCGCTAACTCCGAACGGATAAACAAGATCTCATGAAATCTCATGAGATCTTGAGATCATATTCTGTTAACTATAACAAATAATATTCATGGATGTAGAACTATGTACATTTCTTACAGAGTAGGACCATCTAACCAGTGAAGCTCCAATGTGTATCATCCTTGATGGTGAAGATTATACACCAACAATTGCTGAACTTTGATGTCAATCATTAAAATCCCCCATGGTGTTAAGGTCCAAGCGGCAATTTACCTCACTGAATTACTAATGTCCAGTTTCTCACCCTATGCGTCTGCATGGCCTTCCACATTATCAGTCCTTTGGGATGGTATATGAGTATATAGCCCCATTTTAGGGATACCCCACATTGACTGAGTTTATTACTGCTATAGTATGATTAGCCGGATTATAATCCCTGTACACTGGATGATGAATTTTCACAGCCCTCTCGATAGGTACATAAATATATAGTTCAAAACAATTTTTAAAAAAAACCTACACATCTCTTATAGACATACCCTTGAGGGTAGATCACCAATGATTCATGAGACCCAATCCAGGAAGCTCTTTTTACCTGATATATTTGTTCTCCCTTTCCTACCATTATACATATAGTTAGCTGGGTTTTCGCTCTCTCTTTTGTTTCTCATTTTCATTTGTGTTTAATATCTGCATGTAAATGTCTGAAAATAGCATCTGTAATTGGGGATTATGAAGTATAGCCAGCTCCTGACAGGCTGCTAAGGAAGATGGATTATCCTCATTTTTCTGTAAATTTTGTCAATTTTGGAATTCATAAGCTATCAACACTGATCAAAATGTGACTGCACAGCTGTGTCAAAAAGGGAGAGAGAGAAAGGGAAAGTGGTGATGGTTAGGTCCCTTGTTCAGGGAAAATATTAGTTCTTGTTTCTTTTTTTACCTATGTCCTCCCCCTTCCCCCCCCCCCCCCCCCTCCGCTACTTCCTTCCCCTCCTTCAATTTTACTTGTCCAATATATTATACCCTGTATGGAAATCATTGCCGACTACTTGTTATTTATCTAAAAATAAATAAAAATATATCTAAATAAATTGAATAGAACGCAAATGCTCTGCTCTGCCTATTCAAATCACAAAGTGTAATTTATTGCATTTTCTCCCCTCTTTATTTATCCCTAAGTAGTAAACACAATTTCTGTTCAGGAGGTTTATTCTGTTCTTCTCCTACCAGACAATCACAACCCACTTGAGGCAATCGTGAAGGCTCTTCCTCTCAATTTTCCCATTACAGGGAGTAAGTACTGTTGGGACTCTTTAATAGCCGACTGCAGCCCATATCAATAACAGATGAGGTTTAATCGTCCAACACAAAAATTATTTAGGCTCAGAAAGGACATTCAATGTCATTTGCATAATGGCATTGCAATCTCGCGCACCTAACCCGTCGTGCATAAACAAGGCCCTGGGACCATAAATAATAATAAATCATGACGTCTCAGCGTCTCTAGCTGTAATAGGAGCCGCTCTACGTTGAAATTATTTCAGGCGAAAATGGGCACTGTCATTTTTAAGACATGTGGCATACCACAAGGCAGTAAATCTCTTGCAAGCACACAAATATACAATAAAACCACTGCCCCACGAGCACAAAGGCGTGTGAATGAGAGATGGAAAATATTTGCATTTGCTTTTTAAATTGGCTCCCGTAATGCTGGCAAACAGAAGGGGAAAAAAACTTTAGAAAAAAAAGATTGAAACGCTGTATCTACGTTTGATCACATTATGAAGCTGAATTTGTTTATGTAATGTATTTTGAGATTAGCTGCACTTAATGATTAAAAAGAACAAGAATTCATGCACTGGTGTATCTTGACCAAGGCCAAAAAGGCCTGGGCCTAGGGTGGCACTGTGCAGGGGGGTGGCTTTTAAGCCCACCTGCTCTGTGCTACTTTTCTTTCTTAAGCCCACCTGCTCTGTTTTTTCTAGGTAAGCTGCCAAGCATTGTGGGGACAGAGATGGCTTTAGGAAGCTTTTTTGGTGGCTCTGGAAAGCTGTTTTGGGCACAAAGGTGGCACTGGGAATGTGTTTGGGCACAAAAATGGCATTGGGAATGTGACTGGACACAAAGGTGATACTGGAATGGCGTTTTGATCACAAAGGTGGTACTGGGAAGGTGTTTGGGGTCAAACATGGCACTGGCAAGGTGTTTGGGGACAATGATTGTGTGTCCTAAACAGGAAGAGGTGTGCCCTAACAGGAAGGGGTGGGGCAAATTAAGATTAGGGGGGTGAGTTTAATCAGGCCTAGGGCAGTACAAAACCTAAACCCACCACTGCTTTAAGGACAAGATGTGGTGGTCTAATTCTATATGCAAATAAGAAATAATAACTCAAAAAAAACCTCTAGGCAGTGTTCAAGTTGGACACATAGGCAATCCAGTCTCATTTCTGGGTGCTTATCACAGGGCCTTTAGTTCATGATAGAGTGCAATATGTTTCACAGGTTCTCCCTAATCAATAATTGGTAAACTTTGAAATAAGAACTATACTCCTGGAACTGTGGATATTAGGGGTGCCAAAGAATAGTCCTCACATCTCAAACATTCTTTTTCCTCCTAATCCCTCCAATCCTTTTTTCTTCTTCTAATCGGTGATAACTAATTTTTAACGTTCTGCCTGCTGTGGAGTACACCTCCAATTATGCTCAGTTAAACTGGTGTGCGAAAATCACAGGGGTACAAAAGTTAGCTATGGTGTGTCAGAATTTAGCTACAATTCCCATTATGCTCAATTAAAAAGCCCCCCCCCCCCAAAAAAAAAATCACACATCTATAAGTGGTGTTAGTAGAATCACAAGTAAATGCATAAATTACATGTTTTAAGTGTCTGTAGTAACTCCTGTTGATGACAGCTGGCATAACATGCAAATTAACTACATTCAATTGTAAATGTGTAATTTTGCACCACAGGATAATGCAACAGGAAACACCACAGATGCAAGTAAAACACATTTTAACTCATGCTTTGAATTTTCATGTAATTCTAGTAATATAATAATAATGATATAATTTTTATTTTCTAAATTCTCACTATTAACAATGCTTCTATAGTCCAGACCAGCTAAAGTGCCAGTGATTAACCAAAACTGGCATAGGGTGACCAGATTTATACCTGTATTCGTAGATGTTTCCACGTAAGTATGGAGTATACAAATTAAATAGAGAAAGATATATTACTAAATGGTGCTTTTAGAAGGAACATGCTATATGCAAGGATACATTTATTTAAAAAAAAAATTCAAAACAAAAAACTTTTTTTCCATCTAAATGTCATTGTGTTTTAAGATGTAGTTGTTTATTTAGTTTTGACTATCATGCCTTAGTATTGTATTTTAGCACCATGGACAGCAGAATGTTTTCTGCAATAATACTCACTAGGAAAATTCTGAAGGAAATATCTTCACTACTTGACGTTCCCTATGGCTATAGTTCAAAAAGCTCAATTTCGCTAAAAAATAATCTCATTTAAATGAAACTAATACAATTTAAAATTTGCACAAAAAAAGGGAAAAGCCAGGAAATGGCAGCAAAAAATCCTTGGAAGAAAGGATAACCTGGAAAAGCAAGTGCCCTCCAAACTTGCTTTAAAAAAAAAAAGAAAACACAAAAAAAAATACGTGGACTTACCGAGGTTCGGCTGTGGGGCTCATGGTGAAGAGCAAGTCGAAAATCGCGCCACTGAGTTGCCGAGCCACTGGAAAACTCAACCTGTTCCAAACGTGGGAGCCAACGGACCTGCTGAAACCATAAGGCAATGTTCAGAACCAGATCACCCCCACTGTGATCGTGTTCTGATTTCAGCATTCTACATGGAAAGTACTGTTGTGTAAAATAGATGAGGTCCCTTTAAAAACTCAAATCTGATTTGTGAATTCTAACACTAATGGCATATTTAATGTCTCAGCTAATTCTGTACACGTCCTCAGGGAACTTTGTATTATATGTTGACACTACACTTGGCATAATGGCAATACATGTGAAGAGTCTGTGGGCAATGGGGGAGACAAAGAATTGCTGAAATATGAGAAGGGAAAACTATGTGTGCCTCATTTTTAGTCTGATATTGTTTCATATATAGTTTGCATGATAAAACAGTGTTTTTAGTGGGAAAGAGAGCATTTATACAGTTTATAAAATATAGTAGCTAAATTAAAAGAAAGCATGTTTTAAATATATCTGTGCCATCTCCTATTTACAACATCAATTTTGTTTAATATTAGTAACCAAAGTAAAACAAGCTATAATGTGACCATCACTGTATAGTATTAATAATAAACAACACTAAATCAATTAATTAATTCTAGCAGTGACAAAGGCCAATTTAAGCCACATATATATGCTTTTTTTACAGTCAAAACAAGGACAAATCGTTCAATGTTAAATTATGCTATAATTTGTCTCATGTTAGATAACAATCTAACAATGAAATGTAGATCTCACCAGATGCCAATTCACCCGATTAATAACTACTGATTAGTAGTTCTCACTATCCAGTCAAACAGACACACAATGGATATTCAGAGTATCCCATTGAATTTTGAGTTAACCATATGATGTTTAGAAAAATCCTAAAACTTTGGACAAACTGGATAATTTTTATTATTAATACACTTTAAAGAGCTCTTTCTATTCCTGCCAGATCTTGATTGGCTACCAGGAACTCTGTGCTGATGGACTTCCTGTGACATCATGCATGCTGATGATTTGTGGGTAAGTTGTTGCTTGCACATTATATAACACAAGTCATTGAAATATACTGATATCATGGACACTTGACACTCTATGACCACTCAATGTAAAGCTGCTCCTTTCCAGCCACGTATTTAGAGGGATACTACCACTTCCATAAGACATAACTAGATAACCTGGTCATTTAAAACAAACATATATAAATCATATGCCACTGTTTTTTTGGTTTTATATGATTGAATTCATTGAATATAAAAGGAAAAATTAAATTAGGTTTCTGGCTCCATTTTGTGAATATTTCCCATAATACAACTGTGGCAAAAGCCTGCATGATGATGTCCTAAGACTTTTTTTCCCTGCCTTACAACATAAAGAGAGGAGATTAACCTGACCAAACAGGATCATATGATGTGATGTAATAGTTACACTACCCTCCCATTCAATGCAAGTTTATTATCAGAATTCTGACTTATAGACTGCATTCTGTGTCCCCAGCCCCGAAGTGAGAAATGTGTGCTGTAAAGTCACTAAGGGGTGGCACCCAAAAACAATATATTTCACAAAATGGTGGCACCAAGTCCCACTTGTTTAGTTACATATATATATATTTATATTATATAATATAAAAAATAATATATTTGATTAAATACAGTCACATAACCAAAACAAAAGGCAAATCAGAAATCAACAATACAAAATTTAAAAAATTAAAACTTCTGTAGTATACACACTTTTAATATGCTACAAATAACTAACTGTACACTGTGGGAAACTGTATACTATAATGTTACAATCATTATATATGTTAATAAGAAGGATTACACAAATTTACACAAATAAGTTGGTTATCAAATTCATGGTCAGGAACACAACCCCAATTATAACATGTACTTCCGTGCATAGACATGGTGTACATTGTTGCAATACCTATGTAGTCTACCTATATGTCTCACTTATTACCATTATTGTCATTCCTTTTTTTTTTTTTTTTTAATTTGGAAATACAAAAATATGGAAAAGATAAAACAAGTAGTTCATTCTTTCAGTAATAAGATAAATGACATTTCCTCATATATTGCACTTATAGATATGTATCTTTGATGCTTATTATTATTTCTATCCATATTTTAGGAGCCATCATAAATTCTCAGGGAATATTCTACTCTTTTTTCATATAGATAGTTTTAAATATATACATTATGAAACATCTTAACATCTCGTCTTTACAACTAGTCTTGTTAAAAGACTTGTCTTCTTCTGTCATTCCAAATTCTTACAACTTCCACATTTAAAAACCTACATTAACTCTACTTATACTCAATCACTCACAATCACATTCACACGCCCTTGGTGTTTAGTCAACCATGGTGACCACGTCATGTAATATGCCTCCACTGTATTCATATTATTCCAATAGTAGCCTTTCTCCATTCTTGCCTGCTATTCTATTTGTTCAATAATGTCCTCTATATTAATTTTACCTTTAATTTTCCATGTCCTAGCCATGACTATTTTTACAGCTATGAATATTTCGATTAATAGCATTCTATGATCTGTTTCAATCTTACTTAAGCCCATGTGAAACAGCATCATGGCTGGATCTTGACCAACCCTGACATTTAGAAGGTCCAAAGCCGACTTTCCCACCTGTTTCCACAAGTCTCTAGCATGTTGGCAGTCCCACCATAAATGGAGGAGTGTCCCCCTACTGTCTCTACATCTCCAGCATCGATCGTCCGCATTTTGGAAGCATTTTTTTAATATCTCTGGGGACATGTGCCATTGATAGATCACCTTGTAATATAGCTCAATTAGATTCAATGAGTGGATAGTGGTTTTAGTTATCCATCTAGCTTGAAACCAATCCCTTTCCTCAAAGGAGGATCCCAAATCGCTCAGCCACTTTTTTTATCGCTGGGAGGTCTCCAAATCTAGACTCCGATTCTATTGCATTAAATGCTCTCTTGCCCCATTTTCTTTTCCATTTTGCTTTAAAGAAGTCTTCCATTTCAACATTTTCTTTATGTGGACCTGGAATTAAACTTTTTTCGTCAAATTTTTTTAACCTAAGGTATGTATAGAATTCTTTTGTTTGGAGACCATATTTGGAGATCAAATCCATAAATGGCACCACTTTGTTATTTACGAGCATTTGATCAATTGAAAGTACATTAACTTTTTTTCCATGTTTCCAAGTTTAAATCTTGGACCTGATTTTCTATCAATCCCATTGGTAAATACCTTTTGATCCCAAACAGAGGGAAAGTATTTCTTTCTTAATTTTTTCCATAATAGGCACAGGTCCTCAGAGATTGGGTTATTTAACTGTTTTTTACTTTTTTCATTCCAGAATAAATTTTCGATAATGTTAGAAACCATTTGCTCCATCAAGATTGGCCATTATTCATTATTGTCATTTCACCAAGATTGTCCATTATCCATTATTGTCATTCCTATAAGACCGTTGTAGGTTGGGGGCTCAGTTCCATACCCAATCATATATATGACATAGATATGATTGGGGGTGGGACTAAGCCTTCCATCCCCAGTGGTCCTATAGGAATGATTGCTGACACAATATCAACTAGACATGTGCATTTGTTAGGTCAGAATAACGAATAACATAAATGAAAAACTAACGAATCCCGAATGAATGAATGCTAAATTAATTAAATGAACTCATCCATTCATTCATTCGGATGCTGACAGTAAAGGAAGAGAGTATATTTAAAAGAAGAAAAACTACCACAACTAGAGGACATAGTCTTAAATTAGAGGGGCAACGATTTAAAAGTAATATCAGGAAGTGTTACTTTACTAAGAGGGTAGTGGATGTATGGAATAGCCTGCCAGCAGAAGTGGTAGAGGTAAACACAGTCAATGATTTTAAGCATGCGTGGGATGGACACAAGGCTATCCTAGCTATAAGACCTGTGAACGGGGGACTAATAAAAGTACTCAAAAAAAAAATTGGGCAGACTAGATGGACCGAATGGTTCTTATCTGCCGACACATTCTATGTTTCTATGTTTCTATGTTTCTGACAGCCACTCTGACAGACAGTTTGCCTCAATTTCAGCTTAAGTTATTCTATGTAATGCTAATAGACGGAATTGAGTTACAATTAGTTACATATACAACTTGAGATGAAAATTAGTCGAAATAAAGCCGAATTGACCTAACTTTCGAATTCCACAGATCAGAGTCATCAGAAAGTCAGTATTAATTTTGGATTTTTTTTTATTCTGCATACCATTTTGCTATGCAGAATAAAATTGAATCATAAATGAATTCTGACAGTCTGATGACTCAATGGCAATTTCGGATTATATGTGTAACTGTTATGGGTCTATTCACTAAAATTAGACTTTGGAGGTCTTTGATTTTGAGACTAAGTTAGGCCAAATAGAAAACAAAACCTGGGTTTGAATTTTCCCCATTGCTATTTTTGAGACTATTCAGCACCCAAGTTTGACTTAGTCTCAAAAATAGCTTTAATCATTTCACCTGGGGGGTTTTTGTAAGTCAAACTCGGGGGCTGAATTTGACTTAGTCTCAAAATCACAGTTGAGCTCCAAATTCAAATTGTAGTGAATAGACCCAATTTCGACTAATTTCTCATTTTGACTCTAGTTGTTGTATATATATATATATTAGTGTAAGGTTGAAGAATTCGAATGAAAGAGCAGAATTTCATCCAAATTTCATCCCCTGTTTTATACTATTGAGCTGTGGTTAAATTTCCATTAGTTTTCGGATTACATTCGGTCAAAATTCAGCTCTTTGATCCAAATTTTCATACTACTGAATATAGGTGAATTTTCCATTTGTGCGAATGAAAAACACTAAGCAAAAATAACAAATTAATTTCATCCAAACGAACGCAGCAATGGACGAAATTTATTTCCACAAAGGACGAAAATGAAACAAAAATGTTCATTTTGCCCATCTCTAATATCAACAGCGCTGATGTGGGGTTGGGAATTAGAATCCCATACTCCACATATTATTATTAGACATTTTTAGTCAGATATATAGTTTGCATGGTAAACTCTCTTTCAGCAGATTTCTGTGTTGGGGAGCTCCAAAAATCTGCTGAGCAGAGATTTTGGTCTTTGTTTGCCAGACCTGGGGTACATGCAAACTAAATTGTGGTGAATCTGACGTGAATAAAAGGAGGTGAATGGAGTCCCAGGGATATAAACCTATATATATATGTGTTTATGTAGATATATCTTTATATATCTTTCATGCAGTTACCAGCATGTTCTTAGACCTTCATTTACACTCGAGTTCATTAAACATGTCAGCAGGCCTGTTTATTTTGCTATAGATTTATCTATCATTCTTTTCTCTATAGTTTAAAAAACCTGCAGGAGGTGAGTCAATAATGTTATTGAAGCACTCTCCATGTTCCCATTCAAATGGTTTGTGATCTAAGCTATCTAATTGTTCATTATTTTTCTCCATTTATTAATTTTACTCAAAAATGCAGAAAAACACCAAATGAAAAGCCTTCGCTGCACACCATTAATATTTCATTTACAATCTTTATTAAAACTTTATGCATTTTCTAAATAGAGCTTAACAAATAAAATAATCTTTTTTTTCCAGATAAGCAAGATACATACATTATTATGGTATATTTCTGTATTGGAACATCTTACGTTAGACCAATTTTGTCTGTCGGCTATTCATTCGTTTTTTATATTGGATAAGATAGCATGTTGTTTAACTCTTGGAATGCCACAGAGATCAGATTTGACAGCAGGATAACTTACCCGTGGCACTGAAAGGGTTGATACAATGGTGTTTAAAAGTGGATCACAGTGTGGGTCTGAGACTCATTGCAGGTCAGCTTCGGCACTGATTCATTTGACCTACTGTCAATAACATTTGAAAGCCATTAGATTGGCTATAGAACATTAGCTGGTCAAACAGCCCATCTCATGACATGAAGATAGATCCAGGATTACAAATGAGGTGTCAGGGATAAAAGGCTTTTCTTCTACGGTGTATATGCATTACCCATGAATTACCACCAGACCAGTGAGTAACTACTTCTTTTCAAATCAGACCGATGATAAGAAAAATCAGACACTGCACATGATCTGTTCATTGCGCAATATATATATTTATCCTGATGGCAGTAAATGAAGGTTTAGTTAAACACTATTCCATTTGTATATTTTTTTTCTTAAAGGATATAAAATATATAAATATTAAATCATGTTTTACAGAAACATATAAAACTTTACCTTGCTTATAAGTAATTTTTTTTCCTGATTATGGGTAAATTCTAATCTTGCTTTATACAGCCAGTTTTTTGGCAGTTCGAAGGATTGCCTTTTAAAGGACAACGAAAACTTATTTTTACAGGAAGCAAAAGTTATAAAACAGTGGCACCTTTCCTCAAGTAAACCCGACATTCATCTTTACAGATACGGGTAAGGTTATTATGAGTTTTTCCTCTCAGCTGGATGCTGAGCACACTGACAGTGACAACATGCGCACAGCCAATCAGGGCAGGGGCTCAACCAGCGCCATCTGATCTACGTCACTCTCTCTGCTAGCCCAGCCGCCAACAGAGGCTTCCTTTGGAATGCACCATGGCTGCCGTCAGATGATAAGCTGGCATGTAGATTTAAAAGAAAATGCCAGTTTATCCTCATCCTAGTGCCACTCAATTCTTTAAATGAAAAATAAAAAAAGATTAGTGACGCTTTAAGCCTTTCAATTAAAAGAGGGCCATGTTTTCTGTTATAAGAGCTTTTTTACAGGATAATAGGAGGTTATGCCTTCTCAAATGGGATAGGCTAGAAAGAATGCTCAAAACAGTTTTACTGTGCTTAAAGATTAAACTAGTGTTTAAATCTAAGCCACAATTATGTGTGTGTTTGCCTGTTTAAAAGATTATGTTTTATATGTTTACAAAGCCATTGATCGGCACACACCATTAGAAAATAATCAGTAAAGAACGTTGTCTATGAGCTATTATTATTATTATTATTATATAGCAAACACCAACTTATTGTGCAGCAGTGCATAGATGCAAAATAGCAAATAAAAGATCATTAGAAAAACAGGTGTAAAGATTGTGGTCTGTAGCAACCATGATCCATATTTTATATAACCTGTCTATCTATACAAAGCATTTTTAAAGTAGACATTCCCCTGAGCGACCTATCAGCTGCCAAAAACTATCACCAGAAGAAACAGCGCAGTCACCTATTCTAAAGACATTTGAGGTCAAGGCCAGAACATACATGATGAATGGAAATCCCTTGGTCTTAGATAGAGAAAAAAAATGTAATCCCTATGGACAACCCATTTAGACCAGTGCCTGATGAACAAATGACAAAGCTCCTTAAGAACATCCCTTAATGTCTAAAAATGACATTATACTACCATAGCACTGCTGAATCTCAATGTGGACACATTCCTTATTTTTTTTTTTTTTTTTAAATCTGTGCTGCTTAACCCCTGTCAACCTTTGAACCCAGTAGAAGGTCATGTTGATGACACAATTTTCCCAGCTGTCTTGCTTTCTTTGTCTATCTAGTGGCAAACCTGGAGCCCTTTCTATTTTGTAGTAGTATTGATCTGTTGGCAGCAAAGGGCTGGATAATTAGCCAGGAATTAGGGTTTCTATTACAGCCAGGAGGCTGCCCCAGCTGATTTATCACCTGAATAATTTACTGTGATTGAAAGGAAATTAAAATGAACTCCATTTGACAACTGTGCGCTTTTATAGGCTTTAGTGAAGACTCAAAAGCCAAATTAATAGCCTGTGTTTCTTAATAGTCTACTGAGAGTAAATATGGAAGGATTCTCCTCTGTTTTGTCTTGCAGGGAGCAGAGAGATGTAATGTAGTTACAGAAACAAGGCAAATTAGTAGCCAAGTAAAACGATTTTTTTCTGTGACGCCTTTCCAAAACCCATGTACATACATAATAAAATTAGAAAAATGTCCAATCTGTAACTATGCTATCAAATGATCATATGTTGCCTATATTTTTTTTTTATTTTTTTTTTTTCAGATTTAACACTTTAAAATATACTAATGAAAAATGTTTCTACCAGCCTGTCAATTTCCTGGACTTGTTGGTAGGGATACCCTCCATTCATGTTATAGCTAGCATGTCTGTAATGTTAAAAATTCCCCCCAAAGCCTTAATTTCTCATAAAATGGTCACTGCTTAAGCAGAATAGGCTATTGTTCAAGGCAGCCAGCTGGTAGGATAAGATTCCTACTGTAGGGACTATCCCCAGAAATTCTGAGATCCTGGGATGTATGGAATATAAAAGTTATATAAATCAGTTGCTCCAAGAAAATAAATGATTATTAAAAAGGTGCACGATGGGTAGTTTAATTCCCAAAGTACAACGTTTGTTAATTTATAATCTAATCTATTTGTCAAACTGTCTTTATCCTACAGAAAAACCCAAATATAGTTAAATTATCCTGGCAAAAGCGAAAACCTTAATTTCAATGATTAATTCCCAACCAAGGTTTAATCATACTTAGTGTTATTTTAGTTTTCTCACTATTTAGTCACATGTCCTGCTTGATGTTACATTCTACAGATAGGAAATAGAACACTCACGTTTAATGTAACCAGTGTATATATTTTGGAACTCATTTAGCAGTAAAAAGCTGTAACTATGGAAGATGTAAAACAACGATTCATCTATTTTACAAATAAACACTTACATGGGCATATATAATGGAGCCAGGGGCATAAATGAGAGTATTAACCTCAATACGGGTCTTGTGTCTCGTGTCTGTCTGAATCAATACTAGAGAAACTAAGACTTCTGGGAACACATGAGGACAAGTGTTGCATAGATTGGTTGATACAAAATAAGCCACACAATAAATTCTTCTGGTTAAAATGGGCCTTGTTGGATTTTTTGAACAAGCAAAAGGATGCTGAAAACCTAAGGTTTAAGATATAGGTCATTTATTGATTGACATACTCAGTATGAATTGCTTTGGAATGGCCTGTGTATTAGAGACTAGTCTAAAACATAGAAAATGATGTATATATTGTGTATACACTACAAGCAGATACAGAGATTAAGAAAAAAATATAAATTTGTGCTTTCTCACCAGGAGACATTTGCATGTTCTACCACAAATGAATGTAAAAAAAAAATGGGAAACAGCACATTAAAGACACATATTTCTCCTAGTGGTCTATTCATTAAACATTAATTCATAGTGAACTGACAAGGGAATAGCAAAATCAACTATTAATAGCTGATTTTGGAAATATTTCCCGAATTCTGTTATTCTCTTGTTGGTTCACCTTCATTCACTTTTCAGTGAATAGACCATATTATCTTTGTATTTGCTTGCAATTTTGCTTATGCAATATAGAAATATTTTTTTTTTTGCTACACATCCCCACCCTAAATATTACTTTCGGACATTAACTTGATTTTATTTAAACACCTTTTATTAACAGACATTTAAAGATCATAGAACACTTCATTAGAGAACCAAACTTTTTCCCCCATCTCCTGTCTTATATAAATGAATCCGTGATATAATTACATGCACAGCTTATACGAATTTTTATATGTGTATATAACTACCAAGCAAATAATAGGGTGCTGTTTCTAACTGCAAACCTGATCTTGTTGTGCCTGCATCTTTATGGTACAGATGTAGCACTCTTCAACAGCAGAGTTTTTGAATGAAAAAATTTTGTCTGATAAGCTATCTCTGTTGACTTGCATTGGCAGAAGAGGCTACAGATAAAGAGAGAGAAATCATGTACACAAAGTATGGCTACATCTGTATGTAAGAAGCTGTCTGCGTGACAAGTGCATTATTTTTGTTTGTCAGTGACTATAAAGTGCAGTAACCCTCAAAAACAAATTTCTGTGTTGGAGCAACTGGTACAATCCTTCTTTAGATTTGATACATGTGCAGATCACAACTGTGTTAGATTTACACTAGGTTTTTCCCCACATATTGTCTGAAATATTTAGCCCTGGTTCATGTTTTAATTTGACCGTTAGGGCCTAATATTTAACCATTATTAAGGACATAATGTAAACAAGGAGCACAGCGATTTAAAAAAGAAATCTTATTAAATTCGTCTTTTTAAGGATCAATATGGCTGAGCCATATGTTTAGTTTAAAAACAGTATATACCTTGTATAAGGAACACTAAATTGGAAAGAGAGAAATTACAGTGAAACATTCATATTTCAAAAATCCCCCCAAAACTATTTTCCTTAAGGTGTTTAATAGCCCAAATTTCAACATGTAAAACGTACAATATCCAAGAATTTCATACAAGCCTGTGAAGGGATGCCTATTTTTCCAAAACTACCTATTTCAAAATGTGGAATTCTGTAGTATAATACCACACCATACAATGTTATACAATCCATTTTCCAAGAAGATTATGTAACCTCCGAATGAAAATACAGATCGCTGCTTTATTAATAAGACACATGGTTAATTGGAGGAGATTGGAGAAAAATCTTGCAAGTGAATCTCGCAGTCATAGTGATAAGTTGAACTTGACCTGCTACATACTCACACCTCACATAGACATAGAATCAGACAAAGGCGAACAAGGGCAGGCTAGTCCAGCTTGATAACAGTAGAAAGCATCTGACAGCAGTGTGAGTCTGCTAGTAGGAAAAAGAAGAAACTCTACAAATTGGTAACCTGCAGTAGTCAGAGCATGGGATGTCTAATGTGTCCTTGATTTACCAAGAACCAAACATTTTATTACTTTAAAAAATATAGGGATTAACATCATTAGAGCATATCGTATGGCATTATTGTAATTATCTGCAAACACACTTTAGTCCTGAATAAAGATTGATGAGATGCAGAGAGGAAGATATTATTATCCAAAAGATGGTTTACGGAACAGTTTTTACCTGGACTGGAAAAAATCCACAAGTACAAATAAGACTTGTGAGTCCAGTTTGGGGAAAAAATATATATATTTTTTCATGGTTGTACAGGGTGTAGAAACCAAGAAATGTGGTCAGTGATATGCATACTGACTTTTTCAATGTAATTATTTTTATTTTTAATTTGTATCTGTGTTTTGTTGTAGACAGTCCTGGAGTTGTGTTGGAGGACAGCTAACCACATTGCTACAATTAGGACATAGCTGTGTGCAATCCAAAAAAAAGACTAGATGTCAATATATTTTTGCATAAGATACCATCTAAGCTAGTTCTCCCTCAAGACAAAATGGGAAACTTTATCACAAACACATTGAACTGAACATTAATCTTATACAGATAACACATTATTATTATTCTTTGTTTTTGCCTGATGCAATATCAGCTCCTTCTTTAGTAAATAGTGTAGAATTTGGATTCATATTCCAAGCTACCAAAAGGTTTTAAAGTCACACTTTCCCTCACATCTTACTTTTCATGTGTCCAATCTGAGGAGACATCTAAGGATGGACTATACCATCTTATATGGAAATGGACTGTACCACATCATCTATAGGCTTGTTGTATCAGCAATTTAAAAAAAAACTACATTTGTTTTAACCATAACTCACTGGAAATTCTACACTTACAAATAGTATTGCTGGTATAACCTGCTACCAAAGTCTTTAATTGTCCCTTATGCTGTCTCTTATGTACTATGAGTTAAGAATCCCATTACTTAATTAAAATTATAGTGTGTTCTAATATTAGAATTTATCTGATTTTATTATATTGGAATGATTTTGACAGAAAAAAAGAGGCAAAATGTTCACAAGACTTGAACACCAGCACTATGATCATTGGCAACTATGTGAACACCACTGCAAACACCACTGCAGGAACTTTACTAGCCAATAACAGTATAGCACTTCAAATAGAGGTTTTAGTGGTGTCAGGCCCAAAGACACAACTATCTATTAAAGAAATATCAGTAGACATAATTTTGTGTCCTTGACATCACAATAGCAATATGCATCATTTTTACGGTGTAACTATTTGACTATATTATAATTAAATCACACTGTGTACATTTATTCAGTAAATTAACCTAAAACACATTATTGCAGATATATCCCTTGTGGCCCATATCTGCTGCCTGTGATGAAGGATAGTTTTGAATACTGTATTATACATGTACCATTCCCTTCGTTTTTATATTATTAACAGCAGTTAGTCGGATTATATATTTTGTCAGAGGTCGGATGGACTCTTTCCTCCAATCACTGCATGATTCTAAAAGTGAACTGGCAAATGAACTGCAAACGTCATACAGAAACATAGACAAGTTGAAGAATTTTGTGAATTTCAGTTCACTATTAGTGTATAGCTATCTAAATGTTCCAGATTTCCAAGGACTGATTGGACCACTGTCTTAAACAGTCTTTTGCTTGCATTTAATGGGAGAAAATAAGCTTTATATAACAAATTTCCTTTAAGTTTCAACTTGAATTAGTTTTTAATGCAAAGATGCTAAAGGGCTGACCAATTTCAAACCAGAAAATTTTCCAATGAAAAAAGTGATAACATAGTTACAGTATGGTTATAGTAGCTACTTAAAGTGTATCTCTAAATACAATACAATCCACTCTGTACATTGTGCCATTACAGTTGCCAGCAAACAGAAATATTGAATGTTATGCCACTGGCATCATGGGATTTTAGGAGATTGTGCACATGCACTCCCACCAATGTATGGACTAGGAACCAATCTTCAGGTAAACATATCATTTAACAATGATCTTATTACATACCGGAATTGGACCTGGCAATTCACACTTTTATCCTTTGGACATATGTGAGTTGATAAAAGTCTCTAAATGTCTAACAAAAATGAAATACACTATAACAACAACAAAATACATTAAACACTAAATTGCAGGTGAGATGACCATTTCATCTCAGTGACTTAACTACACATTGTG
The DNA here is from genome assembly GCA_036172795.1 of Pelodytes ibericus. Taxonomy (NCBI): domain Eukaryota; kingdom Metazoa; phylum Chordata; class Amphibia; order Anura; family Pelodytidae; genus Pelodytes; species Pelodytes ibericus. Next base: position 43,395,863 of record CM069860.1, read on the forward strand.
CAGGGATAAACTTGGTGAGTTCCACCTGCAAAAAGAAAAATGTTGGCCCTGTATAATGCATTGTTTAAAGTGAGACTTTTAAAGATTTAACTATGAATTATGCAAGGCCAGCTGGGGTATTCTAGCAGGAGAAACACACCAACATTCTCTCTGCACAATGTATAATTGTACTGGGAAAACAAAATATTTATTTTACCCCAACTCACCTCCAACACACTAATTAGGGAATACACCCCAATAGACCCCTATATACAAGGACTTCTCACCTACTATAAATATTTAAAAAAAAGAATAACCTGATAGTGGTCCTATTTTTGAGACCCAAATGTCAATTGACTAATTCTCAATACATTTCTGTTGCTAAAAAATCTCATGGGTGCATTTAATTTTTTCATAAAATGTACAAAAAAAAAATGATTGTACGTTATAATATTTCATAACATCCATTGGATAATTATTATTTAACAAATATGTTGGACTAAAGGTGAAATTAAAAACGTAAGTACAATACCTGTTCAGGTTTGATGGGTTCTGTAGTTGAAAATATATCTGTGTAATGCTGCCTTTCAAATACTCGATCCAATACTTCAAGTTGTTGCTGAGTGAAGAGGTCTCCCCTCATTTGTTTCCGCAGGAAGTCTCTTCCTGGAAGGGAATGGCCATTTGGTATAGGAGATTCTTGAATACCTTAACAGAAAGGAATCTTCTGTTAAAAGTAGTATAACATACATTATATTTCATTAAATTGCAAATAGAAGGACATGATATGTGATCGCAAGTGCATTCTAATGCAGTTATCTCAATATTCATCAATAGTTTTGCCATCTGTATTTATAAATATTTCTGATTTAAATCTTTGATTTGATAGTGCTGTTGTGTTATTTTATAAGAACATTACTATAAATACTATTGCCACCACGGCAGAGAATAATTGGAAAAAAAATTCAAACATTATGCCGCTCTCTGTAATCCAGGACTATTAAGCCACTCTCTGTAGTCCAGGACTATTTTAAAGCTAACTTTCTGTTTGGCAATGTCTTCCCCCAGCACAAAATAAAGTATAAAATAAAAACATTAATTTAAATAATACGAATTTAAACAAGAGACTGAAACACAACTGACACATTATTATGGGTTTAACTTATGCCACAGCTGTTAAAGAAGTTTAGTTCCACCAAATATTGTTAGTAGAGGCCCAGTTTACATTTCCTGTATCTAATATTCTTATATATATATATATATATATATATCTGATCACAGACAACCACACACCAGATTCTCTGAGCTCATTGTGTATATATATTACATATATATATACATATATATATATATATATATATATATATATATATATATACATATCACTGCATTTCTAACTCAGTTAACAAGAAAAGTAGAATTTATCTTAAAAGGTAAAAACCGCTGTCTCAAAATTCTGTGAGCAACAATATTTTAGCTTGTGTGATAAGTTGGCTTTTTAACAGGCACAAAAGATTGCAACCGAGGCATAGTCTAGTCAAAACAAAGTCAAACTAAATCATTAAATAAAATATTGTACTGCTTGCCTTATCTCTAAATATTCAGAACACAAGGATCTCACAATGCATATGGTTAAAATAATTAGTGTTCAAAGGGGAATTATCCATAGTTTAGTAAAATTCCAGTTGTTGAGCCAGGAGGACTAAAAAAACAGGACTGTCTAAAGTGCCACAGATAATTTGCAATTAGTGGAATTAATTTTGTAATTAGTACCTTCCTCTGTGTATTCAGCTCTGCGTGCTTGGTTTTCCAACTATGGCTGTACACATATGGAGAAAGATTTTACTGCACCAAACGAGCATCTGTTCCTGGTGAAATAAGGCCTACCTGTACCTAAAATTCCCACATTCAACGTATCACCCATTTCAATTTTTTAATTTTTTTTTTTCTTATTGCATGTGTTGTGTTTTAAGAATCCAAAGATGCTTTATACATTTTTGTAAAATGTTTTGATCAGAAGTTGTTGATCAGGGACCTTCTTAAAAATAGTGAAGAGCCACTCTTAATGACTTAGACTAAAAACAGGTTAACGGTATTTTTAGGCAAGTTGGAGTGGGTCTCTCAAAGAGTGCTGAATTTGGGCCAAGCAACATCTCAGGCAAGTCCTAGGATACACGCAAATCAAATGATTGTACTACAAAGGTATATGAAAATATTTTTGACACAAAAATAATTTTGTGTTTGACTGTAATACATCAATTTCACACTGAAATGTTTTACCGGTTCCTTAATCCCTCAATTGCCCGAAATCGTTGAGTCAAACAATGTGGGTGGCAATGAGAGTGTAGGATTGTACCCTCCTCCCCAAAAATTTATTTGAGTCACTGTGACATTAAAGGGTCTATTGGAGTTGGAAAAAGTCGACAATGCAGCTGAATGGGAGAATTATTCTAAATCATCTACTTTGGCCATAGGTTTGAAATTCCCATCTCAACTCCCTGCTATTCTCTCTTTATTGAATAGACCCTTAAGAGTAACGATACTTTTAAATGCTCTTTCTCTCACTCTCTTTCGCAGCTGAATATGACATCAATGGACTTTATTACGAACAAAACATTGTGCAGGACTGTATGAGGAACTTCATACGGACGGGAAGGAGGATAGTGAGAGAAAACATGGGTATATCAGCACGGATGAGAGATACGTACATGGTTAGGGATTTTAAAAAAGCGAGATAAGTCATAATATTAAATAGAAAAGAGAGATATAGGTGAGGGAGAACGTAGAGGATAATAATAATAAAAGGTCTGAAAGTAGAAAGCATAGAGAGTGAGAGAGCAGCACACATGGGAACATGGCAGAGACTCTGAAAGGTAGGGGTATGAGAGAGTTAAAGAACGTCAGAGTGGAAGATAACAGGGCAAATAATATCCAGGATTATGATAAATGGGTGTAAAATGAGTCTAAGGGAATTAACAGAAAAAGAAAAGAAATTCTAGAGAAAAAGAGAAGGCAAGAAAGGTGAAACAGATGGATAGATAGATAGATAGATAGATAGATAGATAGATAGATAGATAATAGATAGCTAGATAGATAGATAGATAGATAGATAGATAGATAGATAGATAATAGATAGGTAGATAGATAGATAGATAGATAGATAGATAGATAGATAATAGTGTACATAAGGTTAAAGTATGCCATTTCTACACCAAAAAGGCCAAAATCTGAAGCATAGCATGGCTTTAGCCTGCAAGAATCAATTTCTATAGCTCTGACAGACAATAATGCTCTATTTAATTATATCTCGTTACTGTAGGCTTTTCTGTGACTCTTCCAGACATTGACTTCCTGGACACAATCAAGACTGAGGTCTAAATCGGTATTTAGCGCACTGTTAACTCACTGCAACATACATATGAACATTAAATCATCCTAAGGACACATCACATGTTGAGAGAATCTAATAGCGATAGTGTCCAACTATATTACTTTGAGCCCGAGATAATTGCTTTACTTCACAGGAATGTGCCAACTAATTAAGATGGATGCTACCTATGTCATTTGAAACCTTATAAAGGACATGAATTATTGCTAAGAGCAAAAGGGGTATTTAGAAATGAGGTCCCATTTAATAGGAGTAATTTGCTTTACCTGTGTCCTGAGATATTGTAAGATGATTTTTTTTCATCATGGCGATAATTGCAAGTTGTTTTATTCTCTGCTATGAAATAAAATACAGTTGTTCGCTGTACATTTCATGTGATTCTAAAATTATTATTTTCCACATTATTCTGTTTTTGTATATATAATTATTATAAAATAATCTCCAAATGTTGAAGAAATTACTGCTACAGGTTGAGTAACCCCTATCCGAAGATCCACAATCCTAAAAACTATTTTTTGGATATGGGTTATTTGGGATAAGGGATACTCACCTTCCTGGTGGCCCCAGTGGTGAAGCTCCTTTTGCTTCACCCTCCTGGGTGCCGTACATTTGGAGTAAGCACTCATGGGAAATGTAGTTCTCAGAGCACTGTGATATGAGGGAGGGACTACAGCGCACTGACAGATCATCTTACCTCCACGCCAGCTGCTCACATTGAATTTAGATAATGTAGATCATTTATAGGGTTGGCATTGGCTTAATGATCCGTTAACTGAAAATATCTGTTATCCAAAATGCTGCCGCTCCCAACCATTTCAGATTAGGGATACTCAACCTGTATCAAACTAGCCTAAAATAACAGGGATGGCTGTGTGTTCGTATACCATAAGGAGGAAGAGGCAAACAGAGCCCACCCAAAGCCCCACATTTATTGATTAGCTAATTGTGGTTCAATGAACATCGAAGTTAAATATGTTATTAATGTGGGCCTCAAGCCATAATTGTATGGACATTGGCTTGTTCTTGAGGACTGGGTTGCATACTTGTACAAAACTTATACATTAACAAGTTAAAATTGTAGGAAAAACTCTCAATCTGCAACCTTAACCAATACACAGGGCTTTCTTTAATGTTTACTGGGCTCGTGGGACCTAAACTGACACTGATTGTTGTCGAGTTATGTAATTTGGGGAGTTTTTTCGCCTAAAATGGGCAACGTTCACATATTTATTTTATTTTGAATGGAAAATAGTGCAAATGTTTTAAGTGTGTAGACTCCTTACTTGAAAATTAACTTTGACTTAACGTTTTAAATAAATATTAAAGCTCAATAACTATGGAAAAAAAGTATACATTTCTTAAAATCTGAATATCTGTTTTCTACATATTTTTAATATATACACAAATGTAAAGTTAAGGAGCTTCTACTGATCCTCACATTTGGCTGAGAGGAAAAAAACAAAACATTTCAAAAATGCCACAGTCAAAGTATCCCAAATAATAGGAATACTTACAATCTGCACATACATACTGTATATTACACAGTACACATCTGCAGAGTTTTTTACTTTATTTTTTTACCAGAAACAATATAAAGCCCTGTCAGCATTTACATGTTCAAATGCAAAATGTAGAGGGGATTCCTCAGGAACTAACGTGAATAATGAATTGAGTTCATTGTAAACACATACCAATACCACAATCTACAGGATGTCATATAAAAGTTATACAAGTGTCCAATATAATAATAATGTATGCTGGGATGCAGACAGTAGGTGGAGTTAAGATAACATTTTTTTTAGATTAATATTAATAAAATGGTAGAAATTAATATAGTGTGATTAGTAGGAATGACTGTTTATGGCGCATGTAATAAAACAGAGTGGGAATTTTATATAATGCATACTGTATATTTCTTTTTTTTTTTCTGATTAAAAATTTTTGTATATTACATGAATCTTTTACGTTTTAAAATCAAAGATATTGTGTTTGCCATGAAATCTTTTGCCCAAAGTGTTGAAACAGTTAAATCACCATAGATTTCAAGTCCCAGTATCAAAGTCACGTATTTGTTGCAACAGCACAAATATTTTCGAAATAAATGACTTTGTTTCTCTAAGATAAGTAAGATTTTTTTTCTGCAGATCGAAATAAAAGAAAAAAAAAAACAGAGAAAAAAAAAAAGATACATTATCAAAGATCCAAAAAAAATACGTTTCATTTTGAGGCCATATCACAGTATTTGAAAGCTGCTGATAGAGTTTCAGCTTTTTTCTCCATTATCCATTGAAAGCGGGGAAAGCCAGAAGCAGAATGCACTAGATTATATTCCCCATAAGATGGTCGACGATATATATATATATATGATCTTCAACCTCTATTGATTGACCAATTTCACAAGCAAAGACTGGTGAAATGAAGCTGAAATGAAAATCATGCTTTAACTCATTGCACCTATCAGACCTGAGTTAATCTCACTGCCCAGTGTCTCTGATAGAATTCAATTGATCAATCATGTTTTGGTGATAGTACCATTTCACTAGTTTATTGCTTCTTCATTCCAAGGCTTAACCTGTTAGGTATACTCAGGCCGGCTGTCCCAGTATGAGACACACACAGATCACTTTCTTTGTGCCACAGTGCCTTGCTTTGTCTGTGCACATCTGAACTTTTTGTCAAACAGGCAAATTGAAACCAGAAATAATTATTAAAATATCCTTTTGCTTGAATTGTTTTGTTTTTAGCTGTTAAATATCATTCGGAATATTTATCTATCTTATACATTGTATCTACAGAGTTCACAGAGGTATATGTATTGCACAGATTATTGCTGGTTACATACAATGCCTTGCAAAAGTATTCACCCCCCCCCCCCCCCCCCTTGACTTTTTACCTATTTTGTTACATTACAGCCTTAAGTTCAATGTTTTATTAATCTGAATTTTATGTGATGGATCAGAACACAATAGTCTAAGTTGGTGAAGTGAAATGAGAAAAATATATACATAAAACTAATTTTTAGAAATAGAAAACAGAAAATTGGCATGTGCGTATGTATTCACCCCCTTTGTTATGAAGCCCATAAAAAGCTCTGGTGCAACCAATTACCTTCAGAAGTCCCATAATTGGTGAAATGATGTCCACCTTTGAGCAATCTAAGTGTCACATGATCTGTCATTACATATACACATCTTTTTTGAAAGGCCCCAGAGGCTGCAACACCTAAGGAAGAGGCACCACTAACCAAACACTGCCATGAAGACCAAGGAACTCTCCAAACAAGTAAGGGACAATGTTGTTGACAAGTACAAGTCAGGGTTAGGTTATAAAAAAATATCCAAATCTTTGATGATCCCCAGGAGCACCATCAAATCTATCTTAACCAAATGGAAAGAACATGGCTAGAGTTCAGCGGGTTCGGCCGAACTTTGGAAAAAAGTCCGGGTTCGGGCTCGAACTTGACCCCGAACTTGACCTCGAAACCCATTGAAGTCAATGGGGACACAAACTTTTGGGCACTAAAATACCTCTAAAAAAGTCCTGGTAAGGGCTAGAGGGCTGCAAAAGGAATTAAAATGTGGGTAAGAGTAGGACAAGTGCCCTGCAAACAAATATGGATAGGGAAATAACTTCAAATAACATAAAATGCATACAAATTAAAAATACAGCTCAGCCATAAAATAGCACTAGATGGAATCTTTGATTTTAGCTTTGGAAGAACATAAATCTAAATCTAAAGCATGGCTGCCAGGAAGATCAACAGAATTATCCATTTGGGTTGGAATGCAGGGTATTCTCTTTCAGTTTATACTAAGTGACCCATAGGTTGAGGAGGCGGTGACCGTGGCGGTGTTGGTGGAAGCGGCGCTGGAGGAAGAGGAGGAGGAGGTAGCCAGAATTTTTCAAAGTGCGCTGTAAGCACAGTATTGGACTGTTCTATTTGACTCTCAGATTTGAAGTGCACCGCAAGACGCAAATGTACTATTTAGCACCCAAAACAATTAGAATTTTTCAAAGTGCGCTGTAAGCACAGTATTTGGCGGTTCTATTTGACTCTCAGATATGAAGTGCACCGCAAGATGCAAATGTACTATTTACCACCCAAAACTATTAGAATTTTTGAAAGTGCGCTGTAAGCACAGTATTTGACGGTTCTATTTGACTCTCAGATGTAATACATGTAATGCTATTGCTATTCTATAAACCGAAATAGAGTCCCCATTCATACGAATAGGTCAATTGACCTATTCGTATGAATGGGGACTCTATTTCGGTTTATAGAATAGCAATAGCATTACATGTATTCTATAAACATAAAATCTATAAACCGAATGTCTTTCGGTTTATAGACTTTCGGTTTATGGAATACATGTAATGCTATTGGCTTTCTATAAACCGAAAAAGATCTATTTTGGTTTATAGAAAGCCAATAGCATTACATGTATTCCATAAACCGAAAGTCTATAAACCGAAAGACATTCGGTTTATAGACTTTCGGTTTATGGAATACATGTAATGCTATTGCTATTCTATAATCCGAAAGTCTATAAACCGAATGTCTTTCGGTTTATAGACTTTTGGTTTATAGCCGAACCTCGAACTCCAACACGAACATACAGTGGAGTATTCGGGTACGGGTTCGGGGTCCGAACACCATAATGTTCGGTACAAACCCGAACAGTGCAGTTCGGGTTCGCTCAACACTAAACATGGCACAACAGCAAACCTGCCAAGAGATGGCCGCCCACCAAAACCCGAGAAAGGAGGGCATTAATCAGAGAGGCAGCACAGAGACCTAAGCTAACCCTGGAGGAGCTGCAGAGTTCCACAGCAGAGACTGGAGTATCTGTACATAGGACGACAATAAGCCGTACGCTCCATAGAGTTGGGCTTTATGGCAGAGTGGCCAGAAGAAAGCCATTATTTTCAGCAAAAAACAAAATGGCTCATTCTGAGTTTGCAAAAAAACCTGTGGGAGACTCCCAAAATGTATGGAGGAAGGTCTGATGAGACTAAAATTTTACTTTTCGACCATCAAAGAAAACGCTTTGTCTGGCGCAAACCCAACACATCACATCACCCAAAGAACACCATCACCCACAGTGAAACATGGTGGTGGCAGCATCATGCTGTGGGGATGTTTTTCAGCAGCTGGGACTGGGAAACTGGTCAGAGTTGAGGGAAAGATGGATGGTGCTAAATACAGGGATATTCTTGAGCAAAACCTGTACCACTCTGTGCGTGATTTGAGGCTAGGACAGAGGTTCACCTTCCAGCAGGACAATGACCCCAAACACACTGCTAAAGCAACCCTTGAGTGGTTTAAGGGGAAACATGTAAATGTGCTGGAATGGCCTAGTCAAAGCCCAGACCTCAATCCAATAGAAAATCTGTGGTCAGACTTAAAGATTGCTGTTCACAAGCGCAAACCATCCAACTTGAAGGAGCTGGAGCAGTTTTGCAAGGAGGAATGGGCAAAAATCCCAGTGGTAAGATGTGGCAAGCTCATAGAGACTTACCCAAAGCGACTTGGAGCTGTGATTGCTGCAAAAGGTGGCTCTACAAAGTATTGACTTTAGGGGGGTGAATAGTTTTGCACACTGACTTTTTCTGTTATTTTGCCCTGTTTGTTGTTTGCTTCACAAGAATTAAAAAAAAAAAAAAAACATCTTCAAAGTTGTGGGCATGTAAATTAAATGATGCAAATCCTCAAACAATCCATGTTAATTCCAGGTTGTGAGGCAACAAAACACAAAAAATGCCAGGGGGGTGAATACTTTTGCAAGGCACTGTAGATGTAATTGTATTTTAAAGGGACCCCCCTGTTTACAAACATTGTTTGTATTGTGAAGGTTTTCCAGTTTATTACATATGCTTGTGGCCTGATATGCAAATAAACTGGTGTCCGTGGAAAATGTGTCATTTGTATACCACACAGCAAGTTGATGTCATAAACAGGAGACTACATGGTCATATGTGAAACATCATTTCCTCTTATGCTATGCATTTGCTTGCAATTCTGCTATATAATATCAGATTTTTGGGTCATTTACAGCAAAATCTGCAGCAAAAACGTTGTCACCTAAAGTCCCTTTAATATTTAAACCAATGTTTAAATGTTTTTAGCGTATGCAACAACATTTGTTAATTACACGTGAGTCAGGAAAAGTTTATTAATTTCAGCAGAGCCATCATTTTTTATAAGTGTTAATTTTGATGGTCAGTGGGCAGCAATCTATATTACAACAAAGATGAAAAGCCTGCTCTATGAATTCCCATAATTTCAGAATCCATAGTCTCTTAGGTACGTTTGGATCTACTGTATATTCTGCTTTGGACTGAATCCTGTGCATTCTGTTCTCTCTCCAGTTTAAATCACAGGGGCTGATAGAATATTCTGTGAAGCAGCAAATTAGAGAGTAGTTGTCTATTAAATCCATGTTCAAATCGCTCTGGAGAATACTGAGTCAGCACCAAACATACTCCTGTTAGCTGTGTTTCCAAACTAGCTAGGACTTTCAGATGGACACTTATCACAACTTTAAACAAGACATTTCTAATTCAGTCCTTTAAAACAGTATTCTTTATTGTATATACCTATGATGAGAGGAGAGCCAATTATTGTATGTGTAATAAAGCTGCTTCCCTAGATCTATACAGGTCTGAGTGAGCATCATCTCTTTGTATAACAAATATGGACTTAATCATGTTTCAAATGATAGATATATCGAAATATAGAGATAGACAAATAGAAACACAGACATAAAGCTAGCTAGATAAACAGACAGATAGATGAATAGATGCATTTATACACAGGTATATAGACTGAAATATAGAGACAGACAAACATACATACAGATAGACCAATAGATAGATAGATGGATGGATGGATAGAGATACAATTTACACACACACACACACACACACACATATATATATATATATATATATATATATATATATATATATAGATCCAACTGAAGTGCACTCAGCTCTATAAATGTAACTTTACTGCACTATTATTTGAATATATCGACATTTCTTTCTTTGCAAGTCCTTTGAGTGGTTATTTTTTATGTTCTTCTTTGTTTGGATTTATTTATATATATATTTATATATATATATATAGATTTATATACATATATATATATTTGTGTGTATATATATATATATATAAAACTGTATATACAATATACACACACATAAAAATCCAATTGTGGCAGCAAAAGGGTTACAGACAAATTAACTAGAGAAGCTCTCCCCCTATTCTGCCCTTTTTCGCCCACTGCACGTGGCTTATCTGGTCTGATGCCCAGTTTCTAGCTGCCGGGTTCCACACTCAAACACCTCCCCTGAGTTTCTGAGAAAGCTGGCATCAGTTGTAACCATAACAAACTCAATTGTTCTCAGCAGTGCTCCAACAAATAGAGTCATTAATTATGGTCTCTCGCTCGCCCGCCGTTGGCTGGAGTGGCAATCAATGTGAAACCGCTCATTGCCTTCTCTCAGGGAGCAGAGACACATGCCATAAAAACAAACTACAGCACAAGAAGATCCCTGCCAGTAAGGCAGCAGCAGACTGTACCCAGTAACAGCCTTCATGCTGCTTTTGTGTGTGGGGCTACATTTATTTGGGCTGTATCAGCCATGGGGGAAGGTATCCCATTAAGCGATTATTTTTATCTTATAACGTCAATTTACTTATACTGATTGGCTTCCTGCAGCCAAATATCAATTAAATTTCAAATGCCTGCAGAAGCTTATTTTCCCTGCCTCTTCCATTTTCACAGGCTTTTTTTTTTTCTCTGTGTCTTTTTCTTCTGTGTTCTTTTTTCTCTTTGCTGTGTTCTAACAGAATTTCATTTATCTGCCATTCTCTATCTGTAAAGGAAATCTAGTCCTGTAAGATCGTTTGCCATATGCAGTTGGTAACTCATACTCTCTGCTCTGACCTACAATTCTATGTTCTCCTCCAACATATATTCTATGGGTAGAGGAAATGCTTCTCATTTGGGCTTTAAATACAGAACAGATTGTTGCACATTTATCTTTAATTCTTTAGCTCATTAACTCACTATCTGCTTAATGTTCTTTCCTTCGTCACATTCTTCATTTTCTAACGACTCTTTTATTAAAGAAGATATCATTTCCATGTCCCCTGAGAATAAGTTATTTTTTTATATATATATTTGTGTGTTTAAAGTGATCGTTAGCACATACTGTAATGCATTCTAAATAGTGCTAAGTATAAACTTAGCTCAGGCCTCAGTTTTGTTTTTCTAAACAGATGCAATGTATTCAGACTTCCTTAATTATCAACACTCTGTGCTAATGGAAAGAATTGACTGAGTCTTTGGTGGATCTAATAAATGGCAAAGGATAAACTAGATATTAAACCAGTAGAAAGTATTTTACAAATAAGGAGAGTTATCAAGTGTTAAAATAGATAATATTTTAATTTTCATGAATCTGAAGGAGGGTGTAGAGAGGCATGGAATCATTTCTTTTGTATTTTGGCCCTCAACCTATTAGTCAAAGGCCTATCCTTTCCAAGAAATCCCTTTGCACCAGAAGTCTGGATTGAGGCCTACTTGACATCATGACCATGGTCAAGTGAAAGTTTCTATTTCCTCCCTGCAAATTTTAGAAATAAATAACATGTTGATAAATATTCCCAGTCACAATTCATTTACAGAAAGCTAACAAACTACACAATGCACCACACTATTAATGAGATTATGGTACAAAATATTACCTTTATTACCTTCATGAAAATCCATTATCAGATATTATGTCTGATGTAGTACAACAGTACCTAGTCATGTCCTCATAGTACATTTGCTCCACAGGGTAGAGAAGTTTGTAATCTCACAGATAACAACAAATTAATGTAGTATGGCTAAAGGGCGATTGTTCACATATTCTCTCTTTAACAGCAACATTTGGCCTAGCTTCAATTCATTTCCAATGCATTTTGAAACCATTATATGCAGCTGAATATTTCAAAGAGATTGGCCACATGCACCAAAGCCTTTAATATTGTAACATAGCCATCTAAAATGTTTGGAATTCAAAATATTGTAAGCCCAAAATAAGTTTTTCTACAAGATTATCTGACATTCAGCCATTCATCAGTATATGCAAGTAAGCTATGCTTTTCCCAATGTGCTGATCAGATTGCTAGTTATAGATCATATGACAGTATGTGTACCAACAAGGTATAGGATATAAATAAGATTACTACTGTCAAAATCGAAAGTGGATCAGTTTTACAATGTTTTCATTTGAGGGCATTGCAAAGCTTCTGTAGTAGTTTTTATCTGTGCCTACTGTGTGAATGTTAACCAATTCAAATCACCCTAGCAGGGACTGAACACTATGGGATTCAATGGGGAGTAAACAGTTGTGAGGTTCCAAAAATATGTATACACAGGACCTACAGCAGCATCCTTACCCAATTACAAAAGGGGGCTTAATTTTTTAAAATGCCTCTGATAGAAGCAATCAAAATAAGACTAACAACATGAACCAAATAAAGAAAATGTCACAGAGCCCATTACAATGTAAAACAAAAATGAACTGAGTTCCTGTTAGGGTTGGCACGAAGCTGGTCTTTTACCGGTACGCAGGTCAAAAAATGGCTTGCTGTCAATGTTGTCTATAGAGGCCAGAAATGTTTTAAAGTAAAAAGTGTCAAACCCAGTTCCGGTAGAGTTTAAAACATTGCATCATTCTCTTCACTTCTAGAGACCTCTCATTGCTTGGTCTATTTGGAGTGCTTCTTGTTCTCCTTTGCATGTAGGATACGTGGCTCTCCCCATGAGGGATGAAATTTGCCACCTGTGAAATACGTTGAGCTTTTGGGCTCTACTCATTTACATGAGTTATCATTGAGAAGATTGCACCTACAGAACTTGCCAGAGCACCCAGAATGCCCCTACAGGTCTTGACAGTGCATCCAGATTGCACACCTAGGACATGCCCCAGCAAGCACATATATTGCACACCCAGGACATGTCCCAACCAGCACCCAGATGGTACACCAGGAAATGCCCCAGCCAGCACCCAATGTGTTATGATCACTAGTGTGGTTATGAGCAATTACAGTGATTAATAAATACTTAGTGGGTGAAAATTACTATAAGATAGAGCAGGTGTGCGAAGTTGCGGCTCTCCAGTTGTTGATGGCCTACATCTGATCTAATACTCAGCAAAGAGACTGGCAGAAAAGTAAGGCTGTTGTAGTTCTCCATCAGTTGTTGGGACTTAATGTCATACCCCTGCTGTAGAACAAATAAGTAAAACAATGAGGTTGCTCAACAGGTACAACTAGATGGCCCCATTTGATATTCATTGGCAATCTCGGTTTCTGCAAAGCACATGTTTTCCATACTCCCCATCATCTAAAATGGAAGTTTGATAGGCTTAATAATATTTGAACATGTCTACCATCACATGACGATTGGGGGCTTGTGCAGCTTTCTTGGTAAGGCACAGAACATGGAATCACACCAGTACATAGAAAAAGAAAACTGCAGAAGCTAACAAATAAATAAACAGATTACTAAAATAATAAACTCACAACCAGGCCAAAAATCCCATCTGGATTGCTTTGTACAAATCATACATGATTATTTTTTGGTAGCTGAATAGGATAGCAGAGGATTGAAAAAAAATAGAAAATGTGGACTGGGCCAGAAGAAACACTAGAAGATGGACAAGAAATCCCATTTCTCACAAATCTGTTTCTGACAAACTTCATTCTTTCCAGGAGCGATGCTTTTTCATGATCACTTTATCATTTAATGGTAGTTTTCGTGCCAATTCCCTCAGATAGTAGTTTCACAATTGTGTGCATTAGCACTCTTATAAAGCTGAGATAACAACAGGCAGAGTGAATGGAAAAAGCCTGGGAATCAACAAGAAGATCTGGAGTTCTTTGTTTGTTTTCTATTTCCCCCCCTAACATCCACAATACGTATGTCACCGTCTGCTATCCTGCTTTTATTCCTGCAGCACATGTTTGCTGTTCAGTAAATGAACATTAAATCTGTCATTATATGCTGGGATTAAATGAACCACTAAATTAAAAAAAAAAAAAATACTTCAGAATCACACATCCTGTTATTTATCTATTTCTACCACTCTTGCTATCCTTAAAGGACAAATACTGGCAAAAACGTTATATTTATTTCAAAGAATGCATCAAGTGTAGCCATTTTAAACAGAAATGATTTAATGAAAGAAAACAAGTAAATTACCTTATGAAGCCCATTTTGCTCCATATGGCTATTCAAGGGGACAACCATATTGTTTAGAATCTTAGGTCAGATGGACTTCACCCTGTCTCGGATCTTCCTTCATCTGACTCAAGATGTCTGCCTCCTGATATACGAAGTCTTGGTTTTTCCCCAACCAAAGTTGAGAAATATGCTAAGTGCTAATTTTGATCTTTAGTAGTGTTGAGCTAACCCGAAGCGCACTGTTCGGGTTCGTACCGAACTTTACGGTTTTTGGACCCCGGACCCGAACATGGACATTTCACTGTATGTCCGTGTTGGAGTTCGGGGTTCGGCGATTACATTGTATGTAATGCTATTGGCTTTCTATAAACCGAAATAGAGTCCCCATTCATAAGAAATTCTTATTAATTAATAGCAATAGCATTACATGTATTCTATAAAACGAAAGTCTATAAACCGAATGTCTTTCGGTTTATAGACTTTTGGTTTATGGAATACATGTAATGCTATTGCTATTCTATAAACCGAAATAGAGTCCCCATTCATACGAATAGGTCAATTGACCTATTCGTATAATTGGGGACACTCACCCACATTTTACTTCATTTTGCAGCCCTCTAGCCCTTTCCAGGACTTTTTTAGAGGCATTTTAGTGGCCAAAAGTTCGGGTCCCCATTAACTTCAATGGGGTTCGGGGTCAAGTTCGGGGTCAAGTTCGAGCCCAAACCCGGACTTTTTTCTGAAGTTCGGCCGAACCCGTCGAGTCCGAACATCCAGGTGTCCGCTCAACTCTAATCTTTAGTTTAAAGAAAACAAAAGATCTTGTCACAGATGACACCCAGCTGGTATATTAGAGGCAACCCGGTAAATATTAGGCTTAAGGACAATGTTACATCTATGGAGGCAATAGTATTACAGGGATTATTTTTTTTAAAGAAATGGCAGAAACCCTATTGGGTCTATTCAATAAAGTCTGAATTTGATGAGAGCTCATCTTGACCGATTTGACTTCCGTCGCACACCACCTCAAAATGCTACTCACAAACCATATTTTTAAATTCAAGTTGTCATAAATGCAGGCAAAATGGAGGTTGAGCGAGGTGTGCCCAAGAGGTTGAAATCATTTTTGGTCTTAGTCTCAAAAACAGCTACAGTCAGAGTTGGTATCTAGTTGATGACGGACGCATCGTACCAGGGCTCCTTGACACAGTGACTTTGTAAGCTTGATTACCTGACTTTGAGCCAAGAGGGCGAGGCAAAATTAGCTGGCAGACACTCCCAGGAAGCCAAAGACATCAACTTCCAATTGATGACTATTTCTCAGAGCCATGGGGAAATCATGGGCCAATCTAACGTAGCCACCTGACCCTTTTGGATTGCGGACTCCACCAGAAGACTGGAGGAAAGTGCTTCATATCCTTCCCACTAAGGCAGGTATTGCAACCATTGTGGAAAATGTCCCTTCGAACAAGCATCTTGGGGCCGAAACAGCACTTTAATAAATGGGCAACAAAGTCCTCACACTTGAAGAGAAAACAAATGCATAAAACAGTGGACTGCTGGTATATCTTTATTGAGCTAATCTCTTTTCAGACTAACTGGCTGAGGATCATGGGAGTTGTATTTTAACCATATATGCAGAGTTACCTGTTAGTGACTCCTGGTTTAGGATGTATGTTAATACTTTCTATAGATATATTGTTTCAGTATGTTACAAATTTGTATGCATCATTAATTGTACCATTAAGAGTACAGTATAGAGTATAAATACCGTATATACTCGAGTATAAGCCGACCCGAATATAAGCCGAGGCACCTAATTTTAGGTCAAAATATTGACTCGAGTATAAGCCTAGGGTGGAAAATGAGGCAGCTACTGGTAAATATTGCCCCCAATATGCCATTTAATATGCCAGGATATTGCCCCAATATGCCAGGATATTGCCCCCAATATGCCAGGATATTGCCCCAATATGCCAGGATATTGCCCCCAATATGCCAGGATATTGCCCCAATATGCCAGGATATTTACCCCAATATGCCAGGATATTGCCCCAATATGCCAGGATATTTCCCCTAATATGCCAATATGCCAAGATATTGCCCCCAATATGCCAGGATATTTCCCCCAATATGCCAGGATATTGCCCCAATATGCCAGGATATTGCCCCAATATGCCAGGATATTGCCCCAATATGCCAGGATATTTCCCCCAATATGCCGATATGCCAAGATATTGCCCCCAATATGCCAGGATATTTCCCCCAATATGCCAGGATATTGCCCCAATATGCCAGGATATTGCCCCAATATGCCAGGATATTGCCCCAATATGCCAGGATATTTCCCCCAATATGCCAGGATATTGCCCCAAATATGCCAGGATATTGCCCCTTAGTATGCTCGTTATGCCACCCTCCTCCCCCAGACCCCAGCACTTATCTCGTTCCTGCTCTGTCCCCCGGTGCTCTGAAGCTGCGTGGCTGTGAGGGAAGCGTTGTGAGCTCCCCTCCAGCCGCGCGGTCAATAAAGTTTGTTTAAAAAAAAACACACTTTATTGACCACGCGACCGGAGGGGAGCTCACAACGCTTCCCTCACAGCCACGCAGCTTCAGAGCACCGGGGGACAGAGCAGGAACGAGGTACGTTTTAGATTTTTTTTTTTTCCCCCACTGACTCGAGTATAAGCCGAGGGGGGCATTTTTCAGCACAAAAATTGTGCTGAAAAACTCGGCTTATACTCGAGTATATACGGTAAATAACAATATGATGCCAGAAATATGTGGCATCATGATACTTTAAAACCCATAAACAATACAAAAATATTCTCTAATAGTAATTTTATTTATTTAATTCTAGCCCTATGTTAATGAATGAAAACAAGTACATATTGGGCATATATCTCTCAGGTGCATACTGTTTATCTGTAAGCAATATTTTCCTATTATTTAGCACTGATCCTCTATAGAAGCAGGGAGAATATTAACAGAGTTTTTTTTTTGTTCCTAAATTCTAGTTTAAAATGATCCGTGTGCCTACTTAAGCCTCCCTTAAAGGGGAATTGCCATTGCTTATAAATAGCCCTTATTTGAATCTAATTGTTATAGTGGAATTATTCACGTCTGAGCAAAAATATTCTCTGCTCTTTCTATTTTACAAATAGCACCATTAGAATATAACTGAGACTTCTATTGTAACAATACAAAGTGAAGGTCACCGAATCATAATCCTAGATAAAAATGTATGTATGCCTCATCTACTTTCCCCAAAGCAAAAAATGTTTTATTGTAAAATGTAAATCTTCTCTCCTTTTCTCCTTTCCCAGACCATTTATCTCTAGATTCTAGTTACAATTGTATATTTAAATAGCTACATACAATACGGGGAAAAAAAATATGTTGTACTTTTTTGTTTTTTTACTTTGTTTATGGTAGAAAAACAGAAAATATAAAGCAATTACCAAAAATAATATAAGAGAGTGTTAAAAAACTGAGTGTTGTTTTCTGTTTTAACAGATATTAGGTACCATATCTTTTAATACTTTGATAATGTATGATTTCCTATGTTATTGTGTTTCAACTTGCAAAGAAAGGGTTCTTATTGCTTAGAGTAACAGGATGGAAAAGCAAATTACTTTTAATTCTAATTACAAAATCTCTGCATAATTGATTTTACAAAAACTATATATTAGATAATTTTTTTTTGTTGTTTTTAATTCATTTCTAATATTATTGAATGCACTGGTTACTCCAATTCTTTGAAGAAGAAAAATAGAAAGAAGTCTTTAAAACTCTATTCGGTGTCTGGATGCTCCAAGGGATTGATTAACAATGAACTGGATTTCTGTGCCAACCGCTTTCTTTAAGTCTTCCTCAGGACCTAAACATTAATAACTCCTCCCCTAGGGACTTTGTAAATAGGACTTGGCCCAGTGATTTTTTATCCTAGTTAAATAAACAGCTGAAACAGTGCCAGAATCCATTTGTGTACATGAGCTCTGGGTAATACCTTTCTTTGTCAGTGTAAAGCCTTCTTAAAAAGAATTAAAAAAAAGAATGATGAGATAGAAAATAAAGAGAGGGAGGGTGAGCAAGAGAAAGAGAACACAAATCACCATTTTTTTAAATTGCATTAACAAATATTTAACAATTGTAAAAGCAGTTTGAAAAAAAATATAAAAAATAAGTTTATATTATTTTAATTTACTAGTCAAGCAAGTATATTTTGTTTATACTAGTAATAGTCTAAAATCCCTGAAAATAAGTGTCTCCCAAATCCTCAAAACAGATTGTACCTGTTATTAGTTTATAAACTCCTTCGTATACTGTACATGTTGTTCCTTTTTTTGCATCATTAATGATTTACCCTGGATGTTCTCCTTCCAACTTGTTTAATATATGTATGTATGTATTTATTTTTTTATCTACTGTTAAATGTGCAACTCTGTGTAACTCCATTCTGGACTGGGTCCCCAGGACATACTTGAAAACGAGAGAAATCTCAATGTATTCTTCCTGGTAAAACACGTTCTAAATAAATAAAAATTGCAGTATATAAAGCTTTTTTTGTATATATGCTAAGAATCATCAAAATAAGATATATTTACATATATTTTTTTTCCTTGTGTGATCACAGTGTGGAACCTCGTAGGTGAACTGATCATGACACTGACTTTAGTAACCTTTTATCAGAAATATTATATGTATTGACTAGACAATTGTGGAGCTCAAATGTTTCCTATACTGTATCCATGAAAAAAACATAACCTGTCATGTCAACCATAACGTGTATTTAAGCAGAGATCTTAACTGCCATTCTAGCAAGTAAAGTACCACTTGGTTGGCTGACCTAGGAATAAATTAGTAACATTTTATTTTAGTATTTGGTAGCCCATGTTTCACGATGTATGCCCTATTTCATGGAGAATCAAAAATATATATTTTCATATTCTCTAATTTTGTAATATTAGACTGATATTGCACACACATGCATCAAGCATCCCTCTGTAGAAAAGCCTGAGGACATGTATGACATTGGAGGATCAAGCCCCCTGGAGAAACGATGCAAAAGGTAAGTGTTAATAGCAAGTATTACAGTCATTTTTAAAACACAGTTACTAGTTAATTTTGTTCTGGCTGCAAGTTCAGAGGGGGCAAGAGTTGGTATGGGGGCAAGTCCTATGGGTGCTGCAAAAGTGGTGACGCAAATACATCACTACTTAGCATTCATCCATTCCCAGTCTCATTCTCCCATCATTTGTCCTTGTGTTAAACAAACGAAAAAAACAACTGATCCCCTGTGAAGTCACATCTGTTCTGAGTCCATATTAGAGGAAAAGGAAAAAAATTACACCCTGAACCCTATAAAACCAATAAAAATTGTCTGATTTGCTTTGCCCCTGTTGCTATCAGGCAGGCAACCCACTGGGTTAAGGGCTGGTGACATCTGTTTAAAACATGTCAGGAGTTAAGAGCGATAAAAGGTAATAAATCAACTCTATACAAGTTACTCTGCGGGATTGATAAAGCCTTCCATTCCAGCATTGAATTTGGGAGATTCAGTATCCATGAACCCTGCTATATAACTGATCTGTAGTCTATTAGTGAATATTGTACGGGTTTCAGAACACACACAAAATAGAAGCCATAAGTCAAATACTAATCATACAAGAAGAGTAATACATTGGTTTAGTTTATGTTATGTTTGCTTCTTGTTTTAGTTTTGTTTTTAAAGCAATACATGTTATAATTTTATCTTCCTTTTTGTACTTGCTGATTTTCTAAGTAAAAGACCTATGTCGGCTTCCTGCTTCTTAAAACTACAACTTGATCTGGTTTTATTGACACTGTATTCTATTATTTTGACATTGGACCACTTTTACTCAGAGGTTAATAGGTGGGTAAGATATTTCTATAAAGACATATTGTTGTGTAGACAACAAGATTTATTTGCTTAGCTGATCAAGACACAACTACATGTTGAGGAAAAGTACATTGAAGACCTTAAGATTAGTTAACCATAGATTGTGTCAAGGTTGAAGGTCCAACCAAACATTTTCCTTAAGGGTTTATTGTATGTGCCACAATCTGACCCAAAATTGGGCCTAATCAGGACTAACAGCTGAATTGTGGAAAAGTATGTAATTTCGGCTATTAAATATCCAAATTTAGCATAATTGTGCGCCAAAATGTTGTCCTTCTTCGGTTTGCGAAAGTTGGCCTGGGAAATCCATAACATTTCCCATATTCTGAAAGGGCCAAACCCCCTTGAAATTTTAGGCATTTCAATTCACCAACTTCTAGTATGTCATTGGTGTCCTATATTTTTAAATACCTTTATTAAAATTATGTATTTACATTATTATTGTGATGTAATTATATATGTTATGTATTTCTGATGTATTTTATAGTGTTAGATATATAAAATTAATACGTATACTTATTTTTGCTATTTTTATTTAAAAATGTTAAATATTTATTTATTTTTAAAGGGATTTTCTTTTATTTATTTAATTCAGGTAGCATTTCCGGTGAATTCAGAGGACTTTGGCTATTTAAGTATTAGCCAAAGTCCTCCCATAGAAGTGTATTGGAGCGTTTGAGGCGACCATTTTCTAAATTGGCCATAAACGCTGATGCAGAGTCACTTTGGTGATTCCTGAATTGCACCAATTTAATGGGCCATTTGGTTCAGTGAAGTGACCCAAAATGAGAAGAGATTCATGGCACCAAATTTTACCTGAATAAGCCCTATAATGCTTTTGTTGGACAATGCTATAAAAAATAAATAAAAACAATCCTTATTTTTTTAAATGCTCAAATATACATATTATTTGGATAGTTGAATCCACCCCCTGGTAAAATAGTATGATCCACCCCCTGCACTGCATGTACCTGTACTGTATTAAGAACTATGAGTGCCCAACAACTCCATTGGGAATAATGCAGGAAGCACTACAATTTCAGCTGTAATATACAATTATTTACCTTTTTTTAAAACCTATCTTTTAATAATTTAAAAAATCAATGTTAGTTTAAAATGAATGATAGTGTCACTTTAATATATATATATATATATATATATATATATATATATATATATTATGTTGGTGCTTCATGAATAGACTTTTGGCAAAATAAAGAATATGCCATTGAAATAAAACAAGTTTAATATAATGATATTAGTATAGAAATGTAGTAACTGGAAATAAAAAATTCACTCATGTACACATTTTCTAGCTCCAGTATTGTGAACAGACAACAGATTAAACTGCTCTTTGACTAAGAAACTCATTCCCAGGGTCATTACTGCTACCAAACAACCTGGGCAATTAAACTTTACTACCCTCTAAGGTCATTATGTGACCAACAAACCTTATCTCACTAATAATGAGATGTAAGGGTAATGGGCTAAAACTTTTTGGGTCTTTTTGGATCATAAAAGTGTAATCCCACATTGCAGCATATATTAGAATTGCAATGGACTGGAAGTATGAGGTAATCTAGTTTTCTGAGGCCATTAACGTTGGTTTAATTATTTAACGAACTTGTTACCGTTAGGATTTGATTGTACATTTATTAATCATCTTAACTTGAAATAGGTATTGAGGTGTTAATAATATCTTATGGCCACTAGCTATAAAAGTTTTCCTCAGTGCCATTTTGTGTCTTTGCTTCCCTGCCATTCCAGATCGTAGAATGAATACTAACATAGAGCTTTCTGGGCCGAAGCCTTTAAGCGAGCAGCCATGTTTTGAGCAGATGCCACAATGGGGAGGAGACATGACAAAGCATTACAAATAATCCATTTGCAATAAAATTAGCAACTCCAGTCAAGTATATAGTCATTAACAACTGAAAAAAGCACTTTACTAAAGAAAAATGATATACTGTTGCTTTACTAAATTAACTATAGTTAAATTATATTTTTCGCATTCTTGCTGTAAAAAGAAATATATATGTAAATGTTGATAATTGTAAAAATGGGCCTACTATACTCTTACTATACCCTTTTTTTAAATATATCATGTGGTGCTGTGTTTAAATAAGTACTATGTATCTGTCATAAGCACTGTATTCAAAATGGCTGGGCCCATGTTCTCAAAGAAAAAGACTAACACCTTAAATTCAGTAGACAAAAAAAAGAAAAAAGGAGGAAAGTTGTTACCTTCATCTCTTTTGCGCTTGTTGCTCTCAGCATTTGAAGATGTAATTCCCAAAATTCCACTGATAGAGTAAGAGGACCCTGCAGAATCTGTGCTTACAGAGGAGACCTGAGTCACTGATCCAGTTGAAGCTGCAAAATTCAAAATATTTTTATGATGACTTTTAGTTTAGATTGATAACTTGACATTACTATGTTGAATAATTGTCTATATGACCTCCAGATCAAACCCTTGCTCTACAGGCGGAGGAGCAATATTTAACAAAAGCCAATTTTAAATCCACCTTCACACTTTAAGGTATAACCCTTACTATTTTAGCATCAGAGTATCTCTCTTCTGAGTCTGCCCTCTTCTCCAAACAGGCCAGAGTCCAGCCACACTGAACTGCCGTGCTCCGGCCCCACGGGTAAACGAAAAGGGGACATCCCATGCCACCAATGTCTTAGTTATGGAACTCGGTTATTTACGTCCAAACCATTAACGAGTCTGTCCTCGGAATATGTAGTGCCATTATTAAAAGTCATTGTTTTTGAAAAAGCCAATAAATTGAATTTATGTTGTTATAGGCAAGCTTGAGGAATAACTGTAATTAGATTTGTTTTGTAACTTTAACCTGACTATAGATTAATTCATAGATACTGATATAAGTGCCCAAGAATTGAGAGAGAATGTTCTGCACAGAAAGATAGTATTATTAGGATTGCACAATTCCATAACATAAATACATCGATACCCGATGTAGATAAGAACCCGCTAAATGGCAGATATAATGCTGTTTAGAAGGCCACATCAAACCACACCTGTAATTTATGCAATAATTGGTCTACACGCAGAATAACATGTTATTTGGAATAGACTAGGTAGTGCTGCTGAAAGCATTTACTGCATATATCAGCAGTGTGTCATATCAACCCTTTTCTTGCTATTTTATTAAAAGGTCAAGACATTTGCAAATCTAAAACAAATGTGGTCCTGAGTTCATGGACATTTCTTACCAAGTACGGCAATTGCCATGATTGTAAATCAGAAAATGACATATTACCTAGTGGGACTATAAAAATAAATAATTCATTTTATGCATTAAATGAGACATGGTATTCTCCAATAATAAATAGCATCTTAACTTATATTGGCCAGAACATGACAACCCAGAATTAGATTGTCACTGAAATCTGTTGCATTACATTAGTATATTAAGTTCCAATTTAAAACCAACCTAAATATTTAGAATTATGATAAATCCAGTAGTTATTCTAGTAGGAGATACAATATATTCTGGGGATTACCAAGAGAGAATTAGAAATATCTGAATGAAGTTTTTAATCTTGGTTAACATTACATTTTTTTAGCTTGTTTCATAACTGGGTGTTATTTGTGTTTATGTGTCAAATCATCTGCTTTAAATTGTTTTACAGCGATGTGGTGTTATTTTATTTTTATTTTTTTTGCTGGGGCTAGCTATGGACTTTAAGGAAGTGTCTGGGTCTGCTGGGAGTATCACTGTGTAAAAAACAAAGAAAATGCTAAATGAAACAAATGTTTAATTAATTGTTTTACCGCGATGTGGTGTTATTTTATATTTTTTTTTGCTGAGGCTAGCCTTTAACTTACAGGAAGTGTCTGGGTCTGCTGGGAGTATTACTGTGTGAAAACCAAATGAAATGCTAAATGAAACAAATGTTATAGCCTATCATTATAATACAAATGGTGTACTATTCCTTTAAAATAAGAATTAGTGTGGAAGCTCCAAAATAGCCTGTACTAGCAGAAATCCAGTGGTATTTCTCATTAACCCTTTAAGGACCAGGGATTTTCCTGGGCCAAGGACCAGAGCGTTTTTCAATTTTTAATACGCGGTTTTTGAAACATAAATTTCCTCTCTCTCATTTAACGTACCCATACAAGTTATATGTTGTTTTTTAGAGGACAGTTAGAGCTTTCTTTTGATACCCTATACATAAAAATGATTTACATTTTAGTATTAAAAAATACATATAAAAGAGGAAATTTTTGAAGAAAAAAAAGTTTTTCGCCATTATTTTCCCAATAATAAGCTACATAACTAGTGCAACACTAACCCACTTATCCCCCCTAATTAACTAACTAATAAAAAAGAAAAATATTGGTTCCCAAACCCCCCATAACAAAAAAGACAGAAAAAAACTCTGAAGAGTGCGATGTCAGATCAGTAAAAATCATGCAACAGGCATGCAGGGGTTAAATTTTATTAAATAAATATATTAAAATTACCTTTATTTATTCAAAAAAACTTTATAAATTGTAAAAATAAAAAAATCTGTTTAAAAAAAAACTAAATGAGGGCCATAAAGTGGAAGGAAACTGATCACAGTTAAAAACTGTGATCAGCAATGAAAGGGTTAATTTTTTTAAAAAAAATTTTTTTACCTATGTGTATGTAATTAATTTATTTTTACTTACAGGTCACTCTCTGTGCTTCACTATAAGAATGTGAAGCACAGGGAGTGAATTAGAGGCAAAGTCAGTGTGTGAACATCTGCCATCTAATTTGCATGTTATCGCGGTGATGACTAAATCACCGCGATCACATGCCCGGAAACTGACTGATCGGGTCCAGGAGCTTTGCCTCGGGTGCGAGGCTTAGTCCTGGACCCGTTGCAGACTAGCTGGCGGTGCCCACGGAGCGCACCGCCGGCTAGACTGCATGACGAGTTAACTCGTCATAAGGTCGCTAACGCTGCGGCTCTTATGACGAGTTAACTCGTCATAAGGTCGGGAAGGGGTTAATATGGTTTGTATCATGAAAGGCTGATTGTTCTGCACAACAGGTACTGCAGAATGTGTTAGCAACCGAGATAAGTTTATACATTAAAATTATCTATTCTAAGTACCGTATATACTCGAGTATAAGCCGACCCGAATATAAGCCTAGGCACCTAATTTTACCACAAAGAACTGGGAAAAAATATTGACTCGAGTATAAGCCTAGGGTGGAAAATGAGGCAGCTACTGTTAAATATTGCCCCCAATATGCCATTTAATATGCCAGGATATTGCCCCAATATGCCAGGATATTGCCCCCAATATGCCAGGATATTGCCCCCAATATGCCAGGATATTGCCCCCAATATGCCAGGATATTGCCCCCAATATGCCAGGATATTGCCCCAATATGCCAGGATATTGCCCCAATATGCCAGGATATTTCCCCCAATATGCCAGGATATTGCCCCAATATGCCAGGATATTGCCCCCAATATGCCAGGATATTTCCCCCAATATGTCAGGATATTGCCCCCAATATGCCAGGATATTGCCCCCAATATGCCTGGATATTGCCCCTTAGTATGCTCGTTATGCCACCCTCCTCCCCCAGACCCCAGCACTTACCTCGTTCCTGCTCTGTCCCCCGGTGCTCTGAAGCTGCGTTGCTGTGAGGGAAGCGTTGTGAGCTTCCCTCCAGCCGTGCGGTCAATAAAGTTTGTTTAAAAAAAACACACTTTATTGACCGCGCGACCGGAGGGAAGCTCACAACGCTTCCCTAACAGCCACGCAGCTTCAGAGCACCGGGGGACAGAGCAGGAGCGAGGTAAGTTTTAGATTTTTTTTTTTTCCCCACCGACTCGTGTATAAGCCGAGGGGGGCATTTTTCAGCGCAAAAATTGTGCTGAAAAACTCGGCTTATACTCGAGTATATACGGTACTCCTGGAAAAATACGATTGAATGAAAGTTTCCATTTATACTTGGCCTTTAGACTAAAATCATTTTATAGGAATTTAAATAACTTTACACATTTGCATAATAACATTGTCCTCCACGCTGGATCAAAACAATACGTACATAATAAATATAATGTATGTCCCACCTAGCACACTTTGAATAATCTACCCTAATAAGCAGAGTATGCTTATAAAATAGCAATAAAATCAGAATTATTAGGACAAAAAGTCAAAAAAGGATCGATTTGTATAATATTATAGTTTTTCTACAAATCTAATTTAGTCAGAAGTCGTTATTTGCTATTGGTAGCAACAGGCAAGAAAAGTACCCTACGCGTTTTGCAGTTTGTTTCCAATTCCTCTTGGTGCTTGCCAGCGTAAATATTTTAGGCCTTCTTAGACACTTGTTGCTACTCAGACACATTGGAATCACATGCATAAATATTAGCATTCTTCACTACAAATGCCACGTTAAGTAAAGGGAGTGGGGAGGGATGGTTGTATTCAATTTTTTTTGTGTGTGTGGTTTATAAATAGAATCCAAAGACATATTGATAAATTCAAAACTATGCTTTACAACAGAAAATAAGTGAATAGTGCATAGAAAGCTAGCAGCTGGATTTCAGTAAGTTGAAACAAATGTTGTTCCTTTCTTTAGACAGAGATCTTAGGGCTAGAAGGATAACTAACTAAGGTATTGCTTCAGTGAACCCTTTGTATAAACCTCCTCAATGCTGACCCTAGTAAGACTCCAAAGGGAGGAACAAATAAGTCCTTGGCACTACACAGAATGTTAAATAGGATGAAGGTATAAATCCTCCATCCTTTTGGGGAAACCCTTTTAAGGAGGATTACTGAGACAAGACTGCATTGTGCTGATGTGTGATCACCAATTTGCATCTATAAAGAGGTGTAAAGTTTAAAGAATACCAGGGCCAAGATGCAGGTTAAGCTCTCAGTCTCCTAACATAGTTAACTTTTTAATAGTAACGGCTTCCGAGCCAGAGTAAAATGTTGTCATAAATGGTTAATTAAAAAGCAACACTGTGAAATTTTAGAACAGATTGTTGCGTTCCAATATAATAGGTCGGATGTATTGATATTCATAGAAATTCATTAGTTTGTCACTTTACACATGGTCGGTTCATTTAAAAATACTAATATGCTATAGCTGCTAATTACACTGGTCAACAACAACAACAACACAATTTCAGATGGTTTCTTCAATTCCTGTCTTTTACGATATTTTTTGTTGTCGTGTACCTTGTATTTATGTATGTGGTTTTTGTATTGTATTGGTATTTTCTCCCTTTTTGTTTTTTGTTTTTTTTTGTATATTTGATAAAAGGAAAAATTGGATAAAGATTAAATTTAGAAAAGAGAAAGGGAAAAAAGAAAAAGGGAAAAAAAATTCAGATGGTTTTTGCTACAATATTGTGCCCATTTTCACAAATTTATAAATGCATTTTGATGAACACATGAATCATGGGTCAGCAGTAAGTATCAAGTACCTTAATTGTTCTTAGTAAAAATTAATTTAAACTTCTAAGGGTCTGATTTTGCCCCTTTTTTTTCCCAATCACTTGTACCTTCTTCTTTTCCTGTATTATTATTGAATTATTTATGTCAAATCTTTCGGTACTTGCCATACACGATTGAAGACATTACTATCCTATGCAGTGTGCAGCGGAATTAAGTATCTCAAGCTTTCTCCAGTTATCTCAACCAACCAAATGTCTTGATTATGAAGGTCAACTAAGAAATATTTTGTCAAATTAAACCAGGAGTTTATAAACTTTTCCCATCTTTTCACTCAAGACTTAAACTGCACAAAGAATTTTAAAAAAAAAATAGATTGTATAACAGAGGAGGGAAGAGAGAATTTAAACTACTTACTGGCTAATGATGCATAAAATGCTATGAATAAGTATCTATTTTTTGATTTATTACTTTAATTATCCAACATACCATAGTCCCCCGTTAGCGTTTTTGGTGTAGATTTCAATTTTCTGTCTCAGGGTAAAATCTATTTATCATAATAATCAGTAAAACACAAAACCTTTTAACAGTATTTATAAAATTAATTTACCATGTTCTGCCCCTGGAGAATGACAAAGGAGTTGTATTAGTATGTGTGTGCTGAAGTGTTTTATGCAAAATTATCTATCCATACGTATAATTAAAAGTTCCTAAAGATGTTCTTTTTATATTATAACAAAGTGTTCTGGGGGGGGGGGGGGGTTTCTCACCTATATTGTGATTGGATGGTGGAACCTGCTGGTTTGTTGGCTGTTGAACTTTGGTTCGGATGATCCTGAAAGAAAGCAAAGAAAAATGGATAGTTTAATATATACAAAATAAAGCAGAAAATACATATTAACAATAAGCAATGTACTTTGTACACAAGATGTTTGAAATGATGCAGATACTTTGCTGCTCACTAGTAAGAGGATAATTATGTTGCAGTGCATTAGAAAGACTAAATGTATTACTCACCACTGCAGTAAACATACTAAGCATGCTTAATATCATTAAGAAATATTTATTCGGTGCTGATATATTGGCAAGGTTGTTAAAAACCTAAGGTTTCTTTATAGTTAAACTAAAAACTTATCAAGATTTAATTAATCCCTTCACTGACTCTACATTAGTACATCCTTTTACAGATAAAAGTTGGACACAACCAATTTCTGTTTTAGAAAAATAAACTGATCTTCATAACAACATATTTAACCAGGATTGTTAAGTTAACATGTTTGCTTGTTTTCATGTACATTGTGTGGGTGTCACCACTGCACAATTTAATGGCAGTGATTTTATCTACCTCAGATGGATAAAGGCCTGAGCTGACCCTGCCAGGAATCAAATCTACAACCCTTAGGATTGAATAGATTATACAGTGCATTAGCCCACTGAACTATGTCACTGGCTATTTGGGGCAAATGTAGAAAGTAATTGTTAACAAAAAAACATGCTAATAAATCTTCTATAAATAAAAAATATTTTTATCATGGTGAAAAGTACAAAGATGAGCAAAATCATACTTAAAATTGTATGTATTGTGTTATAAAAGATACAAACATACATGTTACAAAATGTTTCTACACTCATTTTATTCTCAGCTTGCTAAATGCTGGCCCCATATTAACTGGGTCGGTATGATTTTTTTTTTGGAAAACATTTACAAATTAATTCTAGAGAGAATTTAATTAAATCACATTATTAAAGAAAATATGTGCACTATACTAGGAGAACAAAAAACTTCAATCTTATTGTATGAGGTAAAATATGTTCCAGACTGTGTGCATTTTTATATTATTTGATATGTGATTTTATTTTGTTGCACTGGTTTAGTTGTTGTTTTTTTTTTAAAAATATGGAAAATACTTTTGCAGCTAAAATATATATGGATGCGTTTTTGTAATTGTATTATTCTCTTTAGCATTAATCATCAAACCTTGTTTATGTTAATATGTTATTACATATCAACAGCTTATGCCATTTAATAGAAACATAGAAACATAGAATGTGTCGGCAGAAAAAAAACATTCGGCCCATCTAGTCTGCCTAGTGTTCTAAATACTTTTATTAGTGCCCAGTTCCCCATCTTATATTTATATTTAGTTGATATTTTTATGTGTTACTTATTTTCGCTTATGTTTTTCACTTTATATTTACATATCATATATTTAAAAATGTGATGATTTTTTTTTTTTAAATTTGAATATAAAAAATAAACCGGAGAATCAATGAAAAATAGTGAAAAGCTTAATAAAGCAGTTTTTCAGTTTACATTTTAATCCTAGTATTTGTATGTATTTTTTCAGAATAAGATTAGTATACACTTAAATGCTGGTCTGTTTGCTTAGAGGCTGAAGAAGTTCCCCCGAACGAAACGCGTCCCTCTTGTTAAAGTGAAGTTACCTGGCCAGGTTCTCAATTCTTCCTTCTTTACTGACCAGCACGTTTCTATATCCATGTACTATTCATGGTATTTTGCTAACTCAATCAGCAAGTGAGTAATTTGACACTCTGCCTGTGGTTACCTTTGTATCTGTGTCTGTTGATTTGTATTTAAAGGCACATATCATTGTTTCTTGTTTTTAACAATTTGTCAATTTTTTTTACATTTGTGTATATTTTTTCTATATGTATTTATATATTGCATTGGTTTTTATATATTATTAAATTTATATATTTTATATTAATTTACTATCTTTGGTTTTTTTATATTGATTGACACTTACTCTGTTTAACTGCCAAGCGCTGTCTACTCACCTTCCCATTCTGTTTCCCTTTACAGTGGCTTGCTCCACTGTTTTCTTATAAAGACTAGCAGCTTATTTTCTCAATGCGACTCATCTGTCCAATCCACTGAGATATTTCATTGTCAATATCCTCAATCAGTGTATCGCTGGGTTTGTATACATTTATAATAATTATTTATATTTAATTAATTAATTTTTTTTTTTTGGTAAAAGGTTCACTTTGATTTCACATAATAGGCGCTGTGTATATCACATTTCTACTTAAATGCGGGTTGACACTGTATAAAAGCAAAGATATGTGGTCAAGTGATTTGAGTAAAATATAGGGAGCGATGTTGATTAAGCAATTCTGTTTTTTGATATATTCAATCACTATGTCAGCATCATAGTACCACATGCGATTTATCATGTGACTGTAAACTCATATTGGACATTGCAAAACGCAGTAGATGCTATCTTTCTATGCAGTGTTAGTTAGGAGATAAAATGGATAGGTAATAGATCTGAGAGCCAACAGAGGAAGAGGAAATGTTGGCAATTTTACACATCAAGTACTATTGACAAATTCTGGATTATCTACCATGTTAGAGTCAATTAAGAAAGATAAAACGTTAGTGTATGTGTATATAAATATGTGTTTTTGTATAGATATATATAGATATATAGATATATATATATATTAGATAGATAGAGAGAGAGAGAGATAGAGAGAGAGATAGAGAGAGAGATAGAGAGAGATATAGAGATGGATATATGTATATACTTGGATTCTTTTTCAATGGGTGGATATAAATATATATAAATATATATATATATATACATCCAATCAATTGTGCTTAATAGTCTCCAATCATTCAGCCCAGGTGTCATGCTGTTCTATATACCAAAATCGGAACTTTGTGAGAAAAGATAATATTGATTTAATATATCATAGTTCTATCAAATATCACCAATGTTTTGGTTTGCAGCAGGAACGTTATATATATCTTGTATTGACTGCCATGTTCAAAACTGGGAAACCCCACTCTTTTTGCAAAAACGCCCTCTAGTGCATAACAAATGGAACTATAGTGTCATAAGATCATATTTGATTTTCCAATAAAGAAGCAAAACATTTATATGGAGTCTTTTGTTACTTATAGCAAATTAGATATGTAACATATCTTTATCTAGACTTTTCCACCAGATGGAACATTACATCTCATTGTACCAACTCATTTTTGGGCAAGATTATGTTTTGATGATATATTTTTTTTTTTTTTAAAGTCTTAAAAGAAAACCAATCGAAATATTCACCGAAATATGAAAAGGTTGTGAACTTAACAGAAAGTGTAATATACAGATATTTACTATAAAGATTCTTTATACCAGTAATGTATGATTTACTATGTGTCAATATTTAACAATATATCAAAGTATATCCTACATTGGAATTGTATCATTTTTTTTTTTGTATCATTTTAATCTATACTATTATGTATAACTGTCATCCACGAATCAGGTAATGATCCTGGTTAGCGAGAAGAGCAGGGATGTGCTCTTGAGTATAGTATCATGGCATGCTTATTCACATACATTAGGAGCAAGCATTAATGTACTCCAAATTCATGGTGTATGGCTCTAAGGTTTTCTAAGTATCCTAGCATGAATTTAAATCTGATTCTGGCATTCAAAACTGAATACAGGCCTTACTGTTCAATAACGCATGTTAAACTGACAAATACAGGAAATAAAATTACTCCTGTAGCTTTTTTGCCCTATTAAGTTGACCTTTAATATTACGTGAGGCTCTGACCCAAGATTCTAAACAAAATGGCAGCCACCTAACAAAAAGGACTTAATAAGGTACTTTATTTATATTGTTCCATTAAAGCATTTCTATTTAAAACATCTACGCTTGATGCACTACTTCAATAAAACAAGTTATTTTTTGTCTGTTGTTGTCCTTTAAAGATTTATTATACTTGTGCCACAGATAAATGTTGCCCCACTGTTTTTTAAATTAAATTGTCTGTGATGTATGCAATGGCATGTAAACAAAACCGAAACTATTTGGAAACATAACCTAAATATTACCCAAACCTGCTTCTTTCCACAGCAATGATATGGTTGCACATAAAATAATGGATATTGCTTATTGTACCCACTTTTTAAAAAATGATGGCTTTGTTTGTCACCAGGTTAATAAATGTGTAATAAAAATGGAAATATTGTGTATAACCCAGACATGATTTACTATCATGGTACATCTTTTGTAAACAGATGAAAAGAGCATTTTTGTATCAGAGATATCAAATCTGTTATAAATCTGTAAAATCACTGTAAAATCCATAATGTCTTAATAATGTAGTATCATTTATTGTTCTACAAAAAGCAAAGTTGGGTTATTGGATTCAATAAAAAGGACATATTTGAGCAATTTGGAAGTAAAGACTATATGTTTCTTAAAGTGCTTTCGAATATCATTTAATTTTCATCAGATATTAGCTTTTTATTTAAGCACTTATTTGCTTTACTATGTTTTGCTTTCCTTAATAGTATGCTGATCTTACAAAGACCTTTAAATGTTTCAATAAGTACACCTAGGCTTTTTTGATGATTATAAATCATAAGAATTTAATTCAAAATAGCGTTTTACTCAATTTATATTAACTTTTCATTTCCGATTTATTTTTTATTTGGCAGTATATACACTTTAACTATGAAATAATTCAGGAATCCAGTTCTGGCCCTAATTATTTACATTTTGATATATTGAATTCTGGCTTAGATTGACACATATTAACAAACAAGCTGATAAACAGTTATTCTTCCAAGAGGTCTGGTGATGAAGATGAAGCATCTCAGTATTACCTGTTTATGGAACTAACACTGGGCACAGTATCATTGTCACACACCCGCTCTGCCAACAGTCTGTCCCTGATCTCCCAAGCGAACATGGTAGGGTTCTGACGCTTGTATTCTGCAATCTTATCCACCACTTTGGGGGTTGCGACCTTTGGTTTTGATCCCCCGATTACTCCGGGCTTGATACTTCCAGTTTCATAGTACCTACAAAAACACGATACACCGAAGTAAGCAATCATGCTTAAAAAACATAATTTATATAGTAATTTAAGATTAAAGAATAAATATTGTGTCAATCAGAAGAAAATACATGTGATTGATAAAGGATAAAGTAAACATATCATATTAGAGACTACGCTGTCACCCCATGACATTAGACTGTAGTGGCTTAGTCTGTTTAAGATGTCATATGTTTCTATTATTGATTGAGT
The DNA here is from genome assembly GCA_036172795.1 of Pelodytes ibericus. NCBI lineage: Eukaryota > Metazoa > Chordata > Amphibia > Anura > Pelodytidae > Pelodytes > Pelodytes ibericus. The sequence goes on from CM069860.1 coordinate 43,429,883, forward strand.
GCTTTGGGAAAATACTCCAACAGATGGATGGTCTGCTAAAATGATTTATTCTCGAGCAGATAGCCATTGTTGCTTTTATATCACTTTCTGTATCTGTAGAACAAATTCCCCTCAATGGGTCATCAGAAAAATATATTGGTATTTGCAATATCAAAAAATGTCTAAAGCACATTTAGCAAATTTTAATGCTCATGAGCACATTTCCCCATTTTGAATTTTTTCTGATTCCAATATTAATTAAATTTTTTTTTTTTTTAAATATTCTTTATTGTTTTCCAATTAATTTAAAAATGTTATAGCAGAAAAATAGGAACAGTTTCTAAGGTACAAGTAAGTTTTATGAATTCATTTTCCATTTTATTATATGGGTTTGTGTTATTATAGACTTTATTATAATAGCAAATCATTGAATTAAATATACTTTTCTGTTTTATGATAAAATTAAGTGACATGGTTTACTGTATTTAATGTTATGTTTAATATGTTTTTGTTTTTTTTAATTATGATCCAGTTCCCCTTAATGTTAACATTTAAGGGTCTACTAAAGAGTGAACTGCAGAGAATTGAGACAGGAATTTCATACTTAAGACCAAAGTAGCTGAGTTTGAAAAAATTCTCCCATTCGGCTGCACTGAAGAACTTTTACAACTTGGCTACTGTGACCTGTAACATCCAACTCCTTTTTAGTATACTGCACTGCTTCCAGTGTAACTGAAGGGTTAAACACAGCAAATATTTGAATTGAGTATTCACCAATCAATTCCTACTTTGGCAAGGAAAAGGTAAGTGAATCCTTTGGCATTTTCTCATTTTTTGCATTAATTGTTCATAAAATGTGATCTGATGTTCATCTAAGTCACATGTATAGACAAACACATTGTGCTTACGGTAATACCACACAAACAATGATAATCGTTCATGTCTTTATTGAACACACCCATTAAACATTCACAATGCTGGTGGAAACATTAAGTTAGCCCTTAGATTTAATAACTGGTCGAACCTCCTTTGGCAGCGATAACCTCAAACAGGCGCTTCTGGTGGATCAGACCTGCATAACGTTCAGGAGGAATTTTGGACCATTCCCAATTACAGAACTGCTTGAGTTAAGTCATATTCTTGGGATGTCTGGTGTGAATGGCTCTCTTGAGGTCAATCCACAGCATTCTATTGGGTTAATGTCTGCGCTCTGACTGGGCCACTCCCAAAGGCAGATTTTCTTCTTTCTTTTTTTTTTAATCCATTCAAATCATGCTGCTCCCTCCACCATACTTCACCATTGGGATGATGTTTTTATGTTGGTATGTGGTGCCATTTTTATGCCACACATAGAGCTCCTTGTTCTTCCTGAACAATTCAACCTTTTTTTCATCAGTCCACACATTTTTTTCCCAGAAGCATTGTGGAATGTCACGGTGCTCTATGGCAAACCTCAGGCATGCAGTGCTTATTTTTTGCAAAGCAGTGGTTTCCTCCTTGGTGTCCTGCCATGGACTTTACCACATGCAAAACATTGAACAGGTGTGGACTCACAAGATCCAGTGAGTCCTTCAAGCCTCTCGCTGTTACTCTTTTACCTCATTGAGCATTCTGCATTCTGCCCTTGGAGTTATCTTGGCCGGGCGCCTAGTTTTAGATAGAGTCGTCTGATGAATATGTAAACTCTTTCATATAACTTTGTAATCCTTTCCAACAATTTGATCTTAGGTCTTTTGAGATTTTTGTTGTTGTTGCGAGCAATGGTTAATATCAGCAGATGCTATGTTTGAATAGTAAACTCAAAATTGTTGAGTGTTTTTTAATAAATCAAGATAGCTCTAAAACAGACCTCCAATCCCATTTCATCTCTTGACTCCAATTAGCTGGAGTTCGCATACCTTTTCCAACTGATACTGTGTATGAATTCAATATGGACAAGGACTAGACATGTGCAAAACTAAAATTTTCGTTTTGTTTTCGTCTATTTGGACGAAAATTTTATTTATTTCATCTAAAACAAATTTCGTTCATTACTGCATTCATTTCAGACGAAATTCGTTCATTATTTTCGTTTCGTAGGAATGAATTGACCTACACATTCCATAAACCGAAAGTCTATAAACCAAACTTCGTTCAGTTTATAGACTTTCGGCTTATGGAATACATGTAATGCTATTGGCTTTCTATAAACCGAACTAGAGCCCCCATTCATACGAATAGGTCAATTGACCTATTCGTATGAATGGGGACTCTATTTCGGTTTATAGAATAGCAATAGCATAGCATTACATGCATTCCATAAACCGAAAGTCGTTCATTATGTCGGTTTATGGAATGTATGTAATGCTATTGGTATTCTATAAACCGACTCTATTTCGGTTAATAGAATGCCAATAGCACGAATGGACGAATGATTTTCGTTTATTAACCATTCGTTCATTCTTCTTTCGTTAGTTTAGCATTTTCATTATTCGTTTTTCGGACGAATGGACGAAAATGAATTCGTCCGAAAACGAATGCACATGTCTAACAAGGACCTGAAAATAATTTGTGTATTATTACTTAAAACAGTTTGTATTTGTTCCTTTTTGTTCCTTAAATGAAGTTCAGACCATATTTTAAGACAAATATGTGCATCATTCTGGTAATTCCAAAGGGTTCACTTACTTTTTCTTGCCACTGTACAGTTTGGCCCCTTAGCATCACCAACCTCTGTTTTTCCAAATCAAGAATATTCATTCTTTTTTCACGTAGGACGCATTTTATGAGCATAGTCTAAATGTACATATTACTTTCTAATATTGATACAATCTATATAAAGCTTCCGATAACTTCCTCCTACCCTGGATCCCTTTGCAGGGGTTTTAACACTGACATGTTTGTTCGGTACGTGCCTTGATGATAAATGGCAAGATTAGTTTAAACTTGAATTATTTTCTTGCAATGCATGTAACTAATTCACTTAGTATAACTAATGATGCAATTTTGAGTTCATGAACATGAGGGATAAAGTAATGAATATTTTATAATGATGAAAGTGTAGAAACTGCATTGTATCATCCTAAATAACAGGTGTACTTCATACAGTCAGTAATCAGTAATGTAAGTACAGAGTCGGTGCAACCAATAGGTGAACTAGGGGGAACTATTCCAGGGGCCAAGAGCTGCCAAAATGTCCCTGGCCCACCCTTAGTTAAAAACACACCTCTAAGTAGGTTAGGTCAAGGTCACACATTTAATAAAAACACTCCCTCCTAGAACTCAAAGGATGCACCCTGTGGAAAAATTTTACTTGAGTAAAAGTCCCTCAGTGATCCACAATGTACTGGAATTATCATCTTTGGCCCATGGATAGGGGCCATCCAAACATGAATCCACCTAAAAAAAATCCTGACGGAAAAATTAAAAAAACAACAACAGTTGCCAGATACAAACATTCATTGTCCACTCAGGATGAACACAGATTGAAATCCCAAGCTAGGACTGCTTTCTCAATGGCTGACTGCATGGGTCAAAGATGAGGATTCCCCCCCCACACACACACACACACCTCCATCTGGGTTATTTAGAGGTAGGAGGCATGTTTTGTTTATTTAAGGGGAGCCGGGGGAATTTGGACAATCAGGGGACATTGTGGAGGCGCGAGAGCCCTTGAGGAAAATATTGTGGTAGGTTTATTTATTGAGGGGGGCCTTTGTCCACACCCAGTCCCCAACTGGTATGGGGGTTCAGAGTACCCCAAAACTTTTATCTGACTGTAGGGTTAACTCTTTCAGTGTTATAGGGTAGCACTGTTTCAGTTCCCTACAATACTGAAATGGTTAATGTGCAAAGATCAGCTGTGGTGAGTAGATTTGCCCAGCTTAGTTATTTTTTTCATTGAGGTGTTACCTTAACATAGAAACATAGAATGTGTCGGCAGATAAAAACCATTCAGTCCATCTAGTCTGCCCAGTGTTCTAAATACTTCTTATATATAGGACAGCCTTGTGCCTATCCCACGCATGCTTAACCCCTTTGCGACCTTATGACGAGTTAACTCGTCATAAGAACCGCAGCATTAGCGACCTCGTCATGCAGTCTAGCTGGCGGTGAGCTCCGTGCGCACCGCCAGCCAGTCTGCAACGGGTCCAGGACTAAGCCTCACACCCGGATTTCCGGGCATGTGATCACAGTGATTGAGTGATCACCGCGATAACATACAAATTAGATGCAAAGTCAGTGTGTTCACACACTGACTTTGCCTCTAATTCACTCTCTGTGCTTCACATTCTTATAGTGAAGCACAGAGAGTGAGCTGTGAATAAAAATAAATAAATAAAATACATACACAGAGGGGGGGGGGAATTAACCCTTTCAATGCTGATCACAGTTTGTAACTGTGATTAGTTTCCTTCCACTTTATGGCCCTCATTTAGTTTTTATTTTTACAAATTTTTTTATTTTTCCAATTTATAAAGTTTTTTTTAATAAATGAAGGTAATTTTAATATATTTATTTAATAAAATTTAACCCCTGCATGCCTGTTGTGTGATTTTTATGGATCTGACATCGCACTCTTCAGAGTTTTTTTTCTGTCTTTTTTGTTTAGGGGGGTTTGGGAACCAAAATTTTTTCTTTTTTATTAGTTAGTTAATTAGGGGGGATGAGTGGGTTATTGTTGCACTAGTTGTGTAGCTTATTATAGGGAAAATAATGGGGGGAAAGTTAACATATAACTTGTACGGGTGCGTTAAATGAGAGAGAGAAAAATTATGTTTCAAAAACCGCATATTAAAAATGAAAAACGCTCTGGTCCGTGGCCTTGGAAAATCCCTGGTCCTTAAAGGGTTAAAATCCTTCACTGTGTTTACCTCTACCACTTCCGCTGGAAGGCTAGTGCATACATCCACTACCCTCTCAATAAAGTAATACTTCCTGATATTACTTTTAAACCTTTGCCCCTCTAATTTAAGACTATGTCCTATAGTTGTGGTAGTTTTTCTTCTTTTAAATATACTCTCTTCCTTTACTTACCTTAACAGGTAAAAATAAATATTTTCCGTTAAGTTTTAACACTTCATTGAATCCCCTTTTGTGCGTTGTTTGCAGATGGGATTTAAATGTAGATAGGTTTTTTTTTAATGTGTGTGATGATTCCCATTAAAGCATTTACAGAGAGCATTGAGTCGATTTTGTCCGTTAATGTACCACAGTTTGCGAAGTTTCCATTAACAAGGGTCATTGAATCTGCCCACTGTGTCTGAACTGCAGCATCTATGTCACTTGTACAGGTATGCACTGGGATCTGGAATCTCCCCCATGATCACAACTAGACAACTTCTCCTTTCTGGCCCACTGGGGACCAAAAACACAGTTATGACTCAATTGGAACACGACCCGGAAAACATGCAAATTTCATGTGGATTTTCAATTCAATGCTTTTCAAATGTCATTTTCAGCTAAAGTCATTAAACATGGGAAATGATCAAACTTAATGCAAAAATGCAGGATTTAGAAACTTACAACTAGCAATTTTAATTTTAATGTGTCTATTGTTCTTTAATGACAATTACCGCACAGTTCATTGTGGCCCCCTTTTAAATACTAGGCTGTAATTAGAGCCGTTTACTGTGCCCCCCCTTTTAAATTTCCAGGCTGCTAATATGGCCCCTGTTCCCCTAATAACTAACAGAGCCAAGGGCTGGTCAAGATGCCCCACACCCCATTATACCGGGTACTGCACAAGATGCCCCAACCCTTAATGAAGATCATGGCCAGGCATAATGCCCGCAAAGCGTCCTCACCCTGCCATATTACAAAAGGGGGGGGCTGGCCAAAGAGCCCCACTCATCCCCCCCCCCCCACACACACACACACAGTTATTAATGGGGTTGGGAGCAGTCCAAGTGCCCCTAGCTTCCCCCCCCCCCCCCCCCCCCCCCATGTATCAATGCAGGTCTCTGCACCTTGTGAACTGCTCTAGGGTGGCAATCACATTGCACACAGGACTAATCAGACAAGAGCATGACATGTGAAGTCATAATGCCACATCCCAGCACACTCAACACTACTGGTCATAATGTCAGTATCAAAGGGGGGTGCAATATTAGGTTCTTGGCTCGGAAACAGATAGACCTGGCTAAGGCTCTGACTGAACTGACAAGCGAAGTGTAAAGATGATCGTCCGTGAGCTATACATTGTGTTAGCGGAATTGCAAGAAAATGCATTAATAAAGAGAAAAGTGTGTTGTAAATGTGTCTCCTGTTTATGACATCATCTTGTGCCTTGATATGCTAATTACATATTTCCCATTGTAAGTACTGTAGATCAACTGTATGTAGGTGTTTGAGACACCTCAAACATAAATTTAAACTGAATTATTTTCTTAACTTATGTATTTGAATGCAATACTACCAACAATTTATAGATCAATTTTATTCTCTACATTTACAGTATAATCAATGTGTCCCTTTAATAACTAAGTTGAAAACATTCTCCAACTTGCCACTCTTTCCAAATCAGCTTTCAATGCCTGTTACTATTAACTTGCAGATCACCACTGTTCACTTGCAGATCACCACTGTTCACTTGCAGATCACCACTGTTCACCTGCAGATCACCACTGTTCACTTGCAGATCACTACAGTTCACCTGCAGATCACCACTGTTCACCTGCAGATCACCACTGTTCACTTGCAGATCACCACAGTTCACCTGCAGATCACCACTGTTCACTTGCAGATCACCACTGTTCACCTGCAGATCACCACTGTTCACCTGGCAGTTTACTTTTAAAACTCCAATCTTCAGTGAAGTGTTTGTAAAGTTAAAGAATTCTTTTTGTCATGCGTAAAGTTTTAGCAGAATTCAAAACACATATGGCATATTAATTGTCAAATTCCTGTCATATTGAGGGGCAAAATCCTGGCATATTAATTGGCAAATTCCTGCCACTTTACTTTTAAAACTCCAATCTTCAGTGAAGTGTTTGTAATTTGAAAGCATTCTTTTGTATAGGGGGATACAGAACGTATGCTTTAAAGTGACAAACTCTTGAAGACTGGAGGTTGCGATGGTGCGCATGTTTAAACAAATAAAACAAATTTGCAAGGGTCATGCGTAAAGTTTTAGCAGAATTCAAAACACATAAGACTATAATGTGGCATGTTGATTATGAAATCAATTCATTTTATAATTGCATTCATTTCTTTTGCTGACATCTATAATTACAGTGCCTTTTTCTTTGGTAAGCTAGGACAGGGTTCCACTGTAATTAATATTTATACAAATAACGAGCTATGAAATTCCAATTTATTGTTGACAGCTTAAATGAAACAAATTAACATGCTGAACTTCGGAGTGATAACATATATAAATATATCCCTCATTGTTCCACAATATTCCAGTTATGCTGGGCTCACAAAATGTAGGAGACCAACCTGAGTGAGATTTACTAAACTAGGGTCACCATATGTCCTCTTTCCCCTGGACAGGTCCTCTCTTTAAGGCTCATTTAGTTAATATTTGCAATAATGTCCTGGTTTGCAACTAGCAGTTTTTGTAAAGATTAACAAGCAGCATTAATCATTAACATGCTGCATGTAATCCTTTTTTTGAAAAAGCTACTTGCAAAACCGAGTATTATTCTTCTTGCAGGCCCAGCCAAATGCTCTTCCGGTGCAGCGTTACTTCCCCTTCCTGGAGGCACTCACTGAGTCACCACTGATTCAGATTGTATTGTTAGGGGAGGAGGTGAATGTACGGTGGGTAAGTCTTGTGAATGCAATAGGTGCTGGGCGCAAGTGCTGTTATTGCAGTAGGTGCTTGGGGCAAGTCTCATGAATGCAATTGGTGCTTGGGGCAAGCCCTGTGATTGCATGAGGTGCCGGGGGCTTCTCCAGTGAGTTCATGAGGTGCTAGGGCAAGTCCTTTTAGTGCAATTGGTGCTGCGGGCAAGTCCTGTGATTGCAATAGGTGCTTGGGGGCAAGTCCTGTGATTGCAGTAGGTGCTGGCAGCAAATCCCATGAGTGCAATAGGTGCTGGGGGCAGGCCCGCCATCAGGGGGTGATGTGCAATACTGGCGTCCCAGGTCCCAGGTCACGCCGGGGAAAAAAAATCTCTGTTAATCCGATCTGCGGCTGAGTTACTCAGGTCGCTTTTTTTTTTTTTTTAACAAACTTTATTGAAGCCACGCAGCTGGAGGGGAGTGTTCAATGCTTCCCTCACAGCCGCGACCCTGCAGAGCACCGGAAGACAGCAGCAAGGTGGTAAGTACTGGGGAAGGGGGAGGAGGGTGGTGCATAACGAGCATACTGAGGGGCAAAATCCTGGCATATTGAGTGGTTAAATCCTGGCATATTAAGGGGCAAATTCCTGTCATATTGAGGGGCAAAATCCTGGCATATTAATTGGCAAATTCCTGTCATATTGAGGGGCAAAATCCTGGCATATTGAGTGGCTAAATCCTGGCATATTAATTGTCGAATTCCTGTCATATTGAGGGACAAAATCCTGGCATATCAGGGGGAAAAATCCTGGTATATTAATTGTAAAAATCATGGCATATTAATTGGCAAACTAATGGCATATTGAGGGCCAAAATCCTGGTATATTAATTGTAAAAATCATGGCATATTATTTGGCAAACTAATGGCATATTGAGGGCCAAAATCCTGGCATATTAATTGCAAATTCCTGGCATATTAATTGGCAAAATCCTGGCATATTAACTGGCAAACGAATGGCATATTGAGGAGCAAATACGAGGAGCAAAATCCTGGCATATTGAGGGGCAAAATCCTGGCATATTAATTGACAAATTCCTGTCATATTGAGGGGCAAAATCCTGTCATATTGAGGGGCAAAATCCTGGCATATTAATTGGCAAATTCCTGGCATATTGAGGGGCAAAATCCTGGTATATTAATTGGCAAACTAATGGCATATTGAGGGGCAAAATTCTGGCATATTAATTGGCAAATTCCAGGCATATTAATTTTCAAAATCCTGGCATATTAACTGGAAAATGAATGGCATATTGAGGGGCAAAATCCTGGCATATTAATTGGCAAATTCCTGGCATATTGAGGGGGGAAATTCTGACATATTAATTGGCAAAATCCTGGCATATTGAGGGGCAAAATTCTGGCATATTGAGGGGGAAAATTCTGACATATAAATTGGCAAAATCCTGTCATATTGAGGGGCAAAATCCTGGCATATTAATTGGAAAATTCCTGGCATATTGAGGGGCAAAATCCTGGCATATTAACTGGAAAATGAGTGGCATATTGAGGGGCAAAATACTGGCATATTAATTGGCAAATTCCTGGCATATTGAGGGGGAAAATTCTGACATATTAATTGGCAAAATCCTGTCATATTGAGGGGCAAAATCCTGGCATATTAATTGGAAAATTCCTGGCATATTGAGGGGCAAAATCCTGGTATATTAATTGGCAAACTAATGGCATATTGAGGGGAAAAATTCTGGCATATTAATTGGCAAATTCCTGGCATATTAATTTTCAAAATCCTGGCATACTAACTGGAAAATGAATGGCATATTGAGGGCAAAATCCTGGCATATTAATTGGCAAATTTCTGGCATATTGAGGGGCAAAATTCTGGCATATTAATTGGCAAAATCCTGGCATATTGAGGGGCAAAATACTGGCATATTGAGGGGCAAAATATTGGCATATTAAATGGCATATTGAAGGGCAAAATAAGGCATATTAAATGGCATATTGAGGGGGGAAATCCTGGCATAATAAATGGGAAAATAATGGCACATTGAGGGGCAAAATCCTGGCATATTCAATGTCAAAAGAATGGCATATTGAGGGGCAACATCCTGGCATATTAAATGGCAAAAGAATTGCATATTGAATGGCAAAGTACTGGCATATTAAATGGCAAAGGAATGGCATATTGAGGGCAAAATACTTCTGGCATATTGACCAACTGCTCCCAACCACCCTCCATATTACACTAGACCGGGATAACAAGCAAGTCCTGATAATGGACACAGGAGATAATGCATACTGAATGCCATTGCAACTGCCCATGAGCGGTTAGTTGGTATCCTTCTGCCACATGTTTTGTTATGAAATTGTAGCCTAGTATGCAAATTATTTTTTTCCTATTGAAAATAGGCTATTTGCATATCGGGCCACAAGGAAACGTCATAGACATTTAAAACATGTTTTAATCTACGTATTTACTTGCAAAATGACTGCAAAAAGGAGAGCTCATTTTAAGTGATTCCCAGTATAAATGATGTTTAGGAGACAGAGCCATTAGAAATTAGCATGCCTATGACATAATGGTTATACCAGACTGTAACATAATTAAAGCAAACATTTTTACTATAAATATATGTGCTAGTCATTTACATGTCAAATCTTGTATAAAAAATGGCTATTACAGAATCATTCTTGAATGTATGTAGAGGGAAGTAAGAAAAAGATATTGCATAGGTGATTATGGCAGAAAGTCTTTCAGTTTATAGGTATCATGGGAGATGTAGCTCCAGGAACAGTTTGTGATAGCTTCCTGTTACTTACACCTACCTACCTTAGTCCTCAATACAAAGGTTCTATCTTTATATAGTCTACTTGATCTTTTATACATAGATAACTATGAACTGAAATTTACATTAAAAGTCATGTCAAGTAACACCCCAGCTCTCTTAAATTGCTTGCCAATTAGCAGAGTATGTTAATTAGATCCTAGGAATCAAATTGTAATACATTTAGTCCTAATAATAAAACATTGCACTTCCTTTTATCATTTTTATCAAAAATAGACAAAAAGATAGACTTTTGCTAGTGTCTTTCAATCTTGTGAAGTATACAGCAGTCATGTCAGAAAAAGCATACTCTTTATTGTATTTCCTAGGCAATCTTGTGACAAATGTTAGCATCCCTCTGCTAAACAGCACATCCCAGTGTGGTCTCACTTTACAGAACTTCTTGACAGAGGTCCATTGACTGTCAGTATATATGTGAAGTAAATATGTCAAATATGAGGCCTGGGGGCAGGAAGTGACCACTATGTTTGTAATTCCTGAACACCCTGCATGAGGGAGTGGTACTTAGTCACTAGTAAGTTAATTTTAGTAAAAACCATTTAGTACTTAAAATGAGTGGCAAATAACATTCAATTTTCTATAAACAAATAAATTAGATGGCAGTTTTATTTTGGGATATATTTTCTTTTACCTGTCTTTTTTTCCTTTACATTCTTGGTGTTGAGGACCTCTGTCTTCTGAAAATGATGTGCTTTGTAATTATAGAGCACATGTCCCACAATAGTACCACTTAGAACAGGACAGTCCCAATTTTACACAGCATTCCCGTTTCATTTTCCAGTGACGCAGTCAAATATTAAAATATTAAAAATATTCATCTCACAAAACCAGGCAAATGTAGACTGTTTCACGGGGTGTTTTACAATTAGGGTGTCTACATTTCCAAATTGCATTGTTACACCTTGCTCAATTTCATTCCCCTTCCTCTGCTTCAATTTGTCTGATGTTTCGCCTGCTAACACTATATAAAGATGATTTTTTATTTTCTCAATTAAACAAATATTGTTGAACTTGAGTACCCCATCTTCTCAAGAAAGTCAAGATGAAGGCCTCAAAGTACCTTCTCATTTCAAGCATTTTTCTGCCCATTAATATCAGCCACCCTGCTCATTCTTGATCTCCTTTCCTTCCTACAATTTCTTTTGCACCAGTTAGCGTGAGTAAAAATGGTGCACAAAACGCCCTAATATCCACTAAGTTCGTTTTAGATCATAACATTTATTGGGTCCTCCATAACTGATGGGAATATAGCAGGGACATGCTGAGCACCATCTCAGAGATTTCCAAGTGCCATAGGTTCACCATCATTGAATTAGATCATAAACTTTGTCTCTGTCTGTATCTTTTTTACTATTTAGCGTGTTGTGTCGCTTACTAATTATTCACTTTACAGCTCTGCAGTGTGTTAATTCTTTACTACAAACAAGTGCTTTATTTGTATAACGGTCTACTGTGATTAAAAGATCTGACAGCACACAGAATCAGGACTTATTAACCCCACAGTATACAGCCATTGAAATTATACTTATAACAATATAATGATATAGTACACTAATAATAAAATATATTGAGCTATCTTCAATGACCTGAGAATTGTATTTAATACCATAGAAAATTATGATGACTGATAACTGACGTCATTGTATATCGAGTCCATTTTGTCATTGCCAAAACCACTCAGCACATGGGTCAGTTCGCATAAGGCATACTCACTGTCCCGATCCCCCGGTTGTGAAGCTCCTTTGCTTCACCCTCCCGAGCGCTGTACATTTGGAGCCAGCGCTCATGGGAAATGTAGTTCCCAGAGCGCTGCGACGGGAGGTACTTACTACCGTGCGCCGGCAGGTCATCTCAGCAGCACTGCGGAGCAGGTAAGTTCACCAGCTCCACTGCTATAAAAGATCTACATTACCTAAGTACAATTTGAGAAATTAATTTAGGTAACGTAGATCATTTATAGGGCTGGTGCTGCTGAAATGATCTGTTAATCGAAAATATCCGTTATCCGAAAATGCCGCCGGTCCCAATAATTTCGGATAGGGATACTCAACCTGTATTGCAGTTTTTTCTTTTCATTTTTGAGTAGCAAAGTGTTTGTTTTGGTTTTATAAATATAACTAAATTATTTCTTCGGCAATAATTCTGTGTGTTGAAAAGATTTTTTTTTTTGTGCATATAAAATTGTTCATTTAATAAACACAAGCCAAAAACAATTTATTTGTTTGTGTACTGATTTATTAATCTATTTTGTTTACAAGGAATAATATATTGAGATTTCTCACATTTTCAAGAAAATCCTGGAAAGAAGACACTAAATATGTTGGGATTTTAAGTGTTGTGTTTTGTTTGTTTATTGTTTTTTTGTTTGAGTTTTATGTATTTGCTATGTATAAAGACAATTTAACAATATAATAAATTAATCTGGTGGTCAGTATTCTTACCTAAAAGTTATAAAACTGGCCTTTTTCATGTTCTTAAACACAAATTGTATCTTTTATTTATTTATTTATTCATTGCCTGTAAATCCTTTAACACAGTATATGTTCAGAATGTGCCAAGACTGGCAGAAAGTAACCAATTAAAACATTTTATGTTAACTACCATTTACAAATGAATAAACAAAACACATTTCCTCAAATCTGGCAGAACCGCAGTGTGTTTTGTATTGATTTTATAACTAAATATGAGTTAAAAGCTCTAATTTTTACTGTAATTATGGTGTATTAGTGAGAGTAAACTGTTTTAACTTGTGTAGACGTATATAAATCATTACAAATTTGGGATGCTGAATTTTTGATCTATGGGTGAAACTTCCAAATAAATCTAAAAGATAACTACTATTACAAGTTAAAGTGGCACTAGCTTTTTAATTAATAGAAGCAAAAGTAAAAAATCTGGTACCACCTGTGTGGAGTAAACCTGATGTATATGATTGCAAGCACATGCATGGTTACTCTTAGATCAGCTTCTCAGCTGAGTGCATGGTGAACTCAACTAATCTGTATGGGGGCTCACCGCTTGTGACTGACTGAGGTCTGTGGTCTCTCTCTCTTTCACATACCACCAACTGAGTGAACCTAGTTAAGGTCACAAGCAATGAGAGACTGTCGGCGACAGCTTTAGTAATAAAGCTTCCTAGAGAAGCATCATGGCTGCCGGTCAGAGAATAAAAATGTCGTAGAAGCAGATATAAAAAAAAATGTTTAGTGTTCTTAAAAATACTATCCCATAATGGCCAACTGTAGACAAAAAAAATACTTTTAATTGAAAGACTGCATCGGCTGACCTAAGATGAAGGAAAATTTGACACAACTTTCTAAACAACATGTTTGCCCCGAAAGATCTATACTGAACAAAGTGCTTTGTTTGATTCTTTCATTAAAGCATTTATACTTAAAGTATGTACACTTGATGCCATCTTTCAAATAAATGTATAATTCATTTTATCCCTACAGATTTTCTTTAATGAGAAATAGGGGTAAACCTTATTATAATGCTACACATTAGAATGAGGCTCCTGTCAGAACTCGGTGTTCCGATGACTTCTTTGGAGCCATCGGAGCATTGATCTCACTTATGCTTCCACGGTAAAGTCAAAGTTAGTCGAAATCTCAGGACTTACCCTGTGATCCCGCTATTATTAAAGTGATGTGGGTACCGAGACACAAGTTATAGTGGGGCTCACCTGTAGTTTGCATGTTTTGTACAATTGCGCCCATGAAACACAAAAATAAATATTTGGGGGTTTTGTAGAGGATTAAAAGTTGTGTAATATAATCCATTCATATATTATATTTTTAATTCGTTTTGAGGAATTCTAATGAAATAAAAATCTACCAATATTTAACTGCACAAGACCCATTGTTGTTAGATATTATGTCAAACATTTTGACAGTAGCCCAAATCCAATGCATTTTCATTTCATATCAAAGGGATATTACTACAGCACGGAAATGAAAGAAAACAACTCTGAATGTTTCCAAATTAAATAGGGATATGAAAGTTTACATTAATAATACAAATCTGCTTTCTTTGTGCAAAGAAGTGAATCCCAACGTTTATATATAACCCAAATATAGATAAATGTAACATAATATGTAATGTATTGCCAAGTAATTATACTGTTATTAATACAATTTGTCTCTAGATGACCCTCAAAAAAGGGAGAAAAAAACAGACAAAAGATGCCTTTTCATAAATTGCATGTTAAATTAAGTTTAATTAATTAAACTTTGTTCTTCAAATGATGAGTTAATACTAGTCCAACCAACACAGTTATAAAGGGGGAGGCTGAATATATTTCGGAAGAAACTTTCCCCCACATTCTCTTTTTCTCCCATTAAGTTCATGGACGCAGAAATCTGTGCTTCCAATAATAATATTAACTCTACAGAAACATAGAAACGTAGAATGTGTCCATATAGTCTGCCCATTTTTTTAAATACTTTTATTAGTCCCCAGTTCCCTATCTTATAGCTAGGATAGCCTTGTGCCTAACCCAAGCAAGCTTAAACTCCTTCACTGTGATTACCTCTACCACTTCTGCTGGAAGGCTATTCCATACATCCACTACCCTCTCAGTAAAGTAAAACTTCCTGATATTCTTTTAAATCTTTGCCTCTCTAATTTAAGTCTATGTCCTCTAGTTGTGGTAGTTTTTCTTCTTTTAAATATACTCTCTTCCTTTACTGTGTTGATTCCCTTTATGTATTTAAATGTTTCTATCATATCCCCACTGTTACGTCTTTCCTCCAAGCTATACATGTTAAGATGCTTTAACCTTTCCTGGTAAGTTTTATCCTTCAACCCATGAACCAGTTTAGTAGCCCTGCTCTGAACTCTCTCCAAAGTATCAATATACAGCGCTGCCTCTTTGTTGCATTTCATGCAGACCTTGATGGCTTCTGCATTTGGGCCTGCTTAAGCCTGCTTTCACTATATAAGGACGGTATCCTTGTACACTTTCGCTTGTGACTTCTAACATAAAAGAAATATTACATTTTTCTTCTATTTTAATGGTGAGTTGGAAGAAGAAGAAGTAGTGTCACCATTATTTTATTGAGGTAGAAATGTAGGGAAAACCGATGTGCTGGATTACCTGCCAAGAATTTTGCTGACACATCCATGGCTGACTCGGAGCTGCCGTGAAATGTCACATGGTCGCACTCCTTGATGAGCAAGCTCCACAATCCTTTGCCGTACTACATCAGGAAGGGGTCTGCCATTTACAAAAACACCCCCGAGTTGATTCACTCCTCCATGTCCTGAAATGCATGGAGAATTATACAAGGGTTAAAGTTACTGTAATAATATGATCTGTACATGTTACTGTGAAAAATTGCTCTATAGAATCTATCTATAGGTAGATAAGTTGCCCAGCACCCAGTATTAGTGAGTATCACCCTAAATTAAATTAAATCCCACAGGGGGCTGGGATATCTGATTGCTTTCATGTTTCATGTATGTATTTGCTTTTTGCACTTTTTTATTACTATTTATTTTATTTATGTATTTTTAAATATAGCAACAATAATGACATATATGTATACATAAATGAACATTATGTATGCATTATGATGTTAATAAGACGCATCATGTGTACAGATTCAGGTAAAGAAACCTATTATCAGGACCATTCTAGTTGGTAGAGTAATGACGCCTACCCTTGGCACTGCAGATGTTTGGGAACTATATAGGATGCTCCGTCTGCTTTATGATTGAGCATTTTGGGATATTTAGTTCCCAAACATCTGCAATGCCAGTGTTAGTCTCACAGTCATCCTGGATGGTTCTCATTTTAGGTGGTGCTAATCACAGTGGTTATGTATAAAATCTACCCCACCCTAAAGTGTCAGGGAGTAAAATAAAGCGCAGTTACTGTTTGATATGTCAGCCACCATGTTTTTGTATTGATACCAAAACTTTAGAGTGCGGGGGAAGAACCTTTGCCAAACAGGGTTCTCCAAAACTAATGAGGGGCTAAAAACATTAGATTTTTTTTATACATGGGCCATACTGGAGAGACTGCTTTATGCATAGATACACATGGAGTTAGCGCCAGCACTAACACTGTGTGTGGGTCCTTTATGAATAACCTCCAATGACTTTTCTACTAGTGAGAAAAGTCTACTAGGGAGAACTAGACCACTAGTGTGAACTAGACCACTAGAGCCCTCATGCACTAGAGTAGGTAGTCAAGTTAGTGGAACTGATTTTTTATATTGCACTGGTAGTACGGAGAAAAGGTGAAGAGGCGTGTTAAGGTGAGCATTAAAATGGCTCAAAGGTGAGATGTGGAAAAGACTGAGGTGGAAAAGGATGAGGGTCTGGTTCACTTTTTTTCAACAGGTAGAAATACGATATGAGAAAGCCAAACATTACTGGTACAGACCACTAATAAATAGACATTTAAAATGTACATAGTCTACATTTTGTTTTAAATTAAATTTCTCTTTTCTTCTTCTTTTTAAAAGTATATTTTCAACTAATATAAAAGGTTGAGATCACGGTTGGATTCAGACAGACTATCCTCCGATATCTGTTAAGAATATTATACATAAATCATCTGAAATGAAGATGTTAAATTCTATTAAAAAATATATAGCCTTTCAGCTATACCGATTGAATAAAATTACATTAAAATCTACATACATCCATGGAAGACAAGCAGTTGAATATGATAGCACGAGGTTCCAAGGGCCTTCATATAAAAAGGTTTAATTTGAAAGTAGCAACCACTATAGCAATTCAGCAGCACTGATTATACAGTGCAAGGCAGTGAGGTCAAACACATCTGAAGTCAGTTTTGTAAGCACAAGTAATTACATGGACACAGATTTGATTAGGTGAACGTCCAGCTGGGCTGCAGAAATGGAGAGTGAAGATGGCTGCCGAGCAGAGCATAAATCAAGAATGGGGCAACTTGTGGTACTTTCAGGGAAGAGATGTGACATGAATTTAAACCTATTAATTCATAGCTTGCAGAGAGCTCATTAAAGTGTATCTGCAACCTGTTATACTTCCAGCTGGACTATTGTATTATAATGAGCATTAATAGATATCTGCATACAAGTTTAGTTATTGCATGTGAGGTGCCTGCAATAAATGGATAACAAACACGTTGATGTAGTGCAGTTCATTGACTAATTATTTTAAAACACAGATGTAATAAATGGGGGGGGCACCATTTCTTCAAAAATATACCGGCCATGCTATTACCTTCGTAGACCTGGCATTGGTCACAAGCCAATAAAATACCAGCTTTGTAACAAACCTACTAACAAATAAAGCAATGTAGTATTTTTATGCCATTATAATTTTGAATGTTCACTAGGTTAGAACTTTTAATGCAGCCATAAACCAACAACAGACAATACACCAAATTGGCTAGTGCAATAGATTTTCGAAAGTTTCCCAGCTGATATATTTTGATATTCGGGATTGTACTGAGCAGTTTGCATTGTTAGCAATATTTCGGGATGTTTTTGATTGGCTTTCCTCACAAGACTACACTATAAAATGTGGACAAAGAAGAGGGCCTTTTTCGGATTAACTTTACTGTTCAATATAGTAAGCTGTAAAAAGTGGATAACAGCTTGGAAAATTAAAAAATTAAATCAGAATTTTTTTCCCATGATGAACCAAGTTATATTGTGCTATATTGGTGATAGTTTCATTCAATGATTCCATTAAAGAGCTTGAATTAGCAACTTGTTTTATCGGAAGTACAATCTATTGCATATGTCAGTAATGACTTGACTAGATGCTTTCTATGTGCTTGCTAGGCGCTTTCAATACCTCCTCGACTTATGAGTGCTAGATGTCTATATTTTTTTAATTACTCAGGCTAGAGTTTGTATCAAAAGGCCTGTCTGTTGATTAGGCCCATGTAGGCCTAGTCAACAAACAGTAATGATATACTAATATTCTTGCAAAGTAATCCTAAGAAAGTTGACAAAACAGTGGCTAAAGGTTCTACTTAGTATGCAGCGATTTTGCTCAAACTTAGGCCAGACCAGGGCATAAATCCGTATTGCAGAGAGAAATCTGCAGTTCAGCTACCCGATATGGCTGATTTCAGCACAAAATTGTCAATGTAATTTTGGCATTCAGCCACATTCAGGGTGGTCGGATAGCGAAATCGGATGGATTTCAATTGCTCCTAAAGGACAGATCCCTCTCGAACTTGGCTCGAAATTTGCGTAAATTGCTCAAGCAGTTAATTTCTCCATATTTTAGCTGAAGAAGTAAACAGAAAAGTGTAGAAGAATTAAAGTAAACATATTGTAAACATCAAAAAATATTTATACAATATATAAACAATTCTAATAAATTAATGTTATAAATTGTCCAAAAACTCCAGTTTTCTCAACGGACATTGGATCTATCTCAGTCAACCCTTAAATAAATCTTTGTACTTCATTAAGCTGCTAGAAATATTACAAATGTCTGAAAACGTAGGGCACAAATATTGGTACAAACATTCCATTTTTATATACCTCTGATAATCAAAACATTTGTAGTTGGAGACTGACACAAAATGCTCTAAATCTTCCCGCCAAAATTCATGAATCTTGTTTTTTGAAGACTATGACTTCCAGCCTTTAACCTTACATGGCAGACATCCGACATTTTCCCATTAGTTTATTTGTTAAAGACATTATACATGAGGGTTGAAATCACATCATTGCATTGTCATATATAATCTTCTATTTTTTAACGTAGGTGAGTCACATCTGATAAAAGAGATGCTTCAGATTCGTTAAACGATTCTAGAATTATGTGTCATTTCCAATAATCCTCTAATACTTCCATAGATGTCAAACTATATTTTAAAGCACACTAACGGTCAGAAGATTAAATAGGCCTATTTAATTTGACGTGGTCTGACCTTTTGCCTAGTGCCTTCACAATTTGGTATAGTGCAGAAATTCTTTCATTATATCTGTTTATAGGTCACCAATAAATGCCCCTTAGGGAAATCCATGCAGATAAATTAGCCCATTTATGTTTGCATTTCACTTCAAGAAATACCATACCAAACGGATTTTGAATGTAAATGATGAGGTAAACAGAATTTGTTTTCTTGTTTATTATATCGCTCAAGCCTATTGCACAGTGCTGAATGATGGGTAAAATATACGCAATGTAGCAGAAATCGCAAATTAGACATACTTGAACAAGCCGTGAGGAAGGCCTTGCCCAAACGCTCTCAAAGGAACTGGAGCCATGAGACATACAAGTGCAAAACAGTAAAGTGGTTCAGCCATTTTTGAATATACAAGAAGGAAGAGTGCCACAAGCTTGATCCACCTCTAACCATGTTTTATCTAAATGATAGTTAGGTATATGTGTATAAGTAACAATACAGTAAGAAAATAAGTTAACCTCCTGTATAAAGTTACAAACTAAATCAGTGATAAAGCATTCCAGTGTTCAAGCAAGTCTGTGTAACTGACTAAAGTATTCTCACCTACACTCCAAAGTGATTCTAAATTACTGCTTAGTTAAAGTGAAAATGCAGAAAAAAAAACCTCTAATGCACATTGAAGAGACGGTTGTTTTCATTATTCTATTTTTTCTGCTTGCCCTGAAACAGTTCTTGTCATTACCTTCTCAAAATTTACAAGCGTGTACCAATAAGTGTCTGAAAGGGAGTCTGTCAACCTAAATCTTGCATAAACTTTCAATTTGATAATAAAAAAAAAAAGTATATTAAATGATCTATACATTGTGTTAGCAGAATTAAAAGCAAATGTATAAAATAAGAGAGATATATTTTTTAAATGTGTCTGTGGTGTATCCTGCTTATGACATCAACGTGTGTCTTGATTTGCAAGTTATACATTTTCCACTGAAATCAAGCCACAGAGGATGTCCTAAGTAGGAGGCACCACAGATGCATTAATAAAGCTACTTAAATATTTGGAGCCAGGGGAAAGCATCATCTCCAGAGAGAACAAGCACCTCTTGGTAAAAATAGAAGTACTTCTTGAGATAATCAAGTTAAAAATATTATATCATTCAGTGAAATAATTTCAATAGGAAAAGTCTAATTTGCATATCAAGCTACAAAGTGATGTCATAAACAGGAGACACAACAAAAATATTGAAAACAATGCCTGGCACGTCCTGCGGTGTATCAAGCGGTTTTCGTGATCAACGATCGTGAAAACCACTTTAACGGTGTTGGTCTATTGCCTCGATGTCGAGGCAATAGCCAGCACCGAAATTTCTATTTTGGGGCACCCACGATCGCCCCACGGAGCGATCGTGGGGAGCCATATTGACGGAGCATGTTGCTCCATCAATATGGCTAAGCCCTCTGCCGGTCTGAGCTTCGGAAGTGAAAGTAACTTCACTTCCGTCGCTCTGAATATGCTACTTGACTGCCCCTAGTGGTAATTAAGTAGCATTGCAATGGAAAATATTTAAAATACATATTTAATTAATTAAAAACAGGTTATATAGCTATATTAGCCTATAGGGTTAAAATTAAATATTTTTTAGCATAAGGGATAAGGTTAAAATTAAATTAAAATTAAAAAATATTAAGGGATATAATAAGGATTAGAGTTGGGGTTAAATTTAGTGTTAGGGTTAAATTTTGGGTTCGGGTTGGGCTCAAAAGGTCAATATAGGAAAAAACCCCAAAAAACTAATTCTGTTTTTTGCCCCATAACTCGCAAAAAAATACCGAAAAATATGGAAACATGCATATTTTTGAACTCGGGACAACATTTAGAAACTATTTAGACGGGGTCTTTTTTAATGATTTTATTTGTATAAATTATATTTTAGGTCAAAGATAGAAAAAGTGGGTTTTTTAATATTTTTCATCATATTTTATGATTTTTTTTGTAGTAAATTATAAGATATGATGAACATAATGGTATCTAATGAAAGCCCTTCTTATGACGATAAAAACAACATATAATTTGTGTGGGTACAGTATGTGAGAAAAAAAAAAATTACAGCTAAACACAAACACCCTAGAAATGTCAAAACAGCCATTGTCACCAAGGGAAAGTAAAGGTGAAAATGTCTTGTCACTAAGGGGTTAATTTATGTATTTGCTTACAATTCTGCTAATGCAATCTATAGATCATTTTTTTATCATTGTTTATTCTCTACATTTAGTGGGTGATGGATGATAAGGGTCCAGTAAGGCCCACAGAGGAACATCCACTACTGTCTATACAGGATAGAGCAGAATTATACAGCTGTAGAGCCAATGCCAATGAAGCAGGGCTCCATTTCTAAAGTAGTTTGTCCATTCAACTGCATTTTATGTTCAATTAGCTGTTATTCAGCTGTGGCCTATTTTTCCTCATTTACTCACACCTCCCAGTGATGGACGATAAGTTTTTAGATGCCACAAGGACCACTGATTCGTAGGACATATAGTCACTGCCCTCCAACAGAAGTTTTGACAGTACACCTAATTTACTGGATCTTAGTGTATAACACATGATTGTGCAATCAATTGGTAAATTACTTGATATTATCATAATATGTAAATACAAATAATTATTTCAACACTGCTACTTAGTAAATTGCATTATCACTGCCAACGTTAATACAATTTTCCCTTATTGGTGTATTACTGGTGCTCTTTGGGCTTACTACATTATGCACATAATTAAAAACAGAAAATATTTACACACAAGTGCTATGATTCAGACAAAGAAGGTTCAAGATACTCCATGTTCTGTTATTTCTACATTGCTTGTTGAGCAAGGAAAATGGCACAAAGGCGAACCTGAATTTGTGCTCTAGTGCAGTGTTTCTTGGTTCCCTAACTGTTGGTATGGTTCCCTAACCAATAGGGAACCATACCAGGTGTTATTCATATTCTTATTTAATCCCTAAATCCTGGACCATTGCAATTCCTTGAGGACAGGCTTAAGAAGCACTGCTCTAGTGTAAAAATAGAAAAACAAAATACAATAAGAGTTGTTTAAAATAGGTACACATATAAATAGCTCCAAATGGTAACACTATCGCTGCATGAGCCAAAGTATAATACTAACAACCGAAAAATGTTGGAATTTAGGAACATTTATTCATTTTATTATTTCTATTTTTAACAATAAAGTTAATTGTGCTTTATATTCACCTTCCAGGTTTTGTGTGAATATTTTTAGCTTAAATTGAATTCTGTCACTTGAGATCATTGTAGAAATTCCAGTTCTTCTCTATATTAAGGGAAATAAGATCCTGGTACCATTCTATAGTGTCTATTCAGAATTTGATGAAACCATGTGAGATACTAGTTTGTTGTATGATGAAAAATAATACTCTTTGCTAAAATTATAGGGCTAAATATAATAATCTATTAATAAGACTATCTACATAGTGACACATTTACTTTATTAATGTAACCCACAGGAATGCATTTGGAATTTTGTTTACACAAATGGTTTTCTTTATCTGTGTTTCATTAAATGCTGTGGTTCAGAAAAAAAGATTTTAATGAAAAATGGAGACTTTTTAAAGACACGCTACCAGATTCCCGTTTTTTGCTATACTAATATGCGTGTTGCTAATCATTAGCTCGTCAGATATAAAGGAAAAAGGAAGTTAAATTTAGGGAAAGGAAATATCGGACATTAAGATTACGTATAATCAAACCATTTTAAACAACATGATTTTGCTAATGCATGATGGGATATTGTTAGAATTAAATAAATGTGCAGCCGAATATATACAAATGGCAGAACAACATGTAATTTCTCTAGTCTATCAATCCCAATGAGTTGCACATTCACCAAATTCTGACAAATCTTTACCCACGTCCAGCCGTGTTGCTATCTGCTTTCACACACATTCTCTCAATTAAAACAACTGTATTAGTACTTGTGTAAAACACGCAATGCAAGTGAGATGAATATATTTAGAATATTTACAAGCTAACAAATCAAATACGTATTCAAAAGAAAACGAGCTGGGGGTTCCAAGACCCCCGATGAACAGGATGGGTTAACATGATGCCTTTTCTTTCTCCCCAGACAAACGTGGGGGGGGGGGGGGTTGGGTGGATAATGATAGAGCGCAATCCTCATATTTATTGCAATCCCATAGGCTGTGCGATGGAAAGATAATGAAAATAAAATATATGATTAATAATATTGATGGTTGTGCATGAAGCAAACGCCACATATTATTTTATTACCATTACTGTTGCATGGGAATTAAGAGTTGGGTGGGAAAAAAATCTGGCACCCCACTAAGTACATTATTATCACCAATTCACAGCACATGGATTGAGGAGATGATGGGTGAGCTTCGTTGTTGGGCATTCTGGGGACCAACATTTGTTCAGTTTTATCTCCCCCAAAACTTGCATAGGTTTGGAGTAGATGGGAGATACTACAGTAGATCCAATGGAAATAACAGTATGCATAACATGATAAGTAACCAGCTATACCTCATGACATATTCCACTTTGCTCATTCCACGTATAGGGTTTCTGGACACAAATTGTTAAGAATATTTTTGCCAGATATATTGATTATTGAAAAAACATAGTGTTTTTTGAACAATCTCAAAAGAAGTACAACCAACAAAACGCAGCAAATAGCACCATAGAACTGACGGAATATTGTCTTTTATAAGATTAAAGAAAGTAGCACTGATTTAGGAATAAAGCAAGCACATATTATTATAGAGTTTGCTCTTTTTAAATCTCATTTTAAATCTCCCAAACTGCTGAGGCTATCACTATTCCAAATGACTGACTTTTAACATATATATAAAACACCAACAACAGACACAGCAGTATACTGTATGCATAAAAAAAGCAGGAGCACTCATGGGTCTTAATACAAAAACATGTTATTGGCACATGAAAAACCAAAGTTTCGGTCTCATAAATGTAAATGGAATTTTCATCAGGACATACCATATATATATATATTTATATATGTGCATATATATATATATATATATGGTATGTCCGGATGAAAGCTCTGTTTATGGGCTTTATATATATTGTATGTATATGACGCAGTATCAATGCAGTCTAGAAAGACAGATAGTTTAATAATAAATAAGGACAGTAGCATTTAGCTATAAAAAAAAATTAGTATTTTGTCTAAAACTAAAATGAAAATAAATGAAATCTCAATTTTTCTTAAAGATTTGTCTAACCAGGACTACCCAACACTAAGTAGATCTACCACTTTGCTATGTAAGTCACTAAATATAGCACTGTATTATTTTCACAATATATTTACTGACTTTATTTATATCCCAACACCTTTTTCTATATTGTTTTATTACAAAAGTACTAAAAGACAAAAATAACAAAATAGCATTTACAGCAATATTATAATCAGGTTTTTTTGTTGAGCAATGCTCCACATCCAGCTCTTATGTTGATTAACAAACATACATAATTTAAAGTGTTACATTTAAAACTTTCATGTGTTCGGCTTTTAGTATACTAATTTCTTCCTTTGCTATCCCCAGCCTTTCTCCTCCTTTTAACTCAGTTTCGGGATGGGATACCTGTTCCCATTCCAAGCGATCTTACAGCAAGGGAATCTCTTTTTTTCTATTCTGTTTATTTGTTTCCTTTATTCATCCTCTCTGAAGATACTCACAATTTCCTTCCACATATTATGTTTATTAATGTTTATTATGGATTGGGAATTTATATTAGTTTCAATCTTCAATTGGAATATCACCTGTTCTTTATGAAGCCATAAGTCGGGATTATTGATGATTTCCATTCTCTAGCTATAGCATTGCACGTTTGGTGGCTATTAGTATGTGGACAATTAGTGCTCTCTCTTTTAATGTAGGTATATCTAAGTGTAGTAAGACCATTTCTGGGCAACATTTCAGATTCAAATGTAGCAGTTTATTTTTATTTATTTTTTTAAAGATTTCCTGCTATGGGGAATGTGGGGGGCAATTTTTTTGCAATGCCCCCATACGTGTAACAGATTAGCACCTCTTTGCTTACATCGCCATCATCTATCCTCTGTATCTGGGTATATTTTGGCTGGCCCAATATACCATCTATTGGAGACTTTATATTGCGACTCTCTCAGGTTTAAGCGATGGATATGTTTATACGTTTTAGTAAATGCTTCAAACCCCTCCTCCTGATTGATGCTTATTTGCCAGTTTTTTTCCCATTGTTTTATTGCTACTGGAGGCCCTATCGTATCCATTGCTTTCATCAGCTGAGAGTATTTTACTATTATCTTAATTTCTTTATCCTTATCATTTCTTCTATTTTCTCTGCAAATGTTGTATTGTTTTTTTTTACCTTATGTTTTTGTGTGAAATTTTTTATTCTCAGATAAATGAATGTTTCTCTTCCTGGTAGTGATCTTTCTTCTACAATGTGCGCAAATGTGTTGATTTGGTTGCCTTCTAGTACATCCCCTAAGTTATTTATGCCATGGAGTTTCCAGTTTTTAAGGTCTATATCTTCCATATTGTAATTCTAATTTTCTTCTAACCTGTGGACCAGAATAAGAAGAGCAAATCCAAAACGGAAAAAGAATATATCACATCTTAACCTGGTGTAATATGTGAATTGTATGAATAAATGCATGACATTGTTTGTAAAATTTAATTAATGTTTTATTTCTCACTGTCCACAAAAAAAGTGGTATTTTAATAATAGTTTAATAATCCTTCACAATACAAATACATATACAAAAACATAAAAAAAAATATCTTTAAAAAGCTCAGTTGAGAATTGATGTTTTGATTTTGATTGATATACTTGTTTTTGTTCATTGGTTTTTGGTATTGTAAAAAAAGGTTCTAAAATAAGTAGAAATAACTGTTAGAAAATAATACATTTCTGATAATTTTCATTATGCATTATTAGTTTTTGCTCTTTTAAGAAAAGTTAAGGTATTTCAAGTAGCTCCTCTAAGGGGCAGTATAACAGGAGGACCAGGACTCTCTCACATACTGGAGAATCTGTAGCACACTGCAATGATTGGTGCTATAATTGTAACTGCCCCATTGTGAAATCTTTACAAATGACCAATTAAAGAGTAAAATGTAATTTGGACTATCAAATGACATAATTCATGGTTTAAAAAGCTAATAATAATAGGTTGCAAGTCTTTATTCAGAGTGTTTTCTATTCTGCTTAAACCATTGCTTTTCCGCTAACTCCAACTTTGATGTCAGACGGACTGGTTTAACCCCGTCACTACCAGGGGGAATTGCGTAGATTTGCCCCTCGTTGTGTAGGGTGATTTAACTGGCAGAGGAGAAAAAAAAAGTTTTCCGACAGCTATTTACATTTCTAGACAATTATGCTCATTTAAATCAGTGGGGTCATCCTGTTTGGTGAATCTGCCGCCATTATTTTCTGTCAATTTACTTTGATTTTGCAGTCTGGAGACCTTAATAATTAAGTCCCATAGGTTATTAGTTTATTTGTCATTACAGTCTCATGCCTAAACCGCCTATACAACACAGAATTAAAAGAAGACATATTATAGCGTCAGCAATCAAGCAGCATTTAGCCGGTGCATTTCATAAACCTCTATTGAATAACATTTAAATAAAATGTAAATATATGTCCACTTTGGGGACAAATTCCCCCCTCACAGCTGGACATTGGCCTTTACAGCATTCAGCCTCCATAAAAATCTCCTCATAAATGGGATATCTGGTGACCCTTTCTTATATACATACAAATCTATTAAAACATGCCTATTCTACTGGTTTGAAATGGAATATAAAAGCTGCTCCAAATTCCACAGCCTGCCTGAAAAAAAAAATAGATTTTTGTTATTCTATCTATTGTTTTATTATGTTATTTGTGTCTTATTAGGGGTTGGATTGAAGCAAAGCAGTCTAATACAAGACCACCACCCTATTCCTTTAAGGGACCAAATTATCTCAATAGTGTTTGTATTATGATTGTAGAGATTTAAAAAAAAAAAAAACCAATGTGTTAGCAGAACAGCAAGCAAACATAGGTCAAGAGTATAATTTATCTTAAACGTGTCTACTGTGGTGTCTGCTGTTGATGACATCACCTTGTGGCTTGAGATACACATGAACTACCTGCAATGGAAATTGTGGTTTGCATATCAAGCCATACAGTGATGTCATAAATAGGAGACACCACAACACACATCTTAAACCTATTTTCCTGTTGATTTATGTATTTGCAAGCATGCTAACAAAGCACAGAGTTAATTTGTGGTACTTAATTTCTTCTCTACAATCACAGCATAAGTAATGTTTAGGTAACTGAATACTTTCCAATTCATGGTAACTGAATACTTTTCAATTCATGCAGCTTAAAAAAAAAACCATAAAAGAGCCACACAAGGTTTAAGGATTTGTAATCCAATAACATTTGGAATGTTCCCAAATTGGCAATAAATATTCTTTAGCTCACTTCATATAAATATCTTACGATAGTGATCTCTGAGATACCCTTTTTGAAATACACTTATTAGGTCACTAATATATCATTTTCCTTCTTAAATATTACTATATATTTAATATATACTTTAAATATCATAAGGTATTACAGGAGGACTTGCTTCCTGGTTAATCATAGAGTTTTATGCTCTCTATGGTTTGTATATTGCGTTGTCAAGCCATGCTATTGCCTCCATAGGCTTAACATTGGTTTCAAGCAAATATGTTACTTGCCTGCCAGTAGTGGCAATACTATTTAGATATATTTAGATTGTATCAGGGACACAGACACAGAAAGTATGCCAGCAACATCTTCCCATGCAGGAAGTAGCAGCACAGAAGAGGCCTGATATGCTAAACAGATTAGAAAAATATTGTATAATATGAATAAGATAGCATTGATTTAAGAAAAAAAGCAAACAAATGTCATTAAAGATGTAGTAAAGGGTTTGCTCTTTCTAAATCTCTCAAACTGCTGAGACAGGCTGGCAGTGTATCGCAAAAGGTTTGACAGACTGACTGCTGCTTGGAATGGAACTGTTTAGTTAGCCTCACAACTAAAAGAGGTAGACTTCAATGCAGAATACATAAAATAAAACTGGACATTATTGGCAGAGTGAAAATATGTCTTCTTTCCCTCTCAGTTTACGGATAGAAAACTTGCACATGAAAAAGACAGTGGGGGGGGGGCATGTATAAACAAGGCGCACACTAGCGCAATCGGAGTGGGCGCCAATGTATAAGGCAGACCTCTAACAAATTGTCTGCGTTATCTACACTAATGCGTAGATTTAGGTTGTGTTGGCGCTTGATGCACAGGCGCAGCCTATGTATAAAAAAATGACCTGATGTGTCGTTGAACCTCTGCCAAAAGCTGTTTGACGGAGGTCCCTTTCCCACAATGCAAGGTGTCAGGAGTTATTTAAAGAAAAACAAATGCCATTATACAAACCAAACAGCAATTTCATGTTTTTATTAAACTCCCGATACAGACCCTATGTCTCCATTTAAAGGAAACGTATGCTTTTTATCTCCACATTAAGACAATCATTTAGGACTTTCAACTCTTTAACTATCAAATGTTGTTTTTCAGTTGTTGATTTCTCTAATTTATTGTATATTTTCCATCCTTTGGGGAATGCTTTATAAGTACAATGTAAATATAACTATCCAAACAATGTCATTATTTTGTGGTGTGAACAATTGCATCACTCACAAATCACAGAGCGGATGTGCGTCAAATTACTTTATAGAAGAGCAGTCCGGTCGTATATTATTGCACATCCAGCTTTCGACTGGTAAAGGGCAATGTCACTTAATACTGGTGAGTATTTGGCTTTAATTTCTTAAAAAATTTAAAAAAAGGCATTATCATTGGACTGTTGTGTTGAAAATGTGGTCTAATTATAGCTTGTATGGTGGTAGTTTCTCTTTCTCCTTGCTTGTACTGAGCGCTCTCCTTCTCTTCTACATTCCACCCCAACTCTCTTTCTTTGTCCATTGCCCTCTTTTCTCTCTAAAATCTCTTCCTTGCTCTTTCTGCTCCAACTTTTTCCTGCGATCCAAACTCTACTATCCTATGTCCTGTCTTTTTGTGTATCCTTAATATTTATCTCCCTTTACTTTTACCGGTTTATCTCTTAAATAAAGTCCTTTCTCTCTATTTCCCTCTCTCTCTAACTTTTTCGCTCTCCTTAAAGAGGTAGCTTTAGAACTGTGGGGATTGGAGCATCTTTTACACAAGTGATGGAACATAATTCATTGTGATCAGCCAACCCCCCAATACATCTTTCCATTAATTATTTGATGAGGGCTCAACAGGCCTAGTGTGACCCTTAACCACCAATATCTTCCTTCTTGACTCCTATGTTCCATTATAATTATACCAGAACTGGATAACTCCGATACGATACCATAAGGGTTTTGTTTTTTTATATAATCACTCCCGCTCTGAAAGTATTGGGACTTTTTTTTTTTTTTTTCTACATCCCAGCACTTTAATGTGCAGAAAATTAATATGGCTGAAATACTTTTGAGCAGCTGATTTTTTTTATCCATAGACGCAACCTTGAAGTGTAGACACGGTACATATTGCTCTAACTTCTGACATCTGAGTTAGCATTCTACATTTGCACATGTCGCAATAGTGCCATTAATTGGAGCTTTTTGCACATGCTCCTATATTATAGATAACGCCACAGTTTATCTTCTGAGGTACCCCAGACTCTGTGGGTCCAAATGAACAATAGGTGTTAAAAAATGTATTTACATAAAAAGGTTGCATACAACTGTTTTTGTTACATCCCATACACCACAGAGAGAGTGCTGGTGGCAAATGACATCACATAACCTTATTTGTGGTAGTAAAATAATATCCAGATACTGGGGTCTGTTCAATGGCCTAAGTTAATTTACCTCATGTCATTGAATCCCATAGACTGCAATACACTAATTTGAGTTAAAAAACAGCATTCGTGATGTTTTGTGTCACTGAATCGGACCTACCCTATACAAATACAACCTGCACATTTAAATACATAAAGGGAATCAACACAGTAAAGGAAGAGAGTATATTTAAAAGAAGAAAAACTACCACAACTAGAGGACATAGTCTTAAATTAGAGGGGCAACGATTTAAAAGTAATATCAGGAAGTATTACTTTACTGAGGGGGTAGTGGATGTATGGACTAGCCTTCCAGCGGAAGTGGTAGAGATAAACACAGTCAAGGATTTAAAAACATGCGTGGGATAGGCACAAGGCTATCCTAGCTATAAGATAGGGAACTGGGGACTAATAAAAGTATTTAGAAAATCAGGCAGACTAGATGGACCGAATGGACATCAAATAGAAAAAAGTGTGCACTCCACTCGCCAAACAATGAGTGAATAAAGGTGCTTTAATGATTTCAAAAGTCCAAACAAACAGGGTAAAGTAAAATTCACGGAAGATAAAGTGAACAGGGAAGGCCACCTAACGCGTTTCGCGTGTCATCACGCTTAGTCATAGGTCAGATGGACCAAATGGTTCTTATCTGCCAACACATTCTCTGTTTCTATTAGACTAAAAATATATATTTAAATGATCGAAAAAATGAGGATATTTAGGTAGAATTAAACATCACTTCCCTTACTGTCAAAGTCTCATCATATCATATAAAACTGCCATTCACTATGCCAGATGACACAAATCTATACTCCTTCACAGAGATAGTGAAATGAAACTGCACGCCAGCTTGTATGGTAGACTCCAGCAACCCAGCTGGGGAAAGATATTATCGCTAGTCATTAATCATGTAAGGTTCACCTATGTTGCTTAGCGGATAACATTAAAACAAACTAATCAAGTGTGATTAATAGCATTTACAGCAAATTCAATAGTGAAGATTATTTTATGCTAAACTAGATTCTCTGCTTAGGAGAACATCAGATTTACATTGACGCAAGTGAGTTCTATATTGCAAGATATATAATAACAAGCAGCATGGTTCCTAGAAAAATATATATTATATTTTTATTATATTATATTATTATATTATATTATTCACAGAGTGTTACACGGAGATTTTTTTTTATTTTTTTTTTATAAATTGGCCTTCATGGGTGGAAGGATTTAAATGGAAACAATTATGTGTATAAATCTAATGGAAAGTAATTATGAAGGGTCTGTTTAAATTCAAATAAGGAATTGCTGTAAATGTATGTTTATACACACTGCTCTAGGCATGGTTTGCTGCAGTCCTACAAATTCTGTTCAACTATAACTCCCACGGATTATGTGAGAGTCTCAAAAACACCACATGGGAGCTGCATAGCAGTGGAACAGACAAAGTTTCTATTTTAGCTTTTATTCAGTGTAATGTTAGACATCTTATTCCAGACACACTTAATTGTGTGACCAATTATTTATACATAATGCACCACAGTTCTTAGATGACCACACTGAAGCCATTAATGAATATGAAAGTCTCCACTTTTATAATTATTCAATCTTTTTTTATTTAAAAGATTTTGCAGGGTTTCCCTTCTGGGATCAATACTCCCACAATAACATTTTCTCTTCTGTTCTAAAATGGGCATCTCCAGCATCTAACAAGAGCCTGTCAGAGGGCTCCAATAGAACTTCACAGTTATGCACAATACCACATATTTGCAATAGGAATCTGCATAACTGTATCACATGAAGAGATATGGAGACACTAGGGTTGTATTTGTAGATGTGTGTACCCAAAAGGTCACAGTCACAAATGCCCAGTAATAGCACCCAGTAATTATTTTCAGTACGGTATTGCTGGGCAAGCACTTTTTTTTTAAGAATACAGATGTACATTTAGAATTTAGAAAAATAGTCCAGGGGGTGGACCATGTAAATTTGATAGCATGCTCAATTATACAAGAACAATACATAAATGAAAGTGCAAAAAAATGTTTAACCCAGCATATACAGCATGCTTACCAAACCAAAAATAAAAACTTGGAGTGGAGCTTCAAACGGTACATAGACTGAATCAAACTGACCCATAAAATAGAGATCCCTGTTCTACCTCTAAAAGACACATCCAGACTTGCACACTAACAAGACAAAGCTTCGGAAATCCCTTCCCCATTTTTGTTGATGTGCAGGTTTTTCATACACAGGGTTCACTTAATTATCTGCTGTGCACTTTGCCCTTTGTAATACAGCAAAGAAAAAAGAACGACCAGAATAAGACATAGATAATAATTATAAATATTGAATCTAAAATATAAGACATGTATGTGAAATAAAGACATGCTGTTCAGTAAAACATTCTAATACAGAGCAAGGATCCTGAGTCCATGCATGACATAACATATGTCAATAAATGAAGTGGTACCCTACACAGCTTAAAGGGACTTGCTCTATCTAGGTTCCATTTTAGTATATAGTCTTTATAGACCAGGAGCATCCAGAGCTAGTACTAGGTAGCCAAAAAACAACTAAAATACTTTTTTTTTTAAATACCAGCAATGCTATTGTCTTAATAAACTGAATATTTAACTAAAGCTATTTTTTTTTACAGGTCTGCTGGTAAAATACAGGATGCGTAGTAACCCTAATTGGGGGGCAATGGTTTCACGTCCCACTACAGACCACGGATCCAGAATTGGGCCTTGATTTGCTTTTGTCCCAATTTTGCTGCGTGAAACCTGAAATAAGCTTGTTGATAGTTGCAGCAAGTCATATAAAAAGATTTTCCAGCGTACTAATTGCACTATTACAATTGACAAATAATAAAGATGCTCAGGGTTAGGTGATCAAGTAAAAATCAATATTTCGCGAAAGGGCCCTTTAGTATGGCAATTGCTCATTCGGATACAGCAGAGAGATTTTGATTAATGTACTAGAAGTGGGTTTTGAAATGAATGCATAAACAACCGTGACAGCTGTGGGGATGTGCCTGTTTGTGAGGCCATGAATCCATGAAGACAACCAGTCTACCAATGGCCAGCTCCTTCTTCCTGGAGGTGGGCTGTTTATTTGTTGAGCAGGAGGTGTGTGTATTAGGAGGTGGTGATGGGAAACTGAGTGGCTGTACAACAGAAGCCAAATACTAAGGCACCTTCACAAAAGCAGTTAGTTAGCCAACAGACTTCTTATTTCAATGACTAGCTGCTAAGAAATGAAACAGTAAAGTCTGGTAAGTGGGCAGCTTTGTCTACAACTCTATGGTAGCTGCCCTATGATAGGACACAAGAGTCTGATGGGGACTTATTCTCATCAGGTAAAACAAAAGTGCCATTACAATCCAGTTTGTGACTACCCTAAACTTTATCCAGTGTTAGTGTGAGTGGGCTGAATTATTAACACGTTGGTTGCTGAATGGGGGGGGGGGAGACACACA
Organism: Pelodytes ibericus; assembly: GCA_036172795.1. Lineage (NCBI taxonomy): Eukaryota > Metazoa > Chordata > Amphibia > Anura > Pelodytidae > Pelodytes > Pelodytes ibericus. Next base: position 43,463,720 of record CM069860.1, read on the forward strand.
CAAAACAACAGCACTCACGGGGTTAAAAACTAGCTGGCTGTTTGCCTAGGGGAGTTGGCACCGTTGAGTATTTGGGAGGGGGAAATATCCATCTGTTACTGATGTTTTGGATTGATTTCAATGCTTTGAGTAGCTTCTGCTGTTAGCTTTGGTCTTGCAAGTGTTAACTGCGGGGATTAATATTTGGAGTACAAAGTGGATACAAGTTGACATCGTATGTTAATTTAAAGGGCAGTTTCACTGGACATCTGTCCCACGACATTAAACAACATCACATAATTGAATTAGTACTGTACAGCAGACTGTGAATTCGTAAGAGCAGCATGGAATCAGAACGACTAGGATTATTACAACTGATTGTTGTGTTACTTGCTGGGATTTCCCTTAAGATCGAGGTTTAAATGGGAACTATTTTATTAAGTCCCTAATTAATGTCAACAAAACACAAGTTTATTTCTTAGGAGGATCGAAACCATTCCTCTGCGTGCAGTGGGGACAGAGTAATATAAAAGATGGTCTTAATTAGTAAAAGTCTTATTTTCTAATCTATGCATCAAACTCGTGATAGCATCCCACATTGTCACTGGAGATTGCTAGAAGCACGTTGATACACTCCCATGATATATAATTTAAGAATAAAATAATAGGATTAAAGATTAAACGGAATCTAAAATCAATTGATATTCTTATTTCCGCTACCATTTATTAATAAATTGCTAATCTGACTACTGATGGAACTGTTGAGTAATAATTAAAGAACATTATAATGCTATTTTTTCATTAAGTCTGCGAGAAGCTGATTTATCACAGTATAACATTTGACTAAAGAAGTCATAATCAACGTCTTTTATAAACTGACTACATATACATATATAGAGAGAGTATGGAGCAGTCCCTGCTAGCAATGTGTGAGAGGCAGGACATATATTAATATAGGTGTTCTTCTTTATGGACCATTCTGAACACCCCCATTCAGACACACAAAGTGTTAATACCACTGTAAAAAGTCAACAATTGTATATATATTTATATACAATTCGAATATTTTACAAACACATTTATATATATTTATATTTGATATATATAAATAAATTAATATATCGGAATGTTTATGTAAATACTCGAATATATATATGTGTGTGTGTGTGTGTGTGTGTGTGTGTTACAGGGTATCATGAATCACTTCTACGTTAACTTAAGCATGTGAACACTTCAAGATTTGATAATTATGCTAATGCAATCATAACAGATGTTTCCTAGGATATTTGAATCAATACATAATTGAGGCTTCAATTTCATAATATGATTATTAATATTATAATCCTAAGAATAGCTGTTGTGTAGGTCACTGCAGCACTGAAGGCGTTAATTTGAATGGTAAAAATTATGCAGAACAAATGCAGGTTGGACTGCAAAATAAAATAAAAAATAAGTCTCAGGAAAAGAAATCCACTTTTTATCTCCAAACCGTATTGTAATTACACCTCCAGAAGTTTCACTTGAAGCCAAAGGAAATAAATTCCCATGATCTGAATTAGAAGTTTTAACAAGGCAGAGGAAATCAAACGTATCGATCTCCTTCAAGCGTAGAGTTTGATCTCAGCACTCTCTGCCTTTGTTCAGTTTGCAGTTGAAAGACAACTTGCCCATGGAAGTAAAAGGCACATCAGTTGGCTGTGCTGCTTGACTGACTTCCCGGTATGGTATTCTGACCACAAAACCTGAACACAACTTCTGCACTTGCATCCTGTGAATGCTGTATGCACCACAAATACATATACATGGATAGATGGGTGTCACAGCATATGGACACTAGTAAAGGTAGCGTATTAACAAATCACGCTTTCAAATCTGTGGGATGAATTAATATATTGTTTAATTATTTTAAAGAGTTTTAGTTAGAAATATATATCTAAAATTAGATTAAATGACAGGAGGCCCAACCTATATTCCATATGATAGTAATTATTAGCATTATTATTAATAATAATAATAATAATAAATGACTAGATAGATAGATAGATAGATAGATAGATAGATAGATGATAGATAGATAGATAGATAGATAGATAGATAGATAGATAGATAGATAGATTTTAATGATTATATTTTAAATATCTCTATTTCTTACCAAAAGTTGTAACTATAACTGAAGAACGTGAATGGACGATGGAAGGATGCTATTAATAATTATAATCGCTATAACGGCAGCATAAAGCTTATCTTTATTGGAGGAGGTGTTGACTTTATAGTAAAACATTAGTCGCTATATCGTATATTATTATGGCCAATTTTATGAAGGATAAAAAATACTGTAAGAGGGATTTGTATTAAAACACGATTTACAATCCAGCCTTTGGGGAAGAAAAAGAAAAGGTAGATTTTTTTGGGGAAAAAGTAAACAGATATTTTGCAGTGAGTGTAGTATGCGTAAAAACCCACAATCTGTATTTGCAGAAGTTGTTTGGGTGATAACCAGTTCTGAACTTGCTTAACCAATTGAGGCTTTAAAGCTGTGTGAAATAATTCATTATATCAAATTACATTTTGATTTAGTTAATTTCCGGAAAATCAATACTTTGTTTTAAAACTTCCCCCCCCCCCCCCCCCACCCCCCGTTTGATAAGAGAGGGGGTTTGTACAAAATTAAATAAAATGGAAAATACAAAAGCAGAATGTGAAGTCAAAATCTGGTGATATAAAAGACACGTATTATACAATGAAAATCATCTGGTATATTGTATTGTCGATATTGTATTGTATGTATATATGTGTATTTATATATATATATATGTGTGTGTGTGTGTGTGTGTGTGTGTGTGTGTAAATATATCATACACGTGTATAATTGATTTATCTGCGAGAATATAAAGAAAATATTCTAGATTCTGTGTTTACAATAATATTATAAATCAGAACACATAGGAACATTGCCCAGTGCTGTTTGTTATTATAATTCAATTAATTCATACAATGAATGCATAATAATATCATCACTTTTTTATCCATTCAGATCCATCACAAAAAAATACTCACAATCTTAAGATATGAATAATTCAGCTATATAGGCATCAGTTATTTCAAACAGACTAGCCGTATGCATCGCTAAATAAATATGAAGCTCGATATATATATATATATGTATATATGTATATATATATATATATATATATATATATATATATATATATATATATATATTACCAGGGATATTCTAGAAAACTGGAGAATGTTCAGTTTGTTCTTACTGGCGGGGGAAAATAGCAATTCTCCTAGCGAGGAGAAAACTAGGAAACAAACCGAAAAGTGATTTTTTAATTTATATGTTAGTGAAGATATGGTACAAAAAGACGAAAACACTTATTCAGCCTAATACAGCTATTACAACTGATATGAATTAATTGTTTAATATCTCGTTACAGATGTCAGGGTGATGCCAGAGATGGCCAACCTTTCGCACTCCAGCTGTTGTGAAATACAACTTCCATGATGCTCAGGCAGCCAAATCGATGACTGAGCATTATGGGAAATGCAGACCAAATCAAAAGGAGTGCAGAAGATTCGCCCTCGCTGTGCAAATCCCAGTAAATGATTCCGTTGTTACAATCGGACAATAATTAAGCATTTGTTAGGAGGTTATATTTTGGAAGAAATTATGACGATAATAGAGAATTACCCATTTTAACATAAGATATTTGTTTTTACAATTATAATGTATTTTATTTTATTTAAACAGCGCTTCATGTGTACAGATCGGCATGGATCTTGAACTATGCATTAGGGTCACTCAGTTAATAGGAGTACAAAGGTGAGTGGACGCTAAAGGAAGTGCATTGAATGAGCAGCCTACTTACTATGCATCGCTGCAAACGGGTCGTGCTTACAGTGTATTTCCATCGAAGCGATCCACAGATGAAAGCTAACGCCACAAATGTAGTAATCTCCTTGAGAATAATAATTTTACATCAGCCGCCTGATCCAAAGCAATCAACCAACTCTCCGAGACCAGATCCCCAAATCAAAGGTTCCTGTGGTGGCCAGTTCCAACTCTCAGTAATGTGCTTTATCTTGGCACCAAAAATATTCTGCTATTCATCGAATATGTGTTTCCAATGGGATAGGATGGCAAGAAATGACTTGAATTTCTTATGATAAAGATTCAAAAAAAAAATACACCACTGAGCTGAGTTTTCAACAGGAATAGATCTACCAGTCCGTGTGACCAGAGATGAACAGTAATCTGGACGTCACATAGTCAGTAAGCATATGTTGTGCTTTAGAATAAAAATAAATAGGTACATATACACCTGTATATATAGGTATGTCATCAAAATCACTGGTAATTTGGTTTCTCTATTTTCAAAAGCTACTGCCCCCACCACAATACATCCTGACAGTATATAAAAATGCCAACTTTGTAATCAGTTATGTGTAGCACAGTGTCGAACCATATAGCAACATGAAGTTATATAAAAAAAAAAAAAAAAGGAATCACTGCTCCATGCAATCCATATATTTATTACTTTGTCCTGGTTAAGTTGCCTGAAATAAATTAACTTTTGTTTTTCTCTTTAAGGTTATACTGCCCCCTCTTTCTTAGCTTTGGAATGGGTGGGAAATATATAAAAGCCTTTGATGTTATATTGCCGCAAGAAAATCCAAGTTTTTTTTTTTTTACTGTGCGATCCCCATCGAGAAACAAAAAAAAAAAAAGATAGATAAATAATAACAAGAGCAAAACCCAGAAGGGAATAGAACTTCAGCTATTGAAGAAATGTATCACTGTTGCAATTTCAAGCTTGTTCCTGTTTGGACCCCCTCCAAAACCAACAAGGGGGATTGCTTGGATTCCAGAAGATAGAGAAAGAGGCAGCTGGAGAGGGGCTATTGTGGGTATGGAAAAAAAGGGGGGTGGGTGGAGGAAAAGATCCTTTCTCCACTAGAAAGTTTTCTTCTGGGCATAAGAAATCGTCAGGAGCTGAGGGTTCATTTACCAGCTTGAAGGTGGAGAAAAAGAGATGAGGGCTTTCTCAGACGTAGAGGGACCGCAGACTGTTGTGTGGCACTTGATCCCTGGTGTTGCAGGGGCCAGCAGTAGAACACTTGGTTTAAGGAGATAGAGCATAGAGCTTCTTGTAGGCTGACTGCTCCGGATGTTGATCTGGTTACTTTGCTGCAGCTGGTGAGTTTCTCCACTGTATGGTAAAGGTGTCAGTGCCACTCGTGGACTCTTGCTGCCTGTGGCTGCTCCTTCAGCTCAGCACTGGCCTGTCTGCGGCAGCTTTCAGGACCCGTTTCATGTGGACAGCGCTCAGGGCTAAGCTTCTGCCGGGAGTGGGCGGATCCTGCGCGTCAATCACCCAGCGGCTGTCATTCACCAAAGCGAGCTACGGAGCCGCGCTGTGTAGTGATTGGCCAAGAGGAGAAGGAATAGGTAGAGGCCGGGCGCGGGTTGGACGCCTGTTTACCAATAAGTGGCGGTAGAGGGTTGCACTTTGTGACGTCATGTTCATTGACAAGTGAGAAGAAGTTGAGCGGAACAGAGCAGAATCCTCCTCTGTATCCAGCAGGGGAGTAATGAGGGGATGTGGGGGGGAATGGCTACACAAGGAGCTTTATTATGTTTCAGATATGCTGCTGGATTTGACGTTACCAAGTGCACATTCAGCCCACGACTCCTCTTGTATATTTATGAGTAAACTTTGGCATTGCGGCTGCTCCGGACTACATGTCCCATGATGCTCAGCCAGCCATAGAAAAAAAACAGTAGACCGTACAGCAGCTGGAGTGCCAAAGGTTAATCATTGCTGTTATCTACCCATATGCCCTATTAAACAACTCACCGTGAGACGTGGCAAATCAGGGTTAATCTGAGGTTTTAATATTGCACAAGCATTTCTTCCACTCTCTGTAGCTTGGTCTTTGTTGGTTACCTGGATTGTTTGACAATCTTTGCAGCCCTTTCAAGAAAGCTTTCAACACTTCTGCTTTTTAGTAGTAATCCAATTTAATGCATTGGGGGTAATCATCGCATGTCTAATCTCACAGTGATCTCTTACAAGGATACACATTCACACGAGAGAGTGTTTGTTAATATTATTATTTTAAAACAGTTTAACTTTTTTTTAAATAATTTATCAGACATGGTGCAATCATTTTAGAATGGGGGATATATATGTGACACATTTATAGTTCCACTAAACAACATTTTTATTGACACACATACACACGTGTAGCATGAATACAATCTAAACATCCTTTCATCCTAAAGAATTTTGAAGACCATCACATCGCTCAAGAAAATCTCTATATTTGCTTCAAAAGTGCATAATCCCAAATGTGGGTTTACTGCCATGGTGAATTACAAATAAGTGCCTCTCAAAGTAACATCAATCTAAAATCCAAACCAAGCGTGGAAAACTTCAATACATTTTATCCTTTTCTTCACCATACAATAAATCCCCATGATACCAAGTACAAGAACATTTTTACGCAGCGAAGAAATCTAAGTGAATAAAATACAGATGGACTTGTCTTCATGGTGCGAGCAGCAACTAATAGTTTAAGATGCTCTAGAAGAATTATGTTGCATGTATGATGTATAGAATATAAAAAAAAAACTTGCCATCTTGAATAATGGTGGATATTATATATGCTTGACTTATTAAGATTAATTTTATGTATATATACATACATATACATGTTATATTATGTATGTATTTACATATTCATGTATATATACATATTTTTATATATGTCTTTTTATATATGTAAAGTATATAAAAAAGTGTGTGTATATATTCATACACACACACACACACACACACACACAAACACACAAACACACAAACACACATATATGTGAGGGACTGTATCTCTATCAATATATGTTTATTTTACTGCCAGTTTGTACTATGTATTGCTGTATATAATGTACTATATATATAAATATGAATACTTGTGCAATCTTCATTTAATATGATAGGTTACATACATTTACATCAAACGCGTAAACTCCTACACAAATAGTTTAATTGCAGGTTTAATTGTGCAAATCAGTTGTCTGGCATTTTTAAACCAAACAGAAAATAAATGAGACAGTTAATACACATTTTTATTATTTACACATTATCTCCTCGCTGTTTCCCCAGTATAACATATAAGGCATGAGATTGCTGATACTATCTTAGTATTTCTGCGTTTGTTGCGTTAAAAATGATTTTTCTGGCAGTTAAAAAACAATGCTAAATAATTCGTTGACGTATTAAATATTCTCTCATTTCAGAATGGAGTAAAATATAGGCTGTACAACAATAAAATGTGTGGAATAACGGGAAATATCGAATTATTTGATACTGTTTATTTTATTTTGACGCACACCTCTGTTTCGAGTTATTATATAAACTGTACATTTTTATTAAAGCGTACTATAACATTAAAACGTGCTTTGTGTGGCAAATCTGTTAGCCAACCTTCCTATCTACAAAGTTCATCTGGCTACAAATATTTTGTTGATAGAAGAAAAAGAAAATTGATTTAAATGCAAAACAGGAAGGATGTAGCCCAAATTTTTACTCTTAATTCCGATAGCGAGAATGCAAAAACCACAGAACAAAACGATATTTATACCATTCTATAAAGCACTTCTTTATATTCCACATTGTTATGAAACCTATACCAACGTTGAAGTTTAATTTTCTTATTAGGGGGAATTTATTCTCATTATTTAAAGCTCTTTGTCCCCCCCCCCCCCTAGGCACACGCCGTATTTGAAATAATTACGAATTTCTCCGCGTTTCTTATTCTTTCTGGGTTTTTTAGGTTTATTTACTTTTTTTTTTTTTGCAGCTTCACATGTCTGATAAATATAAAATAACGTTTTTTATATATAACTAGATATTATAGAAATTATAATGAACGAGATTTGCAAGTCAATCACAGACAAAGCTGACTGTGCACATAAACATACATTGGAATATATTTTTAAAATTTATTGTAGTAATATTTCGGTATGTATACAAATATGCATGGGGCTTAAAAATTCGATAGTTATATAGAGTTGTGTAATTAGTGTCTATTTAAAAAAAAACCCCATACAATATATTTTTTTATAACATGTGCCCTTATAAAATACAACTTTAAAATAAGAAACATTTCTTTTCATATCGTATAAATGAGTCTATGTGTGCACAGTGTATGCTAAAAAAAATTCTATTTTCAACATACATAGCCCACACCAGGACAGATCTTTTTGATTTCGCACCCAAATTGTTCAATTCAAAAATGACCAGGCCTAGTGGCTGCTTAGATCAATAATCGATATTCTCCTTTAGGCTTGTGTAAGATATTAATTCTAGTGATTTTGTTTTACATATTGATTTGTCACCAACTGATACACTACTGTAGGTTTCACAGTCTTTTTTTTTGCAATATGTCATTTTGTGCACCTTATACATCATCGATGGTTACATTTTTGCCATTCCAGCTGTTGGTAGATTACCTTTTGCTTAGCTGGGCATCATGGGGATTGTAGTCCGCGAGAACTGTGGTGTTATTGTTTAGCAATGACATAGACTGTTCTTTTGCGTTTTATTTGAAATCAGAGCTACAGGGGATCAGAAAACTACCTATTACTGCTAATGATATCTGCACTAATTAACAGGTTACAGAGATTATTCTTACCAGCACTTATCAGAAATATACATTTGGTTTCCTTTCACCACCCACAGCTGACTACAAATAATGGAAATCCCTTAGATATAAACAAGTTATTATTATGCCTTACAGGAAACAGATCTTAGACCCTCAAACAAATAACACACACATCTGTGACTCATACAGTAAAATTTGAACGCTCACAGTTCCTCTTTGAGGGCATTGGATGTTACTCAGAGGTTACAGATACTTCCTTCTGCTTGGGTTATGAATTATAATAAACAGCCAACTGGAATTATGTATGCAAAACGTCTATGTAGGGCGGTTATAGCTTTGGATCTAGCAATGTATGTCATGGTATTATGTTTTAATATTTACCATTTTTTCATTGATTGTTGCAACCACAACAAAAAAAAACAAAATTGTTTTTTAGGACTAGATAGTACAACTAACATCATGCTCAACCAGCTAGAGTTCCAGAGTTATCTGATCCATATTTCTAGAGCTATGATATAGGAAGATAGACAGATAGATAAATATGAAGAGACAAAAACATATAAGTCTATTATCACAGCCGTGCACACAGACATGTTGGTAGTTGGTAGACTGTATATGTGTATATTTGTAATTAAATATTCGATATATGTTGATATATCTCTGCTGTGTCTGATACATTTTATTATTATATAACATAGCAAAAAATGGATCACACTGGCCTTAAAAAAGCCTTAAAATATAATTACTATCACCCATGATAAAAAAAAAACTGTAATGTGTGTTTAAAATACCCGTTGTATCTTCTGGAATACAGTGACATTCAATATTTTTTTTTTTTTTTTTTTTAGCAAATACAAACACATTTTCAACCTAAGTTGATATCGAACTTTTGAAGAAGAGTCTGTCGGCGACAGTATTATATTTATCTGTCTTGCTACAACTTACAACAACAAAAAACTCACTTTATGCTTCCTGTATTTGTTTCTCTTTACGTACTGCTTATTAAACATAATCCACGTAATCCAACCTTTTCAGTTTATTTTTATTTCTGTATATTAATACTTGCATCCTTTTTTTCTTTTACTAAGCTCAAAACGTTTTTAATATATCAGCCGTGTAAATCATTTTTATTGAAAACAATCAGTCAAATGTAAATTTGTGTCCACTTCGATGTAATAATAAACATTTCAGGAATATATAGTTTACACAATAAAACATGTGTCCTTTAAATACTGTTTATGTTACGCTTGTTCATATCCAGTAGTTTATTCATTAGTGCGATAAAAATACAAACGTTCTGACATTCTAAAGTTACTTTTTATTTTATTTACTTACGTTCCTGTTCATTTAATATACAATTGCAATTTAAATACGTGTAAGAAGTGTAGACAGTGACCTGCAATTCCAATTATTTGACACTAGAGGGAGTGCATACCAAACCGTTCCTTTAAGGTCAAGGTAAAGGTTATCTTCTATGGAGACCTAAGTCGCCTTCGGTTTTCGTATAAGACTTTGGACATGGATGTATACATAAAGAAGGCATTATAAATAAATCAGCAGATGGATTAAATAACATTGGAGATTTAAAACAAGAAAAAGTAGACGACAGCTTTTCCGCATAATTGTAAAAATATTATTAACTTATTTTTACTACTACTTTACACATACACACATGTATTTGTTTTAATATTTGAAAAACACTTTATTTGTAGTCATATTTGATTTAAATACATATTACTATCTTTAGAATATATATAATATTCTGCAGGAAAGTACAAAGGAGAGGGGATGAACCTAGCCCAGTGGTGTCCAAACTTTTTTCAAAGAGGGCCAGACTTGATGAAGTGAACATGCGTGAGGGCCGACTATTTTGCCTGACAGTTAAAATTAAGTACAAATGAACTATTTTACGCAAACTTTATTGCAAACGATTTGAATGACAATTCTAAACAGTAGTAAAATCACTCTGCCTTTCATATCTGAAGGCCAGATGAAAAAACAACAACACAGGATGCTGAAATATATGTCAGGAACACAACTAACATTAACTGAGATTTTTTTTATCATGTATTCATCTCTATTGAAAAAAATGGCCTGCACTAATGTGAAGGGTGAAACTGAGATCTGGACTGCAGCACATAGGCTAGGTCTGTTTCAAAGGCAGTGGTCAAAGTGATCAAATAAATAAGAATTGCAAGCTGAACACTAAGCTAGGAACATTACTAGAAAAGATACAAAAATTAAAAAATAAAGTGCAGCGCAAAAAAAACCATGTCTATCACACATCAAATGAATATAGCAGTAAGGCCCAAAAGTCCCTAGAAACAGGTAGGGTCCAATGAAAGAGGGAGGGTGCCAGAAAACCGGATCCACTTCAGGTGACAAACTGTAAGACCCCTTTATTACCAGCAGATCATACACCACTTTAGGCCCCTTTTACACAGGCGCACCTCCCGACCGAGTCCGTTCTGCTCAGCGGGGAGAGCAAAATTGTATTATATATTGAAAGTGTCCAGTTTTTTTTTGTCCCTGACTTTATTAAATTTAGTAAAAAACTTTGGCTAGAGCGTGTAATAAGAAAAAGTAAATAAACCATTATATATAAAATGAAAATTTTATTCATTTTATTGTTTGTATCAACAAAAAGGACTCAATATTCAATGACATGGAAGGTGTCTGGTTTTTTTTTACCCTGACTGTATATACACACATATTTATATCCATATATTTATGTGTGTGTATATATATGGAAATATATGAAGCATCAGGGCTTTATGGATAAAATTGCACTTACTAAGACAGGCAGTAGACCTCATCGGTCAGCTCCACATGGGGCTACAGGTGGCTGTGTAGTGAGAGAAGGAATGCAGATTTCAAATTCCTTCAGCATTTCTTCTGCATTCCCGCGTCGTGGGCGGCGCCAGGCACATAGAGAAGAGCGGGGGGCATGGCCTCTCTCGGCTGCTCCCGAGTCCCGCCAAGTTCCGCTCCGCCCCCCGCCCCATCGCATCGGCATCGGGGCAGGGATGTGCGATGGGTCAGACACAGAGAGAGACATTGATCAGCCGTGTCTCTGGGGCCGTATGGAAGTAAAGGACGGGCCGCAACTGGCCCGCGGGCCGGACTTTGGACATGACTGACCTAGCCTAACAAACATTTTATGGTCCATAGATAATGATGATAGATAGATAGATAGATAGATAGATAGATAAGTAGGTTGGGCAGATTAGATAGATAGGTAGATAGATAGGTAGATAGATAGATGATAGATAGATAGATAGATAGATAGATAGATAGATAGATAGATGATAGATAGATAGATAGATAGATAGATAGATTGATTGATAGATAGATGACAGTTAGGTAGATAGATAGATAGATAGATAGATAGATAGATAGATAGATATTAGATAGATAGATAGATAGATATATGACAGATAGTTAGGTAGATAGACAGATGATAGATAGATAGATAGATAGATAGATAGATAGATAGATAGATAGATGATAGATAGATAGATAGATAGATAGATAGATAGATAGATAGATAGATAGGCAGGTAGATAGATTGTACATTCTTATATGGTTTGTAAAAAAATGAAAGATTCAGATAATTATATATTATTATATTAATTTAGTTTTTGTAGCATTATTAATGTGATGAAATCTAAATGTCGAAACATTTCCATTTACAAACTGTAAGTTGAAGAGAAATATATCCATATTTAACCGATTTAATATTTGTATTATTATCTGTATAAGCTACATTGGACTCTGCCTGTTTATATTGTTTTAAGATTTGTATTATTATCTGTATAAGCTACATTGGACTCTGCCTGTTTATATTGTTTTAAGATTTGTATTATTATCTGTATAAGCTACATTGGACTCTGCCTGTTTATATTGTTTACACACAAAGACCAGTTTATAAATGAAGTAGCTACTAATCTTTTATTCCGTGAGAAGCTTATTTCATTTTTTAAAAGCTTTTATGGTTTAATAGGATTTGAGATTTAGTTCTGTATTATTATTCGGACAAATCTTTTAACATGAGCCAGTACTTATAACAAACCTTTTGTGTATGGGAAGCATCATTTCACTAAAAGCCATATGTATATATATATATATATATATATATATATCAACAAATGGATATATAGAAATAAATCAACAAATATATAATAAAAAAATAAGGAGTATTTCAATACTCCATACACTTCATAAAGTGATCACTTTTAAAATATATGTAATACAATGATGAGACCTGTGAGTGCTCCTTACTCAGGGCGGGTGCAAGGATTTTCGTCTACACAGGCGAAGGTGCATTTTGGTGCCCCCCTGCTCTGATCCGCCATGCCTCCCACACCATTAAGCCTCCTTACATTATATATATATATAGTATAGAAAATAAATACATCTAAATATTCAACTCGCATGCTCTAAATGTGTCACATTGAAACCCTTAAACACAAAGACACCCTTGCAGACACACACAGAGACACACTTACCACTTACACACACACCCTTACACAGACACAGTGACAAACTTACACACACCCTTACACAGCCACAGTGACACATTTACACACACAAACCCTTACACAGACACAGTGACACACTTACACACACACCCTTACACAGATACAGTGACACACACACACACACACACACACACCCTTACACAGATACAGTGACACACACACACATCCTTAAACAGGCACAGTGACACACTTAAACACACCCTTACCACTTACACACACACAGTTACACCAATTCACACATAACCTGAGACACACTATTTTGCCACTCAATATGCCAGTATTTTGCCCCTCAATATGCCATTTACTATGCCAGTATTTTACCCTCAATATGCCATTCTTTTGCCATTTAATATGCCAATATTTTACCCCTCAATATGCCAGAATTTTGCCCCTCAATATGCCAGGATTCTGCCCCTCCAATATGCCATTTAACATGCCAGGATTTTGCCCCTCAATATGCCATTTAATATGCCAGTATTTTGCCCCTCAATATGCCATTTAATATGCCAGGATTTTGCCACTCAATATGCCAGGATGTTGCCCCTCAACATGCCATTTAATATCCCAGGATTTTGCCCCTCCAATATGCCATTCAATATGCCAGGATTTTGCCCCTCAATATGCCAGGATGTTGCCCCTCAATATGCCAGGATGTTGCCCATCAATATGCCATTTAATATTCCATTATCTTGCCCCTCCAATATGCCATTTAATATGCCAGGATTTTGCCCCTCCAATATGCCAGGATTGTGCCACTCAATATCCCAGGATTTTGCCCCTCCAATATGCCAGGATTTTAACCCTCAATATGCCAGGATTTTGTCCCTCCAATAGTCCCGGATTGTGCAACTCAATATCCCAGGAATGTGCCCCTCCAATTGACCCGTATTGGGCCACTCAATATGCCCGGATTTTGCCCCTCCAATATGCCAGGATTGTGCCACTCAATATGCCCGGATTTTACCCCTCCAATATGCCAGGAGTGTGCCACTCAATATGCCCGGATTTTACCCCTCCAATATGCCAGGAGTGTGCCACTCAATATGCCCGGATTTTGCCCCTCCAATATTCCAGGATTGTGCCACTCAGTATCCCAGGATTGTGCCCCTCAATATGCTAGGATTTTACCACCCTCCTCCCCCCTTCCCCAGACCCCAGTACTTACCTCCTTGCTGCCGTCTCCCGGTGCAGGTCCGTGGCTGAGAGGGAAGCGTTGTGCACTCCCGTCCAGTCGCGCGGATCAATAAAGTGTGTTGAAAAAAAAAGTTTCAACACACTTTATTGATCCGCGCGGCTGGAGGGGAGAGCACAACGCTTCCCTCTCAGCCACGGACCTGAACAGCAGCATGGAGGAAAGTAAACGGGCCTGGGGGGAGCGGGCGATTTTCCCGCCCCCCCATTGGGGCACCCTAAGGCAGCCGCCTGTGCTGCCTTACGGTAGCACCGGCCCTGTCCTTACTTGTACTGTATGGAGAGAGAGAGGTTTATATAGCTAGTAACACTGTTACTTAGTACCAGATCATATTCATAAAAGCACAACAGAAGAGTATTCCACTAAACATGCCATATATAAGTGTATACCCATACACAGACATAAACACTCGGAAAGATAATGCCCAGATTTATAGCATTTCCTTATTCACTCTAACAGATAGAACAGTGATAGGCAAAGTGTCAGTACAAGGAGTTCAGTGCCCGTGGGAAGATCTGGGACGATCCATAGAACATCATTAAATTGGCCATCATAAAGGCCAGTAAATGTCCACCATGAACACTGTTGTCACCAATACACCTGGTTTGGAATTAGTGATGTCATATTTATGTGACAACCAAATTGTGTAACTACACATTCCATGAACTCTACAATGTGCTTCTATAGTTCATGAAATGTGCCCAACTATTTCTGCTCATTTCATGAATTCAGCACACAATACATGATTTGTACACAAATACATTTCATGGAATGTGCTGGTCCCTACATGAGCGATTCATGGAATGTGATGGTCCCTACATGAGTGATTCATGGAATGTGCGGGTCCCTACATGAGCGATTCATGGAATGTGCTGGTCCCTACAGGAGCAATTAATGGAATGTGCGGGTCCGTACATGAGCGATTCATGGAATGTGATGGTCCCTACATGAGCGATTCATGGAATGTGATGGTCCCTACATGAGTGATTCATGGAATGTGCGGGTCCCTACATGAGCGATTCATGGAATGTGCTGGTCCCTACAGGAGCAATTAATGGAATGTGCTTGTCCCTACAGGAGCAATTAATGGAATGTGCGGGTCCATACATGAGCGATTCATGGAATGTGCTGGTCCCTACAGGTGCGATTCATGGAATGTGCGGGTCCCTACATGAGTGATTCATGGAATGTGCGGGTCCCTACATGAGCGATTCATGGAATGTGCGGGTCCCTACAGGCGCGATTCATGGAATGGGCTGGTCCCTACAGGAGCAATTAATGGAATGTGCTGGTCCCTCCAGGAGCAATCAATGGAATGTGCTGGTCCCTATATGAGCAATTCATGGAATGTGCTGGTCCCTCCAGTAGCAATCAATGGAATGTGCTGGTCCCTACATGAGCAATTCATGGAATGTGCTGGTCCTTACATGAGGGATTCATGGAATGTGTGGGTCCCTACATGAGCGAATCCTGGAATGTGCGGGTTCCTACAGGCACGATTCATGAAATGCGCTGGTCCCTACATGAGCAATTCATGGAATGCACGGGTCCCTACATGAGCAATTCATGGAATGCACGGGTCCCTACATGAGCAATTCATGGAATGCACGGGTCCCTACATGAGCAATTCATGGAATGTGTATGTGCCACCGATGCCTCATATCACAGCGACATCACAGTAAAAGTGATTTATTTGTTCTATACAGTATTTGCATCTATACTGTATTATTTCATGAGTCCTGAAAGACTTTAATATACTTTATTGGTGAAAATTATCCGTTATCCAAAACACATCTTGTCCCAGAAATTTTGGATAAGGGATACTCAACCTGTAATTTGGTCCATACACAATATTTGTTGAGAAATACCAGACCACGTCACAGTATGGCCTATGGGTAAAGTGGTTGTACATTGATTATATGCATGTGTCAGAATATTAGTAGTAGTATTACTCCTGTGTTTTGTTTATATTGCTGATGAAGATCTACAATATAAAGTTTACAATACATTCCTCTTTCTAATTCACAACATCATCAATCTTTATCAACACTTTACAACCCGTGTGAGATTTAAAGAAACCAATTGCATTTTCTGTCTGTATATTTCTTGAGTAGGTGTCATTGAGATCTATTCATATTTAGGATGTACAGGGGGGCAGTAGGGCTATTGCCCCCCCAAGCTGTGCTCGACTCTAACTCAATGTGCTGGGTATGCACCATTTTTCACTTCTAAATGTCCTAGTGCCTATGGGGCTTCAGTTACTGCAGAACTACAAATCCCATTATTCCCTACCTGCTTTCTAGAATGGCAGGGCATCATGGTAGTTGTAGTACAAACACAGCTGGAGGGCCACAGTTGAACGCTTAGGCCGGAGTTTGTAGCCCTTTCTATCTTTCTATTTAATTGTTTTGTCTGTCTATTATTTGTACCTTATCTGCCAGTGTATGTCTGTCCTTCCTGCCTATCTGTCTATGTGTCTGTATATCAATCTCTGCCCCTTATCTGTCCATATATCTGTCCTGCCTATGTGTGTCTGTCTCTCGTGTTGAAAATTGCAAAATGGGCCACTAAATAGTTTTTGCCCCTTGGGGTACTGTGTCCCACACTAATTATAATTTTATTTAAACTCTAAAAAGTTGATAAATACAATGGTATTACACATTTTAAAATAAACCCATATGTAAATGTTTCCAATGGTCAAAGTTAGTATGCATACATTTCCTGTTTAACCCCTTCGTGACGCATGACAAAATGTCACGATTTGTTCCTGGCCACCGATCACAAGGTGATCAATAGCCAGGAACACTATGGCAGAGACCCGATTACGGTCTTCATAGACCCTGTGGGTCCCTTTCAAAATATCACAAGACCTCCGGATGTCACATGTGACATCACAGAGGCGTGCCCGAACCCGGAAGTTCCGGCACGGCACGATTTAGTGAAATGTGCCGGTGCTTGCTTTGAGCAGCGGCTACATTTCCCCTGTCAGACTGAGGCCACATCTGATAGGTGGTATCCCGCTGCAAGTCCCTGCAGTGGGATCTGAGCACAGCTCATCGCGGGGTGCTGCGATGAGCTGTTTAACGTTGGACATACTATGCAGTCCTAGCGTATTTTAGGCACTGCAAATCGTCCTTGCGTCGGGAAGGGGTTAAATGTGGTGACTCCAAATGTAAATATTTATGTTTTGGGGGAAAAAATGTTTGTGATAAATTAACAAAATTGGATTTATAAAACAAATTAATATATATACCTAATACACCCGCATGCAAAGTCAGTGTATATGTATGTTGGGAGTATTTAACTTGTATCCACTGGGGATTACTATATTGTTAAAAAATGTAGCATCATTTGTTCAAAAAAACAGCATATAATAGGGAGTGAAACTTCCACTTCAAGTCCAACTGATATATTCAGGTGTTTGTGAGTTGTGAATAGTAATCCAGGTAGGTAAATGCCAAAAAGATAAATGTATAAAAATGTATTGGATTATTTTAAAAAAACAAAAAACAATCCTATAACAATACAACAACAACAAAAACACTTTACATAAATAAGTAAAGAACCAATCAGTAAATTAACTTCCCTACCTGGAACTCCTAAATATCACATGACCTCATACAGGGTCACACCCTCACCTTTGTTTTAACCCTCAGATATCCTAATTGTCAAATAACATTATGCAAATATATTATATCATATTTAGAGACAAGTTAACATTTACACTGCATAAGCTACATTGTATGAAATAAATTGTCTGATGGATATTTTCTTGCTGATTAATGTAACATTTCCGGTATTTTGACATTGTATACATATATGTCCACACTTGAACGTGTCTTTTTTTGACCTTTAAGTATACTATAAAACTCATCACTATTTAATCATTTATTTTTAATATTGGGTAGCTGTTTGCATATAATTTCTGGATGATTGTCAATATATTATGAAGTATGTGCCAATATTTTTTAAAGAATTGGATGACACGTGATCGGGGGAAATATAGTGATAACCCATAATAAATCTTTCTCTTTGTTTTTTGTTTTTTATACTGATTGAGGGGTTCTCTACAATTTATAGTATTGTTTAGTAATTGTTCAAGGTACCCTGGATTCTTTCTGATATTTATTTGATTTATTCGACCTTCACTCTGGGTTCTTTACTCAAGGAATATATTCTTTTGACCTGCCCCTTGGGTATATTATCTGTCACGTATTTGGGATGGTACGGTTGATTATGTAGCAGAGCATTCACAGTCATTGGTCTTCTATATAGAGTGGTAGCAAAATTAGTTCCATTTTTATATATACACATATCTAAGAAATCGATTTGCTGAGTATTTATATTAATATTGAAATTAATATTCAAGTGAACTTCAGCCTCCCACAGGAATGATTCATTTTATCAGAAAAGACATTTAAATAATTTTCGGTGCCCTTCCAGCAAAAAAAATTATGTACTCTATAAAGAAATAGAAATATTAGTCAATATTAGCCCCATTGCAATCCTTCTAGTTTGTATACAATATTGGTCACCAAATTTGAAATAATTGTTGTTTAATATCAATTAGAGCATTTTTGTCACATGGGCATCTGATTTTGTGGGGTATGTTTGTATATAGAACCCCCAACATGTCTATTTCTAATAACGAATCAATCTTTACAAGCTCAATAGAATTGGCCTCTAAGCGTGCATAATATTTGGTGGCTTTAAGTTGGCTATCACATTCACAAGTGTATTCAACACTAATGCATCCCTTTATCTACCAGTTTGAAGATGATCTTAGGGCCGTTGGATAATCTCTTCAGAGCTAATCGTTCTTTTCTAGTTAGATTTTCATGCATTAGGTCTATATTAGTACTATACAGTCTTTCCAAATCACTCAATACAGCATTTTCAAGGCTCTTTACTCCTGCACTGACATTCTGGAAAGGATACAATTTGGAAATGTGGACCACTCTCCTTATCCTCCTTTTCATCGTAAAAAAAAAAACATTTTAATCTTGGTCAGCAACAGAAATTAAAAACATCCATCCTCAAATCCACATCCTTAGGTTTTGTTGTTGGCATGAAAGATAAACCTTTCACCTGCACTGTTTGTTCATGATGGTCCAGAACATGACCTGATAAAAGTTGTCCGTAGCTTCTAATAGAAGACTCTCCTGTCCCTTGCCCTCCCTCTGGATGTTCCATAACATCTCCATTGCTGGTCTCACATTTCTCCCTGATTGTGTGCATGTGGCCTGCTGATATTGGTTGTTGCCCCTGATTCTGAATCCACGTTTTTTGCCAGTATCCATTTATATCCCTCCTGTAGAAAGATTTTCTGAAGATGGAGATTCTGCAGACGATGATGTTTAGTAAAATGAACTATTATATATTGGTCTATTCACAAAATGGCAGTTGTATACAGTGCTGTTTGTATAATCCTGTTGTACTCAATTAGATCACTTCTCTGTTTAATGTCGTCTTGTTTTTTTTTTTTTTTATATATGTCCTTGATATTTTTCTTTAAATGTTAATGTAACAGTTTATTCATATTCATTATTCTAGCTCCCCTTAAAATCAGATGCTCATGGTTGAATTTTTGACAGAAATGCATTCATTGATATTAAATGAAATGATTTCAATATTATATTCAAACCAGCAGGATTTTTAGCAAACGTATATGTGGGCTTGTATGAAGAGACTAACATCTTTACCATTGAGAATCCTTTTTTCTATTCATATCATCCCAAACATGTAAGAGATAATATACAGGGCAGTTTAAAAGAATATATTTCTTGTGTACAGAACCCGGATATTCAAGCAAATATCAGAAAGATTCCTGGGTACCTTGAACAATTACTAACTAATACTAGAAAATATGTATAGAACACCTCTAGAAGTATAAAGAAAAAAAAAAAGAAATGTTCATTGTGGTTTATCACTACATACTCCTTTAAGTCATCCCGTGTCAAAAATTGGCCAAATATATTGACAATCATTACATTCAGAGGGCTAGCAGGAGCAACGTCTGGGGCGGGAGAGCAGCAGGGGCAAAGTCTGGGGGGGAGAGCAGCAGGGGCATGGTCTGGGAGAGCAGTATGGGCAAAGTCTGGGGGGGGGGAATTTGCTAAGCCTGGGGGCAGGTGGCTGTGTTGGGTATGCATTGGCTACATCTGGGGGGCAGATGGCTGTGTGGGGGGATGCATTGACTAAGTGTGGGGATGCATTGATTAAGTCTGGGGGGCAGATTGGCAAATAAAAGGAAATAAATACAAGAAATGCATTTTTTTGTCATAATTTTTATTATTTTTGAAAAAGCAGTTTACATGTGAATATTTACTAAAACCTTTTCCCTATAGGGTAGTCTTATATTCAGGCTTTTTTTTCTTCCCTAAATCAATATTCAAAGTTTGGGGGGGGGTCTTCTTATAATCAGGGCCGTCTTATATTCGAGCAAATACATTAATAGCGCTAGTAAGTACTGAAGCCGGTTGGTTCTTTGCATTTTGATTTTAAGTTTTTTTTGTATTGTTATACAACATTCTTTTTTAAAAAATCCAATACATTTTTAAAACAATTAAACTTTTTGGCAGAGTGTAATTTACCTGCCTGGATTATTATTCTCAGCGGACACACTCCTGAATTCAACGTTCACAGTGGATATAAAGTATATTAACTGAGATATATATTGGTCGAACATGAGGTCCAGCAAAGTATAAATTTATACTGCTTATTATTTGCTGTTTTTTTTTTTTGAACAAGCAACAAATCATACTATATTTTTTATATATCAAAATATAGTAATCCCATGTGGGTGTCATATATATATATATATATATATATATATATATATATATACCGTATTTATCAGCGTATAACACACACTTTTTTCTCCCTGAAAATAGGGGGCAAATGATGTGTGCGTGTTATATGCCGATCGGTGGCTGAAAAAATAAAAAAATCTAAAACTTACCTCGTTCCTGTTCTGTCCCCCGGTGCTCTGAAGCTGCGTGGCTGTGAGGGAAGCGTTGTGAGCACCCCTCCAGCCGCGCGGTCAACAAAGTGTGTTTTTTTAAACAAACTTTATTGTTCCGCGCGGCTGGAGGGGAGCTCACAACGCATCCCTCACAGCCACGCAGCTTCAGAGCACCGGGGGACAGAGCAGGAACGAGGTAAGTACTGGGGTCTGGGGAAGGGGGGGAGGAGGGTGGCATAACGAGCATACTAAGGGGCAATATCCTAGCATATTACATGGCATATTGGGGGCAATATCCTGGCATATTACATGGCATATTGGGGGCAATATCCTGGCATATTAAATGGCATATTGGGGGCAATATCCTGGGATATTAAAATGGAATATTGGGGGCAATATCCTGGCATATTAAAATGGCATATTGGGGCAATATCCTGGAATATTAAAATGGCATATTGAGGGCAATATCCTGGCATATTAAAATGGCATATTGCGGGCAATATCCTGGCATATTAAATGGCATATTGGGGGCAAAATCCTGGCATATTAAATGGCATATTGGGGGCAATATCCTGGCATATTAAATGGCATATTGGGGGCAATATCCTGGCATATTAAAATGGCATATTGGGCTTCAAGGCTCTTTATTTGAAATTTAAGTTTTTTTTCCTGAAATTTCCTCCTTAAAATGAGGTGCGTGTTATATGCCGATAAATACGGTATATATATATATATATATATATCCAAGGACAGGTGCACTCAGCCAGGCGTTAGCACTATGTGCCCGTGTGGCTCAAAACATGTAGGAATATCCAAAATAGTAAGAAAAACACGCACTCACGGGTCTTCAATGTCAATCAAATAGTCAAAACTTTTATCTCATACAAAAATATACATTGTTGTAGATCCAGTCGACATTTCGGTCCGCATTGCGGACTGAAACGTCGACTGGATCTACAACAATGTATATTTTTGTGGAACCCCTGTGTGTGCGTGTTATTCTTTTGGATTTGTATATATAAAAATATAAATATACTGATTGCCGTTTTTCTCGGTGGAGAGCTCTATACATTTACATTGGTTAGCTGAAATAAATAAAACAAATTAATAAATATTAAAGGTTAGTATAAATTAAAATCATTTTTAATTTAAAAATCAAATTCGACATTGAAACAGATAATAAATAAAAATAAGCCAGTCCTTTGTACTTTGTAAAGTGACAATTCATTCCATTAGGTATAGTATTAGACAATAGCATGTGTATAGTACTGCTTTCTACAAACTGCTATTGAAATGGAATATGCTAAATAAACAAATGTTTACCTATGTGTCTGTAGTAGTCTCATTATACCAAGAAGCCTAGAGTCATTTTATGTGTTCCATCTTTAATATCTTTTATAGATATGTTCCAGTAGTACAGACCTCAAATGCTCATTGAATATGAAATCTAGTTAAAAAGACAAGCACAATGTATTTAATTGCGATTTGAATCTCATTATCGCTTTTCAACAATGAGTTTCTCTTTGTGAAATAACAGTAACAAAATGAAATTAAGATCAATTTTAAATCCAGATCAGCACATTTTTCTTTAAGCAACAATTATTGCTTACATTTATCTTAAATTGAATCCTATACAAACATAAATTTAACATATTTTATTTATTTTAAATAAAGACATTTGAAGCATCTTTTTTTTCCCCTTTCATCCATACCATTGGCCGTTAAACTATGGTATTCTCAAAACATCATCTATAATACCTATTAGCCTAGTTCAAAACCATTTTCTATGGATATGACCTCACTATAATAGACTATATTATACTGTGGTTGTCTTCATGGCACCATGGTATTATTAGAACACATTTTGTGGTTTGTTTGTCTTTCACCACCCTTTGCCAACAATACATCATTTTCTATACGAAGCAGACATATATCTAGTGTATCCACCACTTGAAAGGGGCAGTTCCACCAACAGGAAATATTAACTGTCTATTGTTTAAGGCACTTGTTCTGGGGTCTTCTTAAATGAACCTATAACTACTTTAAATGACCTACTTGAAAATTACCCACCTTTTACATGCATATTAGAGTTAAACAATTAGAAAAATCTACACATTGATGTCATTATCTGCATTCATAATTTATTTCATTTACTAACAAATATCAGTATAACATAATTTTGCAAATCATTTGTTAATTTATTTATCACAACTTGGTGTTATTGAGTAACCTGTATATCCCAGCCACTATTTCATCTATCCATTCATTTAATTACAAATTTCCTTTAATTTCAAGACCATGAGTTGCCATTTGAGGATACAGTTAACCCTGCTCCAATTAACTGCTATCTTTTGTCCTACATGAATGAAAAATCCTACTGGATTTGCATATGACAGGAACAATGATTTATTTTAATTAAAAAGTATCATTGTTAGAATGTTGACACAGGTATTGTTCACAGGCTAAGGAAAGTTATGTCTTTTTTTAAATTCCCTTTGTTTTGCTGTAAGTAACAGTCCAGTTTTATGTAGGGATCAAAGAATCGGGCACTGTGATTGAATAAATAATACATGTTTTGTTACTGTGTCATACTCATACTTGGGAAGGTAGCTGAAGATATCAGATTCTCTATATATGTCAAGAAAGCATTTGTCTCAAGCAGCATATAAATCTTCTCACTCTCTGTAGCCTTTTCTTTTCAAATTCCATATTCCCCTCCATGATTGTCCCCTTTCTTGCCTGAAGATTAGTTTCTGATCACCATGCCACCAATGTTCCTAGATATGGTTATAACTATCTTAACTATAAAAACAGTCTGAAGCAGGAAAAACTCTTGAATGCTGAACCTTGGAATCATGAAATTTGCACAGCTTATTAATGCTAGAATTTCTAGGTCAATGCAACAATTTTCAGCACTCAGCATGATCCCTTTAACGAGTTATGAGTTAACTACGTTTTGAGATGATTAGACCATGTAAACTGAGAAACTGATCGCTCATTGCTCTTCATCACCAATGATGTCATCATCTCCTTTTTCCATGTCATTTGAGATCTTTAACATAAGGTCATCAGGATAAAAATTGAATTTGCTGGTGTGTTACTGTATTGCTAGAAATATGGAGTAACCTATGCAAATTTCAGAAATTATTTTTATAGCTATCAACTTGACTGACCTTGATGGTGAAGGTATGGGCATTGGGGTTGGACATAAGGTGATCATGACATTACTGGTGAGGTAGAACAATGACCCATCAACTTCACAGCACTTGCAAGATGTCTAAGCTAATTGGCCCGAAGTTCTGAAAGATTTGGGGTACACCGGGGTCAAATTTTGAGCAACACAAAATGCCCCAATGTGACCCCGAATAACCCTGGAGTTTGGCCATGATGGCAGAATACACGCCGAATGCTTTCAAAAGTGAAAGAACACTGAAATACATTGACCCGAGAAGCAGCAACAAGAATCTAAATCCCAGACAAAGCAGGGTAATAAAGCTAGTTCTTTGTTAAAAGATAAAAACTGCTTTAGTGAATAACTAACTTGTCAACAGGTGACTAAACTATAATTTGTGAAAATTATATCACAGTGTCATGTAGCCAAACCCATGTACTATAATTTAATAAACCAATACCACATCCTTAGCAACCCATGTTGAGCTAGGCTACTGGTCACTATGGACAATACTTGTTTGTAATTTTGTATATAGCTGTCAAATATACTAACTTTTAGAGCACCTAATTAAGTGAGCCAAACACCAAAACAATGGGTCTACTTGTGTTCTTGGTCACAGATTTATGCACCTTGAGAAACATTCACAAAATGGGATTGTCATGGAGAAGGTGGTAAATCCATTGTTATACAAGAAGGCTGGCTAGTGGTGCGATTGAATCTACCAACTGCTGAAGGAGGGTCATGTCTTAGGCATCCGTGCCACACTAATCAGCCATCATAATTGTAAATTGTTTACAATTACTCCTCCAAGGCTTCCCTGGCTGACTGAGAAAGATTATCTGTACTCTTATAAAACTAATAATTAATTTGTTTCCTTTAAACCAATTTCTGAAATGACTAAATGCCTCCATTCCTGCTAGGAACTATGTACCAGTAGAACCAGTCATCTGTCACGAGCGTTAGTAGTTTGGAAATGTGGGTCAATAAGGTCTTCTACTATATCACTCTATGACCACCATGTTCCATTTCTTATGATATTCAGCTTGATGAGCACCATGGTAATGAATTAAAAAGCAACTCAAACATTTAATACATTTTCCTAAATAGCTATAAGAAGACTAACATGCTGTACCTGGTCTTTCGGAAAAGATGTGGCATAACTACAAGTTCACCGTGGAAATTTCCTTGTGGAACATCCATCACATATTATTCCAAGCATTGAAAGCCACTTACCAAAAAAAAAACCTCAATCTCATCCAGCCTTAAGAACTGTTCCTTATCATGTTCTTATCATAGTTTTGAGCTGAATGGATAATAAAGGGTGACATGTTTGCAAATAATGGAAAGGATGCAGTAAAAGATGGGGTTAAAAATAGTTTCCTCTCTCTAGATGATATAACACAATTCATACAATATGTACCTAATGCTCAGACAGACTGATATAAACTGCTGTGAAGCAAAACCCTATTTGTCTAGCAGGGAATGTCCTGATCTATGCTCCCTGGAAGGTGATAACCCTGGAGTTTTCAAGTTTAATGATCTGTAGAAGCGTGTGTCAGACACCACCACTTTGAGGTTAGTTTTTAAAGTTAAATCACAAGCCTGTAGAGAGGAAAATCTTCTGTAGCAGGGGGTCTGTCAATATTAACACTGTGATTGAATTCACTGTATTTCTTTCTCACCCTGTGAAGGGAAAATGCCATTATTTCTTTGTTGTTATTTTGTTAGTATTATTATCAATGTATTTATAAAATCTGTTTTTTTATGTTCACATGGGAGAATCATCCTGTGATTTTGAAATGATGCCAATTGTTGAGTGTAATAAAGGTCTTTGTGTGTTCTACTTATAGGAGATCATAGGGTCCAGTCTATGTTTTAAATGCTAGAGGGTGACACTAAAGTTCAATTATAATGTTCTCCCTGTTGTGTATAGACAGTGTTTCTGTAGACATTTCAATAAAGCTTGTTTTAATAGGGAAATGTGTAGCTAAAAATGTACATACACCTGTTCCTGAGCAGATAAGGCAACATTGTGAACACTGACTATTTATTCAGTTTGAACAGCTGAATGACTGTTTTTATTGGATGTGCCTGATTTTAGCAGACCTGAATGTTTGCTGCATATTAAAGGAAAGCTGGCTGTAAAAAAAAATTAACTTAAGTTTAATTGGAAGATTGTATCAAGTGCAGACATATATTAATAGAATACAAATCAAATACATCTATTGAGCCCCCTTTGCTTCACAGCAAGTGCTCTATCAAGGGGCAGACATGTTGTTTAGAATGTGGGGTCAGATCTTTCTTAATTAGAACCAAGAATGGTCGCCATCCAGTCGGTAATTTAGTGGCAGGCTGGAAAACATATTAACTTGAGGCCAATGACTGGTCTATGGTGGCTGGTATTTATTTGAAGAAAAGGTGCAAACACTAGCACCAAAATAAAGGAAGGTCTAACATACTTTTAAAAATAACATCAGTTATTGTAATTCTCCGTTAAAATGTTGGTTCAGTTCAATTGGGTTGCTCTCTATCCAAATGTGTTTTAATGATGACATTTGTTTCCCTGTATGCCCATTCCTGCTCAGTCAAATCACACTCAATCAAGAGCACATAGACCCCACTGGGGAAACCCAATTTAACCATGTTGTCTATTTGCCACATTTGGAAGATAAGAAAACCAAGAAGTGAGGTGTTTGGAAGAAACAGCTAATACGTGTGTGATTTCTGAACAGATAACAAAAATCCAAACATCTTTGGGGAAGCTTTCCACCTCTGCTGTTGTGTTTTTTTCTGCGATCCAGTTGCCAGATCAGCTCAGTAAAGAGCTGTTTATACATAATGGTTTTATATAATGTCTGGTGATCTGTCAGCTGTATGTGTACCATGTTAAAGTGAATGCAGATATTAATTTAAGAAATAGTTAAAAAAAACTAAAACAATCAGTGAACTTTGGTGAATTGGCATGGTAAAATGAGTATGAAAAATGTTCTGTCTTTTCAACTGAATTACTCATATCTGATTTTTGCATTACTCTTGTTTTTACTTTGAAGAAAAACTGACAATCCTAACCCCAATTTGCTAAATAGCTTAAAACTACAACTACTGATAATATTTCCAAAGCATTCAATTATTCATCATGGATCTGGGTTTAAATTCAAGGTTTTTCATATACAGATGTTAGAGAGTCTCTTCATGAAATGTTGGAAAGTGACCATCTCATTAGCTGAATGAGAAGAAATAGCTCAAAGAAAAACAATCTACTATTAGTCATTTCTCCAAACCACATTTGTCTGCCAAATGAATCTCCAGCTCTACTCTAAGAAATCTAACAAATGCAGCAAGACATATAGTTGTTAACCAGATTCATTAGCCAACAAACTAAAAGGATTGGTTAGTCGTGTGACTATATCCTATATGCATTCTCCTGATCTGAGGAATATCATTTTTTAACTATACATTACCCAAAATAGGACAAATTTAGTCTGCCATTGTATGTGAACAATACACATACAATAGGGTAATTTAAATAAAGTACCCTACACACCTGAATTACACCACACCTTGGACACTAAATGATCATCAGACATGTCTTTCTCTAATAATGTAAGTATGAGGAAATGTACTGCTTGCTGCTGCAGAGACAAAAGCAAAGGAGAAGTTTGTTATTTTGCTGCAGTGGTGCAGTGGAGCAGTGGTAGGGAAGATGTCCATAGGTCTTTTGTCACTAATATGGCACCTTCGAAGGGCATAGTTGCCAACATCGGCCATGTTTCCAGGGAAACATATTTGTTCCACGTGCTGCAGAAAGAGTATGCAAAGTGCAGCCCAGCAGTATGTAGGATGGATGTACACACCGTCACAATCCAAATAATTAATAATTGGGATCTCCACCTTGATTTATTGGATTTTATTCTGTATGTTCGTATTTCCATCCTACATAATGCCAGGCTGCACTTTGCATGCTCTTTCTGCAGCATGTGGAACAAATATGTGTCCCTGGAAACATGGCCGATGTTGGCAACTACGGAAGGGTAGATAAATAGAAAGCAGGCAGAGGTTGGGCAGTTATGACGTTTGTTACATCTAAGAAGCTGCACCAACCTTATACATATATGGGATAATAATATGGGACATTGATAGCATGTCTGTGGCAGGAATAGTAGGCACCAGCACTGTTCTTGCTGGATTGGACAATGTACTCATGTTCTACAGACCTTCGTATACACTGCTACAGACACTTTGTCTATCCCTGGTGTGTGACATATGGCTGGGGCATCACCATTATGTGTATCATTGCAGAACAAAGGCATCACAGATAGTTAGGAAATACTAATATCATGATGATGGCTATACTAACTACAGTCATTAAGTTACATGATATAGACCCCAGCACTTAAAAGGATTCTTCAATATCAAGAGGCTTCACCCCTAGGAGAAAAAAAAGAGGACAGGAAGACCATTAGGGCAGGCTGATGTCCGATTAAGAGAAGTTCCTGCTGAAGGTGGACACTGATGTCATTGTGAAGAAAAGGGGAACTTGTGTAACAAAGAGGCACAGACATACACCTGAAATTACATCTAACACCTATGCCATTCTATGGTCAGTGCCAGCGCTATTTCAGACCATGAGAGTTTTAGAACAAATCTATAGGACCTCATTGATTGCATCGTTGTTTTACTCTGACAACCATTTTATATATCTCCGTGTTGTCTCCTTTTCTGGTATCTCACACATTCTGTCTGTTTCCCCTTGGCGTTGGCACAACCCAAAGTTCTGTTGTGGGTCCCCTTCTGTTCGCATTATTTACAGCCACTCTTGGCAATCTAATATAATTTGCTTTCCCTTAACACCTGCATATTAATGAAACATAGGTCTCCCCCCCTTCCTCTTATACTCTTATTCAAGCACTTGCTCCATCTGCATTCTTGACTATTGCAAGATAGTCCTATATGATCTCCCACTCTCCTGTCTCACTCTTGTGTAGTCCATAATTTATTGAATTGACACCTCTCCACTATGTCAATTCAAACTCCTTGTGCTCACCTGCAAAGCTCTTTACTACTGTTCACCAAATGAAATCTCTAATTTTGAATATCTCCACTCTACCGACCTCCATCTGACCTCTGCTCACAAGTACCACAACCAAAACCAGAGGACTCACAAAAGCGTATTCACGCCTGCCAAGTGGCAATGTATCTCTCAGTAGTACCAAAGAGTGAACAGTGCATTTACTCTGATCTCTTCCATCCTGGTCGGCAAGTCCTGGAGGGAAGGCATCCTGGTGGATTTCCAAAACAGTTTTTCCACCTAAGAGGTATTTCTTCAGGGAGCACTTAAGCATGTGGAAAATATCATCATTGGCTAACTATTTTATTGACTAGCTTCCAAAAAGTACTAATCAGAGGGCAAATCCCTTAAATCTCCAGCATGCCAGGTCCATCCAAGGGTTGACTTTTTGCAGTAGGCAGAGGGAGATCAAGTCCACCTTCAGTATCTCCATCCCAGCCACATGTAATTCCATGTCCTAATGGCCTTTCCTCGAGTTTTTGGACCTTCAAACAATCCCTAAAAAATATTTCTTCAACTAACTGATTAATCTCTCTCTCCCCCGCCAAATTCCTACTCACTGTCCCTGCTACTGTCCAGTAATATATCATATCAGTCATATCCAGTTTAATTTATAAATGTTTAACATTGGACACTAATAGTATAGTAAATAATAAATAATACATTCAACCGACCACTTTATACCCAATGCAAAGTGACACCATAGAGCCTATGCAATAATATGCTAGAGGGGCACCAAACATGAAGCGTTTCGGTGTAGCCTTTAACGAGCTGGCTCAGACTAGGTCTTTCCTTCGAACATTCCCTAAAAAACATTTCTTTAACTAACTGATTAACTATAGTTTCTTTGCCTTGCCTCCACTAAATTCCACTGTCTGCTTCCTCCTACTGTCCAGTCATATAGTAATATTTAAAGATGTTTAGCTTTGGACACTTATTGTATACCTGGCACTCTACCCATGTTTTTGGGCTCCTTAGAGTATACTTCATAAACTGTTGCCCTTTTATATCATTGTTAACTGTATCCCCTCATTTAAGCAAGGTACGCCTCACCTTTTATTGCAGTGTGTCTACATTAGTTATGTTATTAACTATTGTCATGTTTGTTATCTTATTTACCATAATTATGTTATGTTTGTTATCTTATTTACCATCATTATGTTATGTTTGTTATCTTATTCGCCAATAGTTCTGTGGAATTTGACACCACTTTATAAATATAGTACATGTTTGTTTAGTATATGTGCTAATATAAGTATGTGATGTGTGTGAGAACGCATACATGCATTGTAGGAATGAATACGTGTTAATGTATGTGTGGTGTGTATATGTTTGTATGTGTGCAGTGTTTGTTTAAATGCAAATGTGTGTATATGCATGTGTGTAAAAGGTTTTGGGAAATTTGTGTGTCTAGTGTTTGGACAAATGCACTTATGTGAGTAGTGCATGAGATTACATATCCGTGTGTTTTTAACAGTTAAAAAAAAGATTGTGACATTTTAGAGTTAATTTATGCATGCTATTTAGAAAGTAGGATTGCTTTGGCAATGATATTTTCACTAGTTGGTTTTATATTGTCTGAACTTTATATGTTTTTATACTATTGTTATATGTTTGTTCATTGTATGGTACTGTTGGATATAATGGTGCTTAATAAACAAATACACTCTAAAAAAAATAATTTAGTGACAACTATCGATGGTCAATAACATTAATTACTTAAGAAATTAAAATTAAATTTTTGTTTTGATTTTCATCAGCAATCCTTTCCAAGTCGAAAATTGCAGGTCGCTCTCCTCTCCAGTGCAATTTACATTTAAATCAAAACAAACAGTCTGTAAATATGAATCTGGGAAGCTGCAGTGATCTGTGACAGCTTGTAAAAACTAAAGCTAAGGTAGTCAGATTACTGTTACAAGTTTGGAAATAAACCGATTAAAATTTTTATATTGTCATTTGGAGAACAGGGATCTGAAAGATAGCCTTAATATTCCAGTGTGCACATCTGTTTACAATGCGTGTAATTATAAAGCTGCCTCACAGGAGGCCTGATGCAGAGCCAAGTATAAGGTCATTGACACCTGGGTGCAGGAACTTTTTGGTGCCCCTGAAGGGGAGTGGCTCTAACACTAGCTTCTCCCCTTCATAGATGGTGCCATTTGTTGCAACACCACTTTTATCTGGCAACTCCTCCATTTCTACATCAAAAAGATCAACCTTTTTCCCAGTTATTGTTGTATATAATAATAGTGTCATATTGTAGCACAGCCCTCGCTACAGTGTTACACTGCCCTGCAGTACTAGACAGTGCCACAGTGTCCCATACTACTAGCCAAAGTGTCACAATGCAACCACAGAGCTTCTCACAGTAGCACACTGCCCCCACAGAGCTTGTCACAGTGCCAAAACACCCCCCACAGAGCTCATTACAGTGTCACATTGTCCCACGGAGCTTGTCACAGACTCATATGTACACCAAACAGCACAATGTCTTACAGAGTTTGTCACAATGTCACATTAACGGCACAGAACTTGTCAATGTCACACTGCCACCACAGAACTTGTCACAATGGCACAAAGAGGTTATCACCATGTCACAATGACCCACAGATGCATTGTCCCACAGAGTTTGTACCAGTGTCATATTGTCGTACAGAGCTTGACTCAGTGTCACATTGTCCCACAAGTTTGATCCAGTGTCCATGTTCTCACAGAACTTTCTATGTTGTCAAAGTGCCCCCACAAAGCTTGGCTCAGTGTTATTATCCCTATGCCAGCCTTAGAGCTGCCCCAGTGTCACTATGCTCCCCACAAAGATGCCCCAGTCACACTATTCCCCCATAGAGCTGCTCAAGTTTTACTATGCCCCCACAAAGCTGCCACAGTGGAACAGGCCCTCATAGAACCACCTATGTTAAAATCCCACCACAGACCTGCCACTGTGTCACTGTGCCCCCACAGAGCTATCCCAGTATCATTATGCCTCACAGAGCTTGAGTCAGTTTCATTATGCCCAACAGAGCTTGCCCCAGTGTCATCATGCCCCACAATGTTTGCTTGTACAGCAGTAGTTTTGTGTTTCTCTATCTTCTTTCATTAGCCTTCATGCCATAATCTTTTCCCTAGCTGGATATTCACCTGCCTGCCTTACAACATATTATTATCTGACAGTAATGAGAGTGAGCGCGATAACAAGGGGTTATGAACACCGTTTCCTGTATGGTCATATGCAGGCAGTGTACAAAATGAAATGTAAAAAGTGTATCACCACATCCTCTTCTGTTCAATGTGCACACAGAGACATTGCTTCACAGCCACCGAATTCCATTGTGCGGACCTAATGACTATGTCCACTCTTTCCCTCCCTCGCTTATAGTTCAGCCAGACCAGGATATATTCGGTCCCTCTCCTCTCTCCAGGAAGTGCTGAGGAAGAGGGGCTGCCAAACAAAATCATCCTCTGCAGTGTGCTCCTATTCTGCAGATGGGGTGGGCAGTACAGTTGAGGCATAGATGATGGAGCAGTCACTGTCTATGGTGCGGATAAGAGATCCCAGCCAGTCTGTGACCCTCGGGAGCCTGACCTACCTACCACCCGAGAATGGTGCAAAAATATACATCAAGAAAGATACTTATCTGCATAAAACTGCAGCCACTTACAAGATGTCCAGTACTGAAAAAATGCATCTTCCAAATGTTAATGCATATTATGTGTTTTCAAAGTACTTTAAAATGCATGTTTCACTTTTTTCACTGCTTAAAATATAAAATACTTACAGCTAGATGAAATTGTGAAATTACAGCAGTTTGCAAGAAACAAGGACTGCCCACACTAGATGAGTAAAGGTAAATTTCCTTTTTTTCCTTCAGGTACCAATGAGAATTATTCCATTCAAATGAATGGAATTTCTTGTCTCTATAGTGATGTCATCAGAGAATGTGTTGCACTATTAAGAGATCCTACTGTGTGCAAGAAAATTTTTATCACAGTCCACACAATTTATTATATTCCAGAAGCACAGGAAGGGACTAAATGAAAAAAAACTGTATATCCTCAGTGTCTATATAATCAGTGCTGCAGCACCTGTAGTATAAATGCAGAGAAATCACTGGGGAGGGCTTGAGTCTAATATTAAAAATGTGATTTATGCAGAATACCTGCATCAAATCACACTGGGAAAAAAAAGGCTGTGCACTATACAAGGAGTGATCTTCATCTTGCACAAAAGTGAGTTTGGGGACTAGACTTTCCCTGGCAGATGTGAGCGTGAACCCAAATCCTGACGTCACCATCCCACGGTGCTTAGCAAATTGACTTGCTCAATATATATACATCTTTTTATCCTCTGTAAAGTGTACCTGTCACTATGACATGACAGATAAACTTTAGTATTGCAAACATATAGTCTATAACTGGAGTCAAAAGAATCATAGCTAGAAGGATTGGTGCTTGTTAAAGGAAATTAACCATATTTTGAGTAGAAATTAACAGTGATAGAGCACTGAAATATTTATTCATTGTTTGGTTACATCTTAAAGTTACCCTGTCAGAACTAAAAACTGTTCTAATGAAAATGTCATAGTAAAAATTGTTAAAACAATTGTTTTTACTGATGCTGATTCACAGAATAGATTTAGCAGTCCATAATGCTTTTTAAAACAGCTTGTTTGAAAAATGGAAAAGAAAAAACTATAACTAAAGCCATAGAGTAAGAGGCACAAAGACATAAGGTTCCATAGCACTTTGCACACTAGTTCATAACATTTTACAGTATTCTGATTATTTCTAATATCATCTAGCAAATGAATGGGATGCAAAATCAACACTTATATTCTACTAGACAGGAACATGCATTCACTTTCAACCATTGTTCCAACATTTGAGGTAATCTGCCCAGTGTGCCTAATGATATTCTGTTCAAATTCTCCATGGAATTTGTTACCTGTGATAATTTCATGACTACTTTTCTCTCCAAATTCTCTAATACAATAAGAGATAAGATCGTTGTTTTTTTCCCCCACAGATAATATACCGGTAATATAATGCTGGTAATGTGCTAAATAATAAAGATATATATAAGGAGTTTTCACAGGTAATAGAATCCAACCCAAACTGAGGACTAAACTTATAATAAAACACGACCAAGCCCTGCATGGTTACAGTTTATTTAGTCTCCTACAGATATTGCCAACGAGAAACCTATGTTTGATTTTATGTGAGTGTTTGATTCATTTGATATTTTATACTAGAAGAAATTGAAAACAAACTGACCGATATGATGGCATAGCTGAACTCTTCAGATTCTTATATTTAAGCAATATTTGTTGAAGTATCCTTTGTGTTCACCTGTGTTGCAAAGATAATTTGAGGTGTACATCCCATATAAATCAGATACGCTTGAATACTTCATTAATTGTAATTAATTCGTTTTGTCTTTAAGCAGAATGTGCACAAAAGTCTGTATAACGGAACCTTATAATGTACAATTTTGCCCCACAGTTGTAGCTATATGTGTAGGTTTCTGCAGCAGTGATCTTTATCTAGATTATATTTAACAACATGATTTACATTTACATTGCACATAGCGTCAACAATTTACGGATGTGCAGAGCAATAAAAGAGAATTACAGACTGAGTTAGACAAAGTGGGACATATCGACATATCGATCACAAGCTTGCAATCGAGAGAGTTTGGAGATTTTACTGGAACCTTAATGGCCCCCTGTATCAGAGATTATTAGGGTATGTTACTATATGCATGCTTATAAATAACTGCTATTGAAATAGGAACCTATATCTGGCAGAATCATCAGTTTTAGTATTATGTCCATATTTCTAGCTCCACTCGATGTTCCTTTGCTGTCAATAATAAAACGAAAACGTGAGAGATGGAAATGATAATTGTTTTAACTTAATGAGTGTTGTATAACATTAAAAGAGTGGCGAACCTCTGCTTCTCCAGCTGCAGGGCATGGTAACGCTCATCGTGCTTGAGTGGCTGGCTTGGCATGATAGGAGTTGCACTGGACAGAATCTAAAATGCTATGATTATAGCTATCTTTATGGGGATATATATATATATTTGGGCATTTGTACAAAATGTCTGTGGGGGGGCGGGGGGGGGGGCACACTTCCTCTCTAGGGTGAGGACTGTGTAAAAGTTAAATTGCTGGACTGATTTTCTTTTTTTGCAATGTCTTCAGAGGTTGTTTATGGTTATTCTTTTCTATGCTTGATGCATCGATTCTATAATGTTAAACTACAGGACTACCTATCAGAATGCCAGACCCTAAATCAGTGAGGACTAACCTTTGGCTGGATGAGCGTCGTGGGAAC
The DNA here is from genome assembly GCA_036172795.1 of Pelodytes ibericus. Lineage (NCBI taxonomy): Eukaryota > Metazoa > Chordata > Amphibia > Anura > Pelodytidae > Pelodytes > Pelodytes ibericus. Next base: position 43,499,645 of record CM069860.1, read on the forward strand.
CCAAAGTTAGTCATCAGTGTTTTAAAGCAAACACTGTTGGTCTATAAGTACACGAGTGTCTCTCTCATGGCAGGGAGAGATTGTGCGTGTGGATCCCACGTGTGTTGTACAATGGAGTTTGTGAGTGTGTGAGCACCAGCTACCAGAATAAACAATTCTATAGATTATTTCACGGGTCACAGAGAGGTAAAGCCTCGTTCACCACGCTCTCTATACCGAGTGCCATGTCAGGCATCCTGAGACCATATTGTCATTATATTTCAGCACAGAATAAAACAGGGGGAGGTCCCTCCTTAATCCTGTATTCACCCAACTATCTCTCAGTCAAAGAAAAACATTCCACTTTCACACACTCACAGCCATCAACATCACATTACTATATATACTGGGCTCTGCGAGGCACTTAGGAGGTTAAATCACCTGTCTCAATCTGTGGTAGCAGACTTAACAGTAAAATATAGTATACTTAGTGTTTTGATTCATTCATGTTATGAGGGGAACTGCCATATGGGGAAATACTGTTGATTGTAATTAATATTATACGGATATTTATACAACTATAATATGTCATCACACGCGATAAAGGTAATTTAAGGCAGTGAAAAATACTATAGATATATGTATATGTATATATATATATATATATATATATATACATATACATATATCTATAGTATTTTTATATATGAAGATTTTATATATATATTGCATTTTATATATATCTATATATATTGCATTTTATATATATATATATATATATATATATATATATATATATATATATATATATATATATATATATATTTAATAATTCAATATTAGATCTGTGTATATAACTTTTATTATTTGTTTCATACAACATTAAGCAAAATCTAAGGCAGTGATTGAAAGACTTTGCAATTATTTATGGTAGTATCATAAATTAATAGCTGGTGGCTATTATAAACTTTCCACATATTCCTACATATTTCTATCCCTAATATTTCCCTATTATTTTAAAGAACGCAATGCACTTGATGGAAATAATAAGATGCCTCTCTGTAAAATAAAAAAATAAAAAATCATTTAGTTGTTTGTTCAGACTTTTTTTTTTTTTAATCCTTTTAGTTTATGTGCTGGGTCCTTTTCGGTTCTAAAGCAGTTGAAAATAATGCATTTCTCCCTTTTCTATAACATTTTTCGTATTCGTAAAACATTAATTTTCAAACCAACGCAAGAATTAAATTCTGTAATGTGTCTATTGAAAAAATATATATAATGTCTACTTGAATTTGTTAATTTATGATCATGGGGAAGTCTGATTTAAACAGCACAGATACCATTGTATAAAATAATCTGTTCATTTACATAATTGCAGGGGCTATAATAACATAGTTAGGACTTAAATGTACTTTGTTAACACACATATATATATACATATATATATATATATAGACACGAATCACATAAGAGCTTTTGAACCCCCCTGAAGATAAAGTTTTAGGTAATGTATATATTTTATATATATATATACTGTTTCTCTGTATTTATTCCATAAAACATTTTAAACTAAATCACAGTCTAATTAAAACAACTGTATTAAAATATTTGTAATTTTGATTTTATTTTTTTTACACTGACATTTAAATAAATTCTATAAATCTGATGAATGATGCTGAAAATTACACGTGATTTTAAACCAATCTTTTTCTCGGTCACAAAAAAATGGATATCAGACAAAACATACGGTCAAGTCGGAATCTACATTTCCCATGATGCTCAGCCAGCCCTTTGGCTGAAATACACTATACTGGATATGCACATGAAAGTATTTTGATCTTTGATTAAATTAAATTACATTGATTACATTAAAGTTAAAACACGTGTGCTACCTTCTTTCCCAAAAGACATGTATATACAACTGTATACGTTTGATTTTGCATGAGTGTACACAGAAATGTAACATTTGATGTGCACAATGCAAACATAACTGGACACATATCTGTGGTTAATATTAGGAGTTTCACACGTTGATTATCAGTAATGTAATATATTTATGGGGTAATGGTAACCTGTGATTGTTTGAGAGACATTATCTAGCCTTACATAAAGCCATCGAGTTAGTGTATCAGTGTATCAAACATTATTAACAGCCTGTCATCTTTATATGTAGACATATTTAATAATGAAGCACTGATTGCTTGATTTGTATTAACAGATAAAATCCTATATGTTTGTCTCTTATAAACCGCTATGCTGTATCTAAATGTCAGTCCTATCACCTATAAAAGAGGTATTAGAATTCCAAAGGGTAGCAGTCACCGTGTTCCACCTGAACACGGTGACTGCTACCCTTTGGAATTCAAATACCCCTTTTGAAAACAACTAGTGGGCAGCAATCTCTTGGCTGGCTGAGCCTCATGGAGCATACTGTACAGAGAGCTGGGGTTCTAGAACTTTGACGTCACTGAGATGATAAAATGCATGGCTGGGTCTGTAATGGGGGATAGGTGCAGGACGCTCTCCTTTGTATGATCTCAACACTTTTGTTAATAAAAAAAGCTAATTTCTGGTTTGGCTAAATAATTATCTGAAGGCAATTTCGTTTCATAGAGCATCATCTTACTAATACTGACCTACAACCCCTATTGAATAGGACTATATTACATATATTAAAATAAGAGCTCTAGACATTATACTTTACAATTGGAGTTGTTTTTTTAACGAATTGTTTCGGGGCAACGTTGTAAAAGTGACCCTCTTAATAGACTGTTCTTGGACATTGCTTCACTTTTGGGATTCTTGTCCTAAATTATTGTTTTCGACATTTTTTATTGCAGTTGATCGTTAAGAATCTGTAAGGAGATCAAATATAAGCAGCACCTACTCAAGAAGATCTAGATTCCTTTAATCCAGTTTACAAAGAACTAATGACCCATCGATTTTTGAAGCTTAGAGGTACTTAAAGAGAGGGAGAGATTATATAGACATACTTTCTCTGATACGCAGGACAAATTACGGTATAACTTTGCTGGAAAATAGTCAAAACGTTGGCTAGAAAGTTATCACAATTGCAAAATGTGTTGAAATCACTGAAATACCTGGTTTAAATTCCTATCCTGGTCACTTACACATTATTTGTGCGGGGGAAAGAGAAATATATAGAGAAAGAACAGCTTGGTTGTTTTTGTCTGTGTGTGTTGCTGTGTTTTGCTGATTGGATATCTTATAACACATCTGGAAAATATACACTCAATGTGGGATAAATAAGACGTATACTGGTTTAAAAAAAATGCATATAAAAATCACTAGAATAATGAAGGATAATTCAGTTTGGATTATAAAACAGTTTGTACTTAAACTGCTTTGTCTCCATTAACCGTCTTAGTCTAGATTAGGGACCCCATGTTGTGCAGTGAATTGCGTTTACATCGAGTGGGATACCAACTCAAAGTTATCCCCCTTAGCAACATAACAGGGGATAGTTTTAGTATGAAGTCATTATTACCCATCTTTAATATTGGGGCTTCCAGAATGTAATGGGAGCTATGACATCATAACCGTAATACATCGGCTCTCTAACTTGACAGCTCCACAAAGAAATGTATAATAATAATAAGTATTATTATTTTTATGATTATTATTATTATGTTGAGTGAACACTGCATGTATGTACTAAGTGAACATATCATAAATACTCACACTTCTTCTCAGATAAAGTGATTTTTAGGAAGTAATAGAGGGGTAAATTGTCTGCCACTGTTTGCTACTTATTCTGGTAAATACAGTGAGTGTATACATATAGGAATTAAAAAATGGGAAAAATCTCAACATACAATGTTTTTTTATGCTCTATTGATTTATAATAATATTAGCAGCACAAAAAGATCAGTTAGCAGTAAATTGCCTGCTTTATTGTACATTTTTTTTTTTTATGAATTTCTTTGATAAGCATCCACGTGTTTATACTATCATTAGTAATCATTGTTATTATTAGGGGGATGCTATACCACAATCCCTTTGCACACCGTGTTATTTGGGGGTACCCCAGATGTTTGTAATCTCAGTGATATATCTATTGTGTTTTTAAAGCCTGTCCTGTTTGCACATACAATGTAACATGCAGTAACATATACCCAAACACATGCTAGATTCCTGTAGATTGGCACAAAGCTTTTAGGATAATAGTGCAGTGTGTGTATGTGAGACAGATAAATCAATGGCTATAATGGCCTCCAAGGAATCGATAGGATTCTAGAGAGGAAACATCAGATCTCATTGCCTTAATCTAGTGGGGCCACTTTCACTTTCTTTCTATTTAAACCGTGATCTTGAAATATGTATGAAATGGTATATCGATTAAACGATTATTCACCCGATTAGACTAATACAAGCTATCGATCAGTTTAGGATGATATGAGGTCACGATGACATGCAAGGGATGAAGTGGGGGGCGGGGAGCAAGAGGGAAAAGCATAATGATGTGCGCCATTAATCACACACAACACTATGCATGCAACTAACTTCTCATAGGAATACCAGACTCCCGACCCAGAGCATAAGGGGTTAAACCATGTCTATATACTGATTACTGTCAACATGTATATGTGTATATAGATATATATTTTTTTCTATATATTTTTTTTTTTATATGTGTGCACATACAACTAAATATAAAATGTATACGATATTATCATATGTAATATAAATTAAAAGTATACACAATATTTATTTCACAGTTCAGCAGAGTGAAACGATCATTTGATTTTGTTATGTGTTTGTTTTTAATTCAGTGACCAGCAAATTAAAAGGTATAATCCCCCCCTCCCCCATTTTGCTACCAATGATGAGGACCAATTACACACATATTTACTAAGGAACGTGTTACTATAGCTAGTTAGCACACACAACTATCAGTCTGCTACTGGCAATGCTCACTTACAGAAAAATACAAGGTATATAGTATAATTATATATGACGAGCTATGATATAGAATAGTTATTACACATAGAATACATGCATTTCTAGGAGAACATCTCGCCATTATATATATGTGTGTGTGTGTGTGTGTGTGTGTATATATATATATATATGTGTGTGTGTGTGTGTGTATACGTGTATGTGTATATATATATATATATATATATATATATATATATATATATGTGTGTGTGTGTGTGTGTGTTTCTGTGTGTGTATATATATATATATATACGTGTATGTATATATATATGTATATATTACACATTTTCATATTATATATATATATATATATATATATATATATATATATATATATATATATATATACATATAAATATATGTGTCTGTATATTTATATAAATTGCACATTTATAAATGATTTCCTATATACACATATAAATATATTTATGCACAATATACCTTTTATATAATATATTCATATACTACACATTAAATATGTATAAATACACAGACATCTGATTATATACGAATAATCCATACAGTATAATATACAATCCGCACAATATGATGAATTATTTTAATTTCCATAGTATTACACATGTGCATGAAGATTAAAGTGCCCCCACCACCAGCCAGTAAGGTTACCTGTCCTGCCAGTCCTGGGAGCTGTATAGTTTGTGTCTGGCTCCATTCCGAGTTTCCTGACTTGTTGATGTGCAGAGAGGGGATAAAAGTTGGCAGTTTTTTTTTCTTGTAGTTTCCTCTCTTCCTCGCTGCTTGGGGATAAGTCGAACCTTCCGCTCCCCGCAGCGCTTTGTGCAGCTGATCACTGAGCTGAGACTAAACACTTTAGGAGCGAGAGGGGGAAACCCATCGGAGGAACCGTGACATGATTAAGGAACTAAAGGGCCCCTCTCGCCATGTGAGATCATGTCCTGCTCTATCAAACAGCACAAGGTGTCCCCAAAGCAGCATATACCCTGACATCTCAAACTTGCAAACCAGATCACATTGAGCAGCCTCTATCATCAGTTACTGTCTTGTCATTTTTATATTATTACCAGTATTTACATCGACAGCATTCTTTAGTTTTATATTATCATTATTACAAAGAACACGATTGTATAATTATTATTATTATGACAAATAGGACATTTTTTAAAACTTTATTTATAATGTTTGTATAATGTAATTTTGGAAACAGAGACTCGTAGAAGAATATATGTCCAAAAGCTATACATTGTATATGCCTAATCATTAAAGAACAGCTAAAATATCAGTCAGTCTATCACCATAGAGTATATAAATCGAGGCAGTTATAATACTGCATAATAATAATATTCTAATAATAATATTTCTTCGACCTGTACACAGTAGTTAAACCTTTAATAAGACTCCAGCAGGAAGGACCACTGAACCAAATCTTCTACAGCACAGATTCAGCCAATTAATACAAGGGCAGGCTATAACTTTTTCAGCTTATTCTTTTCAATATTTGGAACTATGGTTTTATTTTTTTATTTCATTCATGAATTCCAGTACAGTAATAACGTATTGTTCTCTCAGTATCAGCTCTAGAAAATGCATTGCTTTTCCGTGATCATGTGAGGCTTGACACATTTCTGACTTATTTAATTCTAAAATAATTTGTCTACATTTTGATATTGATTCAAACGTAAGCAGTTTTGTATATTGTCACGAAATGGATTTGAATATATATATATATATGTTATGATATATATTAATTATTAGTATATTATTAAATTAGTGTATTATTATTATTAGTATAATATAATAATATATTGCTATATTATTGTTAATTATATATTAATATTATATATTGTATTTAATAATTATTATTATATATATATATCAGATGGAAAGATATTGTAAATATTAGATAAATGTATGTTCAGGTAAACACAAAGCACGAAAGAGAGGACATTGAGAAGTGAACTGCAAAAATCAAGCATTAGTAGCAGGTAGAAAAGTTTTCCATCTTGCCTTTCACACTCATCTAGTAATGCCTCAGATATAAGGAAAGAGAGGGAAATATGGGCCAATATTCAATGACACAAAATATCATTTATTACTGTTTTTTAACTCAACATTTTTTTCTATTGCAGTCTATTGGCTTCAGTGTCATTAGATAGATTGACTCAGGTCATTGAATAGAACCCATTGATGCATATAAAAAAATATATAGAAAATATATATATATATATATAAATAAAAAATATATAATTTGAAAAAGATAGGTTTACAGACTGACAGTCAGTGAGATCTATTAGTTTATCAAGAGAGGTAGACAGACATAATTCCTTTGTGAGCAGAATTATGTATCAACAGCTAACCTTCACACAATGACATTGGGGGGAGATTTGTAAAACTGATCCTGAGATTAAAATGGTGTTAATGACAGTATAGTAATAATATTTTGTCTGAAGGGATTAATTGGAATTTCTGTGGATATTATGACTATCAACCAGCCTTATGGCATTCATTGTGTGCACCTCAGAAGGATGAAAAACCATATAAGGACTCAAATCTACAACCTGAGCTTTGAACAAGCTCTACAGTGGATGCATTAATCAGCCCAGCTAACTCAAATATTCATAAAGAATTGGGGAAGATTTGTTCATATTTATCCTATTCTTCTGAACCTTTTCATTTTATTATTTGTCTCTGAACATATTTGATTTGCATAAAGATGTTCAATTAGGTTCTATAGCTGGAAAAAAAAGAGACTTTCTTATTTTCACTTGTGATTGCTTAGATGTAATTCTAGTAATAAAAAAGCCAAAGCAGTGGAGGTATCAGAGATTTGAAAGTCTTTGGAGGGATCACTTCAGAAAAAAAAAAATGCATATTAGAGCTGACACTTTAAATTAAATAAGTATTAACATTTATAATTTTTTTTGTTTTTGCAAGCTTTGTAAAAAAAAAAAAAAGTCCTCAGCATCTACTGGGAGCCAATCAGAAGGCATATAATTGTTCTGTTCCTCCAATCACTTCTCTATAAAAATACTAAACAGGAAGGCAGTTACTAGCTTCTGAATTAAGTTATTAATGCCCATGTTTATGAACTGAAAAACTAGCACATTTGCTCTCTTGAATGTAAGCAAAAGCAAAGGGAGGGCTATATCAGTGCTCCTCAACCTTTTCTATCCCAGGGAACAACAAAGCTCTTCCCAGAATTCTGTGGCACACAACAAGCAAAAATATAGCAAAATCAAGTAATAAAGTCAAGTGCATACACAAAACATAAGAACTTGATGCCTTTATTTACCTTTAAAACCAAACAAGTGTACAAAATAATAATGAATGCACAAATCATAAATAGACATACTATCATATCCGGTGGCAATGATTTAAAAAAACAACTTTATGGTGTTTTTTTCGGCAGCCGCATCCGGCGCATGCTGGCCACCAGGCCCCGAGAGGAGAGCTTGATGTTGTCTAAGCCGTAGACAACATCGAGCTCTCCTCTCGGGGCCCAGCAGCCAGCAACAGCTGTATGCGGCTGCCAAAAAAAAAAGAACGTTTAAAAAATGTAAAAAATTCATACGGAGGCATGCAGCTTCACGGCACACCTCCAATTATCTAGAGGCGCGCTGGTTGTGGAGCGCTGGGCTGGAGCATGAACCTATGCAAGAGATTCCTAAGCTTTAACCAGTGTACAGGTTACACAGATGATCCAAAATTAGTTTGATGCCTGGAGTGTCTCTTAAATGATTTAATTCTAGTTAGACTGTATTTCGTTTACATATTCCCAGATATGTAATACAGGCATTCCCCACTTTTAGGACCTTCACTTTAAGGACACCAGCACATAAAGATGTCATTATAGTGCAACCATTCCCATTTCTGGACCATACATTTTAATGATGGGCAATGTCTCTTCTGAGACTACACTACAGTACAGTACTGTACTATTACTTGTGCCACCACTACAGGCTTGGGTGAGGTCCATTCTGTCTATTAAGAGATTTGTACTGTCGACTGTATAAGATAAGTGAAAAAAGTGATAAAAAGGTAGTTTCTCAGGTTAAATACATTTTCGTCTTACATGCATGCTCTGGACCCATTGTGTATGTTAATGTGAGATATGCCTGTAACAATGATTAAAAAATCATTTTAAAGTGTGTTTTTTTTTTTTTTATTCTAGCAGGAAATTATTCAAAATTGCATCTCTTCACAAGTCACTATATAACAGCATCATTTTACACCAGTATGTGAAGTTTTTGTTATGATGTAGAATGAAAGCTACAAATGCTCCTGGAGAATCTTCTGCACCAGACTTTATTTCCAAATACAGTCCTTCAAAAGCTGGAGACAATTATTGATGACATAAAGGCATGAAAGTGCATTCAAAATACAAAATCTTTATTAGCATAACAATACATTTTGTGAAGGCAGTGGCATTGTGTTATCAAATTTGCATGCAAATGCATAAATTAAGAGCAAAACATGTTTTAATGTGTCTGTATTGCCTCCTGCTTATGACATCACCCTGTAGCTTGATATGCAAATGGAACATTTCCCATTGACACATGAACAAGAAATGTAATTTATAAGACAAGGTCTTTTCAAAGCTGCAGTGACCAGGATCTCAGCGGTGCACAGACACCTTCTTATGCTGTCTCTCGCTGCCAGAGCATCTCCAGAGTGTTCTGTGTCAGAGTTACATGACCTCTCAGCACACTGACACCTCTGACGTGCAGGAAGATTGGGGCAGCCTAAGAGGATGTCTAGGCACCTGGGCAGCACATAGGCATCCTGCTGCCCACCACTAGATACTAGGGATATGGGTCCAGTGGGGGCATGGCATGTCCTTGTGGGTGCAAAATGAGTGCAGTAAGCCCAAGTGTGGCACCTGGGTGCCAGCTGGCACCCACCTGGCACCCAGGACTTACTCCAGGGCCCAGATGGCACCCAGGACTAACTCAAGTGCCCATATTCCACCCAGGACTTACCATAGGGCCCAGATGGCACCCTTGACTTACTCCCATGCCTAGATGGCACCAATAACTTACTCCAGAGTACAGATAACACACAGGATTTACTCCAGCACCCAAATTGCACTCACAGGATTTGCCCCAGCACCCACGACTTACCTCAGCATGCAGTTTGCAACCAGGACCCACTCGAGCACCCAGCTCTCACATCATGCTCCCTGGGCGTCTGAGCGTTGGGAGTTCATGTGACCCCCGATGTTCTGACTTGTGGGGAGCGCGAGGCAACCTCAAACGATGTTTTTACACCTGGGGAATGCACATATTGTTGGGTCCAACAATAAAAGTGACTTTATAGCAAATAGCAGTGTCATGCACCCAGCCTGACTATCTCACAGATGGCTCCAAATTCACAGGTAAAGCAGTGATCTAGCCACTTGAATTTGGAGCCATCTGTGAGATAGTCAGGATGGGTGCATGACACTGCTATTTGCTATAAAGTCACTTTTATTGTTGGACCCAAGGGCATACCTAACATATTTGGCACCCGGTGTGGATCTTAATTTTGACACCCCTTCCATACCACAACCTTTATACCACCCCAAACATATTTAATCCTGTTAAGTGGGATCCACTATATCCATTAAAAAAAAAAGCCATCCACTAGCCTTCCATTGTTTAATTATGTCAGGTACCCAGTCCAGGGGAGGGCTGGCAGCCTTAGGCCTGGGGGGCAAATCCAGTCAAGTGGCCCATTGCATCATCGAATCGCCTCCCCATCCACGGCCATCTTTTCCTTGTTTTATAACGAATATTGCCAGGATTTTCCCCCACAATATGCCAGGATTTGCCATTTAATATGCTAGAATTTTCCCTTACAAAATGCCAGGATTATGCCCCTCAGTATGCCAGGATGATGCCCCCTCAATATGCCAGGATTTTCCCCTAAATATGCCAGGATTATGCCCCTCAATATGCCAGGATTATGCCCCTCAATATGCCAGGATTATGCCCCTCAATATGCCAGGATTTAGACACCCAATATGCCAGGATTTTCCCCTCAATATGCCAAGATGATGCCCCCTCAATATGCCAGGATTTTCCCCTCAATATGCCAGGATTATGCCCCTCAATATGCCAGGATTTAGACACCCAATATCCCAAAATGTGGGCACCCCCCCCCCCCTACCCACGTTGCACACCTACGACATGACCCATAACCCACGTTGCACACCAGGACATGCCCCATCACCACATTTACATGCCTCCATCACCCCATTACATACACATTTCCAATATTATTTGCCATTAATATTCCCCAGCCAATTTGTCCCATAATATGCCAGTGTTATTCTGCAATTTAATATGACTCAGTAAATTTGCCCAATAATATTCCAAGGTTATCTGCAATTTAATATGCCCTTGCTAATTTGCCCAATATTCCAGTGTTAATTGCCATTTAATATTCCCCAGCCATTTTGCCCAATAATATGCCAGTCTTATTCTGCCATTTAATATTCCCCAGACGATTTGTCCAATAATATGCCAGTGTTATTCTGCCATTTAATATTCCCCAGCCAATTTGCCCAATAATATGCCAGTCTTATTTGCCATGTAATATGCCCCAGCCAATTTGCCCAATAATATGCCAGTGTTATTTGCCATGTAATGTGCCCCAGCCAATTTGCCCAATAATATGCCAGTCTTATTTGCCATGTAATATTCCCCAGCCAATTTGCCCAATAATATGCCAGTGATATTTGCCATTTAATATGCCCCAGCCAATTTGCCCAATAATATGCCAGTCTTATTTGCCATGTAATATGCCCCAGCCAATTTGCCCAATAATATGCCAGTGTTATTCTGCCATTTAATATTCCCCAGCCAATTTGCCCAATAATATGCCAGTCTTATTTGCCATGTAATATGCCCCTGCCAATTTGCCCAATAATATGCCAGTCTTATTTGCCATGTAATGTGCCCCAGCCAATTTGCCCAATAATATGCCAGTCTTATTCTGCCATTTAATATTCCCCAGACGATTTGTCCAATAATATGCCAGTGTTATTCTGCCATTTAATATTCCCCAGCCAATTTGCCCAATAATATGCCAGTCTTATTTGCCATGTAATATGCCCCAGCCAATTTGCCCAATAATATGCCAGTCTTATTTGCCATGTAATATTCCCCATCCAATTTGCCCAATAATATGCCAGTCTTATTTGCCATGTAATATTCCCCATCCAATTTGCCCAATAATATGCCAGTCTTATTTGCCATGTAATATTCCCCAGCCAAATTGCCCAATAATATGCCAGTGTTTTTTTGCCCCCCCCCCCCCCTCTTACCTTTTTCCCTGGTGGCTAGTGGCAGGACTTCCCTGGTGGCTAGTGGCAGGAGGACTTCCCTGGTGGCTAGTGGTAGGAGGACTTCCCTGGTGGCTAGTGGCAGGACTTCCCTGGTGGCTAGTGGCAGGAGAACTTCCCTGGTGGCTAGCGGCAGGCAGCATGGTCCCTCCATGCTGCCTGTTCGGCCTCCCGGCGGTTGTGCCGACAGGTCACGTGATCGGCGCGTGTCTGACGTCAGAGCGCCGATCACGTGACTGTCGGCACTTCCGTGTCACACTGCACGGGGAGCCGAACAGGCAGCACGGAGGTTTCTCTGTGCTGCCTGTTCGGCTCCCCGTGCAGCCTTGCAGGCAGAGCAGAGGTGAGAGGGGATCTTCCGATCCCTTCTCACCTCAGTCTCTGCCTGCAAGCGCGTTTTTTTTTTGTTGTTTTTTTTTTTTTAAACACTGGCCCAGCGGCCGTGTTTTACATAACTTAGGGCGGCCTGGGGGGCAATTGCCACCCTGCCCCCCGGCCCAGCCCGCCTCTGACCCAGTCTGACTATCTTGCTTCTGGCTCCAGATTAAAGTGGCTAGATACTGCTTTACTGGTGATGTGTTTAGGTTTTCTATTGTTTAATCAAGTGTTATCTGATTGCAGTTTGGTATATATGTGCTGTGTAAATCACAAATAAATGTTCTCTTTCTGCTGTTCAACTGATCAGTCTCTTGAGTGATTCTTTCCTGAACTTATAGCAGAGGTTCCAGAGGTGTATATCTGTTCCAGCGGTTCCAAGCAGAGTATTTTCCCATAACGAGCAGAGGGCCTACTACATCCGGTAGGCAGCTCGTTACATTGGTGGCAGCGGTGGGATATCTCTGCACAGCTGTGTTTGGAATCAGGGAACACCATGGCAGAAAGCTACAAACTTCTGACTGTTGCGGCTCTACAAGATATACTGACCCGGAGAGGACAGGATACTGCAGGATTAAAGAAAAATGAGCTGCATTGCTGGAGCTCGACCAGGCTGGAGAGGGCACCAGCGCTACCAACCCCCAGGAATATATCCCTGTTCCTATGCCTGCAGATATACCAGTCGAGCTGGATGTGATCTCCCTGAGGGTGAGGAATAGATTGCCGGTCTATGGCCCGGCGCCCTCTGTAGACATTATTGACCGCATTATGCAAGTGGCGGTAAAAGAAAGGGAGCAGGAGCTGGCCAAGATACTCAACCAGGATGCCAACCCAGCCACAGGGAAAACAGAGCTGAACCGTAACAACAGCTCCTCTGGCCTGCGTGTCACTCACCAATCTTTTAAAACCTTCGATGACACAGTGGGGGATATCGATGGATTTCTGCAAGATTTTGAGAGGCAGTGCCAGTTACACAATCTGGAGGAGGGAGAGTGGATGCCAATTCTGGTGGGCAAACTGACTGGCAGAGCGGCGGAAGCGTACAGATCCATTCCAGATGATCTCAGCCGAAATTACCAGGAGGTGAGAAAAAGATTACTGGCCGTTATGCCATTACCCCTGACACTTATCGGCGCCGCTTTCGAGAAGCTCGTCTGGGAGCTAAGGATACCTACTGTGAATGGGCGCATTGCATCAACAGGGCTGCCAGGAGCTGGATGCAAGGCAGCGTTGCTATGTTGCTATTACAGCCGAGGAAATATTGCAGCAAGTTCTCTTGGAACAATTTTTTCAGCATATTCCCGGGGATGTACGAGATTGGGTTCGGGGCCGCGAGCCACCCACTTTAGAGGAAGCTGCCCAGCTGGCAGACAAGTTTGTGGACATCCGTCGGCTAGCCCACCGAGGGGGTAATATACATACAGCCTCGTTGGGCACCCTTCCCTCCCTAGTGCAACGACCCCAACCCCAGGTGCCTGTCCCTCAATGGGTATGGCCAAATCCCCGAGCACCAGGATTCACCCCCAAGCCCCCCAGTACCTCACCAGGATGTTTCCAGTGCGGCCAGGTGGGGCACATCAAACGGTACTGTCCCACGCGGCACCCCAAAGCCAGTGTCCGCACCTCCTCTGTGTTTCATCCCCCGTTACCTCGGCAAGCACAATGTGTGAGTGTGCCCCATGAATATATTTCTGCAGAACCAACCTCTACGTACCAGGTCCCGGCATGCCCCCCTGCCCCAGTCTCAGTATTTGGTGACCAGGAGGAGATTTGCATCGCTGAGGCTGCGCTGGCATCCCAATCAAGCCTGGACAATCGGGCACACCATTTACAAAAGGTGTCTGTAAATGGACAAGCAGTCGAGGGACTCAGAGACACCGGTGCCACTTTCACCTTGGTACAACCTCATGTTGTCTCTCAGGCCCGCCCGCTGGCACGCACCGTGTATGTAAAAGTTGCCGGTGGTCAAATACACCAGATACCCATGGTCCTAGCCCACCTGGATTGGGGCAACGGACAGGGGTACCACAAAGTAGGAGTCATGGCTGATATACCCACAGATGTTTTGTTGGGCAACGATCTAGGCTACCTGGAGAGCAAGTTTTTACCTACTCACTCGACCCTGGATAATACTGCCGCCTGCCTCGCTGTCACCTGGAGCAAAACACAACTAGCTGGGGCCCAGGTAAGCTCACCCCCTATTCCCCCTGACCCCAGCCCTGACGACCCTGACGTTAATGAACCCTTAAGGTAGCCGACCCCCGACACCTTCAGGGAGATGACTCTCGTAGACCCCACATTGAGCCGGTATAGGGAGAGAGCAAACACCGGGGAAGTAGACCCCCATGGGGATCACGTAGTTTGGCAAGACGGTCTCTTATACCGCTCTGCATTAGATAATCCCAAAGACCCCCGATCTGTCCCCATCCTCCAACTCGTAACCCCTGCCAACTATCGCCCCACTCTCTTGGCCCTGGCTCATGAAGCCCCCCTTGCAGGGCACCTTGAAGCACGCAGGACCCAGCAGCTGCTCACAAAAACATTTTTCTGGCCAGGCATCTCCCTAGACGTAGCCAGGCACTGCCGGACCTGTGACATCTGCCAGAGGGTAGGGAAGCGGAATGACAGCTCCAAAGTACCCCTCCAGCCCCTGCCCCTTATAAGTGAACCTTTCCAGCGGGTCGCCGTCGATCTAATTGGCCCCCTTGCTAAGCCCAGCAGGTCCGGGAAGAGGTATATCCTCACAGTGGTAGATTATGCCACCCGGTACCTGGAAGCCGTAGCCATCCCCAATATCACAGCAGAGACAATGGCTGATGCCCTGCTTAAAATCTTTTCCCGAGTAGGTTTACCCCAGGAGGTGCTCTCCGACCAGGGCACCCAATTCACGTCTGACCTGATCCATCAGATCTGGGACTTATGTAGAGTCAAAGCCCTACGTACTACCCCGTACCACCCCCAGACCAATGGGCTTTGCGAGAGGTTTAATGGGACCCTCAAGCAAATGCTCAAAACTTTTGTGGCGCAGCATAAAGACTGGGAGAGGTTCCTGCCCCATTTACTATTCGCCTATCGGGAGGTACCCCAAGCCTCGACAGGGTTCTCCCCCTTTGAGCTGTTATATGGCCGCAGGGTTAGAGGACCCCTAGGTATCTTAAGAGAGTTTTGGGGAAAAAAGGGTGACACCCAAGAAACCCCGGTCATAACTTACGTGGTCAAGCTGCGAGAGACCCTAGCCAACCTCATGTCCCTGGCTCAGGACAACCTCCGAGCTGCCCAGTCCAAGCAGAAGCGGATATACGACTCCCACACCCATCCTCGAGAGCTTATAGTAGGGCAGAAGGTGCTCATGCTTCGCCCTACCCGGCATAACAAATTACAAACTGCCTGGGAAGGTCCCTTCACCGTAGTAGAGAAGAAGGGACCAACCACATATGTAATAGCGAAGGGCTCCACAGCCCAGGGCACCCCTTTGTGCCATATCAATTCCCTCAAACTCTACCTACAACGCCCCGCGGAGATAGCGGCCATCTGTACCCCATCCTCTAGTGAGGCCGGGGAACAAGCCCTTCCCGATCTCCTGAGTCCTAACCAGCAGGAGAGCAGTCTTGGACAAATTCAGACTGGCCCCCAGTTACAACCCCAAGAGCGAATACAATTAGATACAGTATTGCAAGCCCGCCGCCCCATGTTCACTGCCCTACCAGGCATTACCCCCCTCACCCCGTAGAAACCCCCGGTCAAACCCCTCTCAGACAACCCGCTTACGGGTGCATGAAGCTGTTCAAGCTCACATCCGAAAGGAGATAGATGATACGCGGATGTTGGGCGTAATTGAGCCCTCCAACAGTCCCTGGGCATCCCCGGTAGTCTTAGTACCTAAAAAGGATGGCACCACGCACTTCTGTGTTGACTACCGGCGGTTGTAGTATAAGACCACTACAGACGCCATGCACCGAGTGGATGATCTTTTGGACAGATTAGCTGGAGGTACCTGGGTATCTACTCTTGATCTTAGCCGGGGCTACTGGCAGATTCCCCTAACTGAGGATGCTCGACCCAAGTCGGCATTCATCACCCCGTTTGGCCTGTATCAGTTCAAGGTCATGCCTTTTGGGATGAAGAATGCCCCAGCCACCTTCCAACGGTTGGTAGATCAGCTCCTAGATGGGTTACAAGACTTTGCCTGTGCCTACCTAGATGATATTGCGATCTTTAGCCAAACTTGGGAAGAACACCTTCAGCACTTGGGAACTGTCCTTGACAGAATTAACCAGGCAGGAATGACTATTCGCCCCGAGAAATGTCAGATAGGGATGGGAGTGCAGTACTTGGGACACCGGGTGGGTGGCGGGACACAACGCCCAGAGCCTGCCAAGATTGAAGCTATAGTAAACTGGCCCACCCCACGCACTAAGAAACAGGTTCTAGCCTTCCTAGGTACTGCAGGGTACTATCGGAAATTTTTGCCTCACTATAGCGAAATTGCCAAACCCTTGACAGACCTGAACAAAAAATCCCTGCCCCGAGTTGTCCTGTGGTCCCCAGCCTGTGAACAAGCGTTTGGGAAACTGAAAGAAGCCCTCAGTGCAGCCCAGGCAGCCCCGAACTTTAACCATCGCTTTCTGGTCCACACAGATGCCTCCATGTACGGACTGGGAGCAGTGTTGAGCCAGATCAACGGCCAGGTGGAGGATCATCCGGTAGCTTACCAGAGTCGAAAGCTGCTGGACCGAGAGGGGTATGCTGCAATCGAGAAAGAATGTCTCGCCCTTCTCTGGGCATTGAAACGGTTTCAACCCTACCTCTACGGATGAGAATTTACTGTACTCACCGACCACAACCCTCTGGTCTGGCTCAACAGGGTATGCGGGATAATGGATGCCTTCTGCGCTGGAGCTTAGCATTACAGCCTTTCAACTTTACCATCCAATACCGGGCAGGACGGGACAACAAGAATGCCGATGGATTATCCCGGCAACTGGATGTTTGATGATACTGGATTAATTAGCCGGGGTAGGACCAGCCCGAGCTGGCTCTGTCCAGAAGGGGGGAGTTATGTCATGCACCCAGCCTCACTATCTCACAGATGGCTCCAAATTCAAGTGGCTAGATAACTGCTTTACCTGTGATCTGTTTAAGCCTTCCATTGTTTAAATATGTCAGGTACCCAGTCTGACTATCTTTCTTCTGGCTCCAGATTAAAGTGGCTAGATACTGCTTTACTGGTGATGTGTTTAAGTTTTCTATTGTTTAATCAAGTGTTTTCTGATTGCAGTTTGGTATATATGTGCTGTGTAAATCACAAATAAATGTTCTCTTTCTGCTGTTCAACTGATCAGTCTCTTGAGTGATTCTTTCCTGAACTTATAGCAGAGGTTCCAGAGGTGTATATCTGTTCCAGCGGTTCCAAGCAGAGTATTTTCCCATAACGAGCAGAGGGCCTACTACATCCGGTAGGCAGCTCGTTACAAGCACGATCAGGTCACCAAAATCAGCAGGGCAGCTCTAGCATCCCAGGTAAACCACCCATTCCATGAAAAATAAAAAAATAAAACAGAAAAAAAACATAGTACTGGCAAGCAAATGCATAAATTAAGAGAGTGACTTGTAATACAAATTTACTACTTTTCAATGGGAAATGTGTAATCATGTCACAAGGTGATGACAGGAGACACCATTTTAAACCCATTTTGAGACATAACCGAAGTAAAGCATGCCATAGGAATAGGAAATGTGAGTGTATGCAAACTGAGCAGAGATATTCCTAAAGAGTGAGTCTCTTATGTCAAATCTGGCCATAAACATCAGAGTAACAATTTTGGTTAACACTAAATAACAACAATAACTCTTTTTATATTTTTAATTATATTTTTTATAGTTCATCATCCATTAAGAAAATTCCTAATGCATGTATTTTATCAATTTTTTAAGGCTTATTGTATAATATACTTATAATCATGGAGAAAAATACTTCTGTAAATCTGATACATTTGCTTCTTAGCATTGTTGGGCAATACTTTTTGTCTATTTGTCTTTATAAAGAGTTGATAGGGAAATACAGCAATACAATTAACTAGAATTATTAGAGGATTTATGAGGTATACCTGAATGAGTCTTTTCCAAATTAAGCTATGCCTGTCAACTAGGATGACCTCATTGCCATTTTATCCAGGATGCTGATAAAAATGCATATTCTAAGGCTACATTGAGTAAGCAGTCTACATTTTAGAGTAGACACTTTTCATAGGCGACCCTGAATAAAACAGTGATGGGGTCATCAGACTCTTTAAACATTGTAGGACTTTTAAGAAATGTCTTTGGTAATTTTGCTAGCAACCACCTATCTCTTGTATAGAGAATATATCATTGTAGTTGTATTAGTGTGACAAAGCTGGTAACACTGGCGCAGTGTATACCCCCAACAAATGTAAAGTTATGTGTCAGGAACGTGGTCCAGGATGGCATAGGACCCTGAGCGTCTTGGTTCAGGAGTTCAATGCACCAAAAATGTAGACACAGGGCCTGGTTCAGGGTAACCACGCTTCCCCAGAAGCTTGAGGCCTCAGGTTTGTGTGGTCACATTCCAAGTAGCTGCTCTATTCAGTTTTAGCCAAGGTAGAAAATGGAGGAACCCTGTGGACATCTTGGAGCAGGCATAGTATCACAACATTGATTGGATAGCATGATATCTGCAGGTATAAGTAAATAAACCAAGCAGAGCAGAGCAAATATAAACAGAGCAGAAACAAGATGAGAGAAATGCAGAGTACAGGGCTGCAGGACAAACTAAGGAGTAAAGGGAGAACTAAAGCATACATGAGGAGAGCATGGCATAAGACATAACTACAAAACTAAGGAGACATACAAAGGTTTATATATAGCACAGGACAACATACAGAGTATAGGGTAAGGGCTAAGGAACACAAGGATATGAGTGAGGAGCTGAGATCCTCAGATGCTTCCAAAGGGGAACAAAGTTGGGACATGTTGATAGGAGAGAGGAGTGTAGAAATTCACGTGCTTCAGGGCAAGGGAACATACAAACGCACATACATGAACTAGCTTAATACTCTGACATATAATGGTGAGGGTTTAGTTACACCAAATGGCCATGTAGATGATAAGCTTGCCACCAATGTCAAGGTATCTCACATAGGCAAGTCCATAATGCTACAACACAATAATAAACTACTAACAGAATAACTGAATCTAAAGACTGACACTGCATAGACACAAATCACATATAACAAACCTGAAGACCGCAGGACTGCACAGACAGACAGCTTGACAAACTACAGCTACTTGCCCAGGCCTCCCATGATTATGGGATAACAGCACACTCAGAAAAATGTGCAAGGAATGGCCAGCAAAGGTGAAGCATGTAGCTCACCCTGTGTCATAACAGGCCTCCAAAAAAGGATAAATGGGCACACTGATCTGTGAAGACAATGTGCCATACTGATTAAGTCAGTGCTATTTTTATCCTGCTTTTTATGTGCATAAACCTGTTTGTTTAGCAACAAAACTGAATAAAAATTAGACTAAAAAGATATTTAGAAAGTACAACACTTTTGAATACAGTAAAATCAGTTTATTTTTCTTAAATGAATGTGCAGCTATATTTATCTTTTCTTGGTATTTTGAACCCTCGTCTAGTGATTCTAGCAGCTTTTTTTAATTTTTTATATTGTTTGGCTTTGCTTGTAATTTTTAGAATTGGTCTAGTAAAATGAATAAATGTTTTTTACACAAAATTAAATATCCAATTTTTTTTTTCCATGGGAAAGCTTGTGCAGTTTAATCTATTTCCAGGGAAGATCTGATTAATTTTAAAATATTCATGCCCGTCTAAAATCTTTCTTGTTCCACAGGGCAGCTAAGCTACCCACGTTTTCCTATCTGCTACTACAGCTGAACTGGATATCAAAATAGTTTCTTAATCTATAACCTTATTTTTCTGAGTGCAAAATAGGGGGGATGCTCCACTGGTTACAGTCTCAAGAAATCGAAAGGCCCAGGTTGCAAAATTAGCAAAAAGGAACCCTCTATGAAAATCAGTTATTTGGTACACTCATGCATGGTGAGGGCTACATATAAAAACAAAGAGTCATTTCAGTCACAGAATTCTAGTGCTACATTTTTCACTAAACCTCTATCAATATTTATAGATTCTTGATCTATCTATAGCCATCGCCCACTAAGCACAAGTCTGTGTATTTTCAGATGTTATAAACATAGAAATAGATAGATAAATAGATGAATTTAAATGTATATGTGCATCTATGCTTTGCTAGATGTATATTTATGATTTATATATGTACCTTTGTATATATATATATATATATATATATTTATACAGATAATTATAAATAATTAAACAAATGGAATAAAAACTTTTCTATGTTCCAGGGTGTTTTCCTAGGTCAGGTTATATATTTTTCATATAACAAGGTTTAGGGTAAACAGGTGAGTGTATACATATATAGTTTATACTGTATAACACATATAAATATATAACAATTCATTATTTAGAAATCACAAACATTTGTATAATAGAAAAGGGTTATGAACAAGTTGACATACAGTAAATATAATATCGGAAATGTAATATGTAAAACATTATAGAGCAGATTGTAAGTTATCATGCTTACCAACTTTTGGCAAGACAGCCCAGAGACGTCAAGGGAGAGGAGCCTGGAGGGGGCAGTGATATGGAACACTGTATGATGTCACAGACCAGAATTTGATGAGATGGGACCCCAAAAAAACTGAACTGTCCAGGCAAATTAAGGATTGTTACAACTATAAGCTTGAGAGCAGGTCTTTCTATCCCATGTTTCAGTATGTCTGTTGATCTAACCATTGTTCTGTACCACACGCTGCATATATATTTTTGGCACTATAATAAATGTGAATGTAACATATAATAAAACGTTTCTATAAATATATATACAAGATTGTTTTCACATTTTGAAATTGACAAATGTCCCAAATGAGATACAATACATTATTGTAGGAAATACAACAAAATATTATTTTAAATCTATACATGTACTATATTGTAATAAATATAACTGCTAAAAGTGGTAAATAATTTGTGTTTTATTTTCACCAATAGCAATAACAAGAACCAAGAGGCTAGATTCAGTTAGTACAAGACTTAATATTATTATTAGCACTGGTAAACAATATTATTGTAGCACTGGTGCACAGCAGATTTGTAAACACATTAATTACTTAAGTCAATGTTTTAACTAAGGTCCTAATCTTTGTAATAGACAGACATTTAAATATATATTAAAAATGTTAATAATTTGAAATATTTAGTAGTACTGGAATTTATAGAAATATAACCCTATATTATATTTCAAAATCGGAAATGCCAAGACAAAAACTTTTTATTTAAATTTTCCTTCTATTAATCCGAAATAGTAACATATCATCTACATATTTTTCTTCAAAACAGCAAAACATTAAAAATATTAAAAACGGTGGGTATGTTGTTGGTGGAATAATTTTCTATTGTACTTTGAAAAAATAAACATGCCCAATATGTCAGTTTCTGACGTTTATAAATGTATTAATTTACATTTTCTTATTTCTTTTTTTACTACTACTACTAAAAACATTTCATAACAAATAATGTGATTAAAAAGGATGTGTTTGAAACACACATTTTCCCCCATTTGTCTTTTTTTTTTTTTAAACAAAAATGAGCCTATTAACTTCATTTTCTAAAACCCACGATGGTTCCCTCAGGCATAAAATGCAATTAATCTAATCCTCTTTGTTCCTTTATATTATAACACTTTCCCATCCACCTGTAGCATGTCCAGATCAAATATGTGTATTTTTCAGATTTTTTTTTTCTTTCCGACCCTTGTAATGCCAAAACATTGGTAAACGTAACTGCTCTTTTTTTTAACTAAATGTAAATGCAGTGATCACTTTTGTTCTCTTGCTTCTTTACACCTCGATATTTCAGAACACGCCTGAGTAATTCCACTTAAAGCTGAGAAATTCCCCTTCCTATAACAAATTTGTTTTTTGTGATTTCCTTTGCATTGTGACTCAGTGTCAGTGTTAAACCATTTGTTCTCTGATCTAACTCCCTGATCTTCCACCCTTTAAGTCGCAACCAGACAGCAAAAGGAATAACAAAAAAAAAACTCCTGAAAACTCAGAAAGATCAAACGATCTAAAGTTTAGCTTTTTGGAGGCCAAAAACAGCTTTATCAGACTCCTTTGTTAGCAATGAGTCAAATAAAATTATTGGATGTTACCAGGTTTTGTACTTAAATCGTGATTTTTTTATTTTTTATTTTGGCAAAAATGCTGTTTAATTCTTAGTATAAATATAATAATTTAATTGAAAAACACATTTTTGAAGAAATTAAATTTTGTAAATTTTTTTGTGTGCAATAAAGACAATATCTCTCCACATTGAAAGAGGGCTGTTTTTGTTCTCATATATTCTATAGACATAGAGTTCTGTCTGTCTTAAGAAATACATGTGTAATTTATCATAAAATTTGAACTGATGTTAATTAGGGCCTTTTGCGCATTTTTAATTTTCACTGTGCTTTTTGTATAAGCTAAGTACTATGTTAAAAAAAATGAGTATGAATGAAATGTTAACCAAATTAAGTGTTTGAAATGTTTTGAAAATGTTACTGAATATTTAGCTACATAAATATTGTTTTTGCAAATTTGTCAATGTTCACTGTTTTTATTATTATCATTATTATTATTATTATTATTATTATGCTTTATGGTGCATAAGACTTAACGTTATGTTTTTATTAACATTGTTTGTGAACATAAATTTTGTGTAGCATAATATTCATTATTATAGTGTATTCTAATAAAATACTTTTCCTTTGTTTGACTATTGTTCTAAATATTATTATTCATTTAAATACGCCAAGATATACACAGATTAGCCATAACATTATGACCACTGACAGGTGGCAAGCCGATGGAGGCAGTGTGATGCTTTGGTCTATATTCTGCTGGGCAAGCTTGGTTCCTGACATTTATGTGGATGTTACTTTGACATGTACCACCTTCCTAAGAATTTTTGCAGACCATGTACACCCTTTCATGGAAACGGTATTCCCTGATTGGCCTCTTAAGCAGGATAATGCGCCCTGCTACAAAGCAAAAATAGTTCATGAATGGAACACAAAAACGCATTCAAGGTGTTGACTTGGCCTCCAAATTCCCCAGATCTCAATCGAATCGGACAAGAAATTCCAATCCATGGAGGCCCCACATCGCAACTTACTGGAGATAAAGGTTTAGTGGAGTCCATGCCTCAACGGGTCAGGGCTGTTTTGGCAGCAAAAGGGGACCTACCCAATATCAGGCAGGTAGTCAGAATGTAATGGCTGATTGGTGTAAAAAAAAAAAAAGAGCTACAGGAGCAGGACAAAAATACAAATATAAATGTAAAACATGGAAATCTACAGGGAGTGCAGAATTATTAGGCAAATGAGTATTTTGACCACATCATCCTCTTTATGCATGTTGTCTTACTCCAAGCTGTATAGGCTCGAAAGCCTACTACCAATTAAGCATATTAGGTGATGTGCATCTCTGTAATGAGAAGGGGTGTGGTCTAATGACATCAACACCCTATATCAGGTGTGCATAATTATTAGGCAACTTCCTTTCCTTTGGCAAAATGGGTCAAAAGAAGGACTTGACAGGCTCAGAAAAGTCAAAAATAGTGAGATATCTTGCAGAGGGATGCAGCACTCTTAAAATTGCAAAGCTTCTGAAGCGTGATCATCGAACAATCAAGCGTTTCATTCAAAATAGTCAACAGGGTCACAAGAAGCGTGTGGAAAAACCAAGGCGCAAAATAACTGCCCATGAACTGAGAAAAGTCAAGCGTGCAGCTGCCACGATGCCACTTGCCACCAGTTTGGCCATATTTCAGAGCTGCAACATCACTGGAGTGCCCAAAAGCACAAGGTGTGCAATACTCGGAGACATGGCCAAGGTAAGAAAGGCTGAAAGACGACCACCACTGAACAAGACACACAAGCTGAAACGTCAAGACTGGGCCAAGAAATATCTCAAGACTGATTTTTCTAAGGTTTTATGGACTGATGAAATGAGAGTGAGTCTTGATGGGCCAGATGGATGGGCCCGTGGCTGGATTGGTAAAGGGCAGAGAGCTCCAGTCCGACTCAGACGCCAGCAAGGTGGAGGTGGAGTACTGGTTTGGGCTGGTATCATCAAAGATGAGCTTGTGGGGCTTTTTTGGGTTGAGGATGGAGTCAAGCTCAACTCCCAGTCCTACTGCCAGTTCCTGGAAGACACCTTCTTCAAGCAGTGGTACAGGAAGAAGTCTGCATCCTTCAAGAAAAACATGATTTTCATGCAGGACAATGCTCCATCACATACGTCTAAGTACTCCACAGCGTGGCTGGCAAGAAAGGGTATAAAAGAAGAAAATCTAATGACATGGCCTCCTTGTTCACCTGATCTGAACCCCATTGAGAACCTGTGGTCCATCATCAAATGTGAGATTTACAAGGAGGGAAAACAGTACACCTCTCTGAACAGTGTCTGGGAGGCTGTGGTTGCTGCTGCACGCAATGTTGATGGTGAACAGATCAAAACACTGACAGAATCCATGGATGGCAGGCTTTTGAGTGTCCTTGCAAAGAAAGGTGGCTATATTGGTCACTGATTTGTTTTTGTTTTGTTTTTGAATGTCAGAAATGTATATTTGTGAATGTTGAGATGTTATATTTATTTCACTGGTAAAAATAAATAATTGAAATGGATATATATTTGTTTTTTGTTAAGTTTCCTAATAATTATGCACAGTAATAGTCACCTGCACACACAGATATCCCCCTAAAATAGCTAAAACTAAAAACAAACTAAAAACTACTTCCAAAAATATTCAGCTTTGATATTAATTAGTTTTTTTGGGTTCATTGAGAACATGGTTGTTGTTCAATAATAAAATTAATCCTCAAAAATACAACTTGCCTAATAATTCTGCACTCCCTGTATCTTCTGGATTGATATAATTTAAGTAGTGGACAAAATAATGGAAAAACTAACAATATACTAATATAGGGAAATAGGGACACTCTATGGTCCTGTACAATATTCCATGATATGACCGTGTATCAATGGACCCAACAGTTACAAAATTGCTTCCCATACCATAACAGACTTTCCACTAAGTATAACAGCTGGCAGCAGACATTGGGCCTAATTCAATGCATAAAACATCACTAATTACTGTTTTTTTACTCAACACCTTCTGTTGGGGATTCAATGACATGAGATATGTTAACGCAGTTCATTGAATAGACCCCATCATGTTTACACAGCATCCTATGGCTTGATCTTAACATAAACCCATCCAGAAGTAGGAAACAGGGTGAAAAGTGACCATATTACCTTTTTCCACTGGTTATGGCTGCAGATTTTGTGCACTTTAGACCAGGTCACATCATAGCATAGAGTGACAAGGTGTCATTTGGTCACTGCTGGCATCATCCTATTTATCCAAGACTAAGAAATATTAATTAAGAAATATATAATGTGGACAAAGTTTGGGGGGAGGTCCACTTTCCTTATTTTCATGTCACGTTTCACATATTTGGTCCTTGCCCTGCAACTGCTGATGTTAAAACAATTGAGACTTTGGCAAATACTAGATTCTCTCACCAGACACCAGAATCATCAGTTTACTATTCTGGATGATAAAACAGTAAGAAGTAAACATAGTGATGTGCAGAGCCATAGCTAGGTTGAGACACTATCATCACCAGACTCGGGTGCACTAATCAGGTGGTGCAATTATGATAGTGTGTGACCCTGAGACTGTAAAACGAGAGGACACTACATTTATCCTGCAACAATCTGCAAGTCTATGCCATTTCCTACTCTTGGGTTCTACATGAAGGACTTGCTGTTCTCAAAGGTGCAGGCAGCTCCCACAGATAACAAATTGCCCATACACTACCAGGAAAGATATGAGTCCCCAAACAAGCTCAGAGCCTCAAGGTAGGGAAGGAGGCTCATACTGGACTTTCCAAAGCAGCATAATAGGAGGTTCAAAGTACTCACAACATGCATTATGTTGTAAAACCTCAGTGGCACAGTATATAAATAATGGGAGTTGTGTTACAGTACCATCTGTGTCTGCCTCATTATGCAATTATGGTTAGAGTCTGTTTCACTATATAACACTGGGAGTTATGCTGTACCACTTTCAGTGTCTGGCTCACTAAATGATAATGGAAGTTATCGAGTACCACCGTCACTTCGTGGCTGAATATGTACAAATAGGTGTTATGCTGTACCACTGTCACTGTCTGGCTCACTTTATAATAATATAAGTTATGCTATACCATCACTGTCTGGCTCACTATATAATATTTTGTGTTATTCTATATCATTGTCACTGTCTGGCTCACTATATAATAATGGGAGTTATTCTATTACGACTGTCACTGTCTGGCTCACTTTATAATAATAGAAGTTATGCTATACCATCACTGTCTGACTCACTATATAATAATGGGAGTTATGCTATACCACTGTCAGTGTCTGTCTCACTATATAATAATGGGAGATATTCTATACCACTGTCAGTGTCTGGATCATTATATAATAATGGGAGTTATGCTATGCCACTGTCAGTGTCTGTCTCACTATATAATAATGGGAGTTACGCTATACCACTGTCAGTGTCTGACTCACTATATAATAATGGGAGTTATGCTATACCACTGTCAGTGTCTGTCTCACTATATAATAATGGGAGATATTCTATACCACTGTCAGTGTCTGGATCATTATATAATAATGGGAGTTATGCTATACCACTGTCAGTGTCTGACTCACTATAGGATAATGGAAGTTATCTGTACTACCATCACTTTCTGGCTCATAATTGGAGTTAAGCTATATCACTGTTGAGTGTCTAGTTCTCTATATAATAATGGTAGTCTGGCACAAAATTTATATAGTGTGTGTGTACCTGTTTGTGTGTGTATATATATATATATATATATATATATATATATATATATATTATATATATATATATATATATATATATATACATACACACATTTTGAGCAGCCAATCACCTTAGTATCACCTTAGCAAAATATACAAAATAGTAACAGAACGCTGCAACAATTAGTATATGTATATCTGTTCACAGATAATGCTGAAGATATTATAAGTTGGGCCTTTATATATATATTATATATATATATTATATATATATATATATATATAATATATATATATATATATATATATATATATATATATATTATATATATATATATATATAATGTATGCATATGTAAACCTGATTTTATCTACAAATTGCTTCAATTAAAACAATTATTTTTTTTTTATAAAAAAATGACCAGCTGTATTTGCAGCCAAAAGTCTGATGAAGAAAGCATGCAATAATAATGTAGGGTATTCAGTATCCTGTAAAACAAGGTATCTGTCACTCTACTCCAGTCGTGTTATACCTCTCCAGCACTGGAATCATGGTATATATGCAAAAATAACGAAAAAATAAAATAATGTGAAGGGCTCAAGGAGTGTTAGAGTAAAAATCCACATCATCCCATTTTATAATATTCTTAAACCAACCATTTTCAAAATCCATAAAAAGCAAAGATAATGGGCAAAAACATCAGAATTAAATGACCTATCATGTTTTATATCTGATACCTACTCATTAGTAAGTGATAGGCAGAAAATGCAGTAAGTGATTTAATTCTGTTGTTTTAATCTATTTGCTGTTATCATGGGTTTGTCAAGGTCTGTTGTCGTTTTTATAAGAAACACCACAATTATTTATGTATTTATTTATTGATAAAGGGAAGCATGACTTTGCTTCATCCATAACGTTAGTGGTTCACTGACCATTTTTCTTTAATTGTTTCACTGAATAAATCTGTTGGTGCTTTATAAATAAATAATAAACAGAATTTACATTGGATGATTTAAAGGGAAATAGCTGCTAACTTGGGGTTTTGATGTTAGTGTACTAAGAGAACCTCTTGGTGCTCAAAGGAATGGCTAAACATTATAGATTACCCAACCCCATTAAACAAAAATGCGATTAATTAAAAAGTTATGCTTATTTTCATAATGTTTACTTTTCTTATCATAACTAGGTACTTAGTCAGGATACTAGAGAGGTTCTCATATTTTGACTTTCATCAAGCTATCCGTATAACAGGGTTAGTCCATCATACAGCCTGTGGCCTAACTCACTTGAGTAAACATATTGTTACTGGCTCTTTAAATATGTTTATTTTTGTTTGAATACTGTTAATTTAGGCTGTTTGGGGGGGGGGGGGTTGGACTGATTTTGTATTACTGATAAATATCTAAACATCTTTCTATCGATAACAATGGATTCCTCACTATTACTGTAAATAAAATATTTTAATATCCAAGCGCAAATACATTTCTGATCATTTGGCCCACTTCAGTGAAAGCCAAACATATAATATTTAAAATATTTTTTTATTTCACATATAGGATATGTATAGAAGACAATATATAGTTTAGAAGGGTGTTGATCAGCTTTTCATTATAGAGGGCTGCTTACTATACAGAAGCTTAGGTTGCGGATCCTGAGTGTTAATTATATAAGGTAAGGAAAAAGTATATGCGCCATCCAACAACCCTTGAGAGGCGCCATCCAACAACCCTTGAAGGCCAACTCTGGCTTGTGGAACATCAATGTTTTAGACTTTACCGGACCATTTCAACTTGAAAATGACCTACCGTTTGTCATGCTCACCCAAGTTTAGTAATTATTTATAATTATTTATTAATTATTTATTTAAAATTGTTTTATTACAATTTGAATACCAGTGCTGTGAATATGTTATGTATACTCACAAATATCAGGTCAGGAGCTTCTAATGAAGGAGCTCACTTAATAACTAACTTGATTAATTAATTGATTTCCTTCAGAACACATATAAATGATATAATTTTGCAGGGGAGCTTGACAAAGTTATATGTTTCCCTCCAAAATGGCTGTACATAAGTTCAAAATGAGATCTGTTTAGGGTGATAGAAAGTAAAAAGTAACAATTCAGAAAGTTCTTGTGACAGAGATGGCTGCTTAGGGTACTAGTAATAAAAAACAGTGGAAACATTTTTTAGACTAAGACAAATTTGACACCAGAGTTTGACTTAGAATAAAAAAAAATCAGGTTTGAATCTTTCCCATTGAAAGTAATGGGAGTTGAAATGATTAAAGCTATTTTTGAGATTAAGTCAAACTCAGGTGCCTAATTTGACTTACTTGACCCATTACTTTCACTAAGGAAGATTCAAACCTGTTTTTGTTTTTGTTTTAAGTCAAGCTCGAGTGTCGAATTTGTCTTAGTCTAAAAATGAGTCGATCTCCAAACTCAAATTTTAGTGAATAGACGAATATGAATTCTCTGTCAGCTCCCTTCTATATTAAACGTCTTCTGCCTCTCTTTCTCTTATTACTCGTCTTTCCTAGTCTCTACCTGCCTCTCACTTGCACTCGTTTTTTTATTATATTTATTCATAGTTCTCTATAGCTCCTCTCAACCCCCATTCTACTACCACAATAATTCAAATTAAACTAATTAAATAAAACATATGTGTGTATATATATATATATATATATATATATATATGTATGTATATATATATATATATAAGTCAATTATGGGGCAAAGTTCTAAAAGTGGTCCAATCAGCAACATTCCATTGGTTACCATGGTAACAGTTCCACTTTTAGAACGTTGCCCCAGATAGTACCTTTATCCATTCTGTCACTCATATCTTATACAAAAGTGTACAGTACCTGTTTATTTAAAGTACATAAACAGTAGCAGAAGCTGTGCACATATATTCAGTTTTTCCACTCTGTGTTTGTTTTTGTAACTTTGAATGAGTATAAATATATTTTTGACCGTTTATTTTCTCTTATGACCCCTAACAGGTGTCTAAGCGCCACAGTCACTTTCACCACCAAACAGGAAGACAGAGAGTTGCACGTTATAAGTCTGTATGAAAATAACCTGCTCATCAACAATATGAAGTGTCTTCTGGGTAATAACACAGCCGCATCATGATCTGGGGACCAAGGAGTTTTGTAACACCTGCACACTATGTAGCAGGTTTGCAAAGTACAATACAAGTAGAGAAGTGATGGCTGAGCTTTAGCACGCCAGATGTTGTCGACCTACTCACATGAAACTCAGCCAGCCCAAAGCTGCAGTCCACAATATGTTCAGTGGCATAACTGTGCTACAGCCTGAATACACAAAGGAATTTTATACACGTTTATATTGACTGAAAACGATTATTGCATCCAACTCCCCACAGCAAATCTGGGCAGATCTATTAACTGATCCACAATCACGTCAAATAAACACAATATCTGTCACTCTGTTCATTTACCACGTATTTATGACGTCTTTAGGACCGTGCTTGAGATCTAACCCTGAGTCCGATGATCAGGGAAAGGATGTGAGTGTAATATTACTAGCAAGTGATACTGGCTGGTCAGAGCAGCTTATAGCCAAGCACCCTGCCAGCCTAGCCCAGCAGGGGAGTCGTAGCCAGGGAGATAGGGTAGTGAGGATGCTAACACTGCTTACGCCTTCTTCCAGACCTTACATGGACAATGTGTATACCTTTTTATTTACTGACATCAAATTACATAGCGTCAATTCCAGAAATATACAAGCATTATACTCATTTTACTGTTGTTTTGTCTTCAATCCTTTATATTACACATAGTTAAACATTATATAACCATTTGTTTAGGCACACGTTTAAATAATTATTACATTTTGTATACTATGTAGCATGTATTCCTATTGTGTACACAATTCTTATCTAGGTAATAATAGTAAAAATAAGAATCTATTTTTCTTTTAAATTACCGTAATTAAAAGTGTAAACATGCTTTCCTATGCCCTGTTGCAACTCCATGAGTTCATTTCAGTTAAATGAATTGAAAATAGAAAATATAGAACATATGACGTTTTTGGGGGTACTTTGTTGTTCTAAAAATCCTTGTAAAAGGGAGATTGTGTGCCATGGAATGTTTGAAGATAATATAAGGATATGTTTGAAGATAAGATAAGGTATAATACAAAGATATTAAATTATTTCCTGTGCTGATGTTTTTAGTTGTTTATAAACTTGTAAAAAAAATAACATTGTTTTCAAATTTTTCCTTGTATTCGTAAAATTCTTTAAGCAGAAGATCCAATACTGCTTCTAACGTACTAACCATCTATTAAACGAATTCGTGTTATATTTAGCCACTCAAATAACGTATATTATATTTAATAGGATTGCGATCAAAAACCACATTTTAAAAAAAATGTATTCCGATTTTTTCACGACGAACAATTGTTTTATTATGTATTCGTCCATTTCTATTTTCCTTAAAAAACATTGTTTAACTAATAAAATATAACTTTAACCCTTGCACAGTTAAAAAAATGAAATGCTTTCTTTTAAAATACCTTTCTTTAATTAATAAAACTTCAAGTGTATGCAATCACTCTAAATGTTCACTCTCTTATCGTATGAAATACAAATTTGCATGAATTCAGAAATTCTTTTGAAATCACCACACACAAAAAATATATATATGTGTGTGTATATATATATATATATATATATATATATATATATATAATACAGTACCATTAGCAAAAATGGAAATTTGCTGCTTTAAGCCAAAGGCTATATTACTGCCTTTTATATTCATCAATGAGCGTTAGACTAGATTTAACCCTTTCCATGCCAAACGGAGTTTGCTAGAATTACAAAAATACTATGCAGGCTGCTTTTTGAACAAATAAATCTGACTTTACTGTTACTAATCAGAAGTGTGTATTATTTATTTAAATGGTTATTTGGCATGCACGTTAAATAGGAGTGGCACTCGATTTTTATATATTAAAGGCTACTAAAAAAAAATATATGAAAAGAATGCAATGATAGGGCGATGTGTTTAAAGTGTAAATTTAAGTATTAAGAAGGGATTGAGAGCAGCATTTAATTGGCCAATTTTGTTCAATAACTGCTGGTCCTGGGATAGAAACACAGCAGGACTAGTAGCTGTGGCAGGATTCACGTGGTGTAAATCAGTAAAATGTCAAATGAATGCTGGAGAAATGAAACAGGGGGAGATTAAATCCTGTTATGTGTTTAAAGGTGCACACTGTGCAAGCAAATAATAAGATACTTTGACCTTCTAAATTCCTCTCCATTAAAGTGCGCGCACATTCCAAATGGCTCGTCACTGTGATCCGCTGTCATTCGATTTACTTCCTCTTCCATTCCTGGGAAAGATTTTCCTATTAAAGAATAAATGCTGATATCGTAGGGAAAAGTGACTAGAAAATGCTAAAGTGAAACACAATTTTTTTTATATATATATAAATTTGATAGAAAATAAGAACATTAGTTATCCTATGTTACAGGACCTCTGCAACCAAAATATGACCTGTCTTTTTTTAATATAAATTAAAGTTGAGGAAATATATATTAAATGCAATTATAAAAAGTTGCATACATTTATTCTAATTATGTTTTATTATTAATGTATATCTGGTTTACAGCTTCTACCCATTCACCCACCCAGCTCCCCAGGATATGTCTGGAGTCTGGGAGGAAAAATACACTAAAGTATCCCAAATGATAACTATACTTGCAATGTGTGCATACATGTATTTCTCAGGTAAATGATAACTATACTTGCAATGTGTGCATAAAAGGTATTTCTCAGGTAAATGATACATATACTTGCAATGTGTGCATACAGGTATTTCTCAGGTAAATGATAAATATACTTGCAATGTGTGCATACAGATATTTCTCAGGTAAACAATAAATATACTTGCAATGTGTGCATACAGATATTTCTCAGGTAAATGATAACTATACTTGCAATGTGTGCATACAATGTGTGCATACATGTATTTGTCAGGTAAATGATAACTATACTTGCAATGTGTGCATACAGATATTTCTCAGGTAAATGATAACTATACTTGCAATGTGGACACACATGTATTTCTCAGGTAAATGATAACTATACTTGCAATGTGTGCATACATATATTTCTTAGGTAAATAACTATACTTGCAATGTGGACACACATGTATTTCTCAGGTAAATGATAACTATACTTGCAATGTGTGCATACATATATTTCTTAGGTAAATAACTATACTTGCAATGTGTGCATATGTATATTTTTTAGGTAAAAATTAACTATACTTGCAATGTATGCATTCTTCCAGTGTCTCTTCTTGGGGTGAGTCTGGACAGACATAATCAACAATAAACACATGATAAATTCAAAATGCTATGTACATAAATTTAAAAACTATAACAATTATGAGACCAATTCAGTTACTTTAAAAGAGTTTTTATTATTTAGGTAGGCCAAACAGCACTATTAAGAGCACGTCAATACTGTTAAAAATATTAGCAGAAAGTTTAGAAAGTGAATAGAACCAGCCTTGAAATGCACAATTTAACCAATTCTGAATATATTTAGTACAATGTATGGTACATTTAGTACAATATATGTATTTCATACACATTTACTAATTGTACAAACAAGTCATTATATATCAAACATGTTGTATGCATATATGCATTTCTTAGGTACATGATGTGACGGACTCCTTGGTACCCCGATTGGGTACCTCTGTCCGCAGTTCAAAACCATGTCCCGCAATATAATCTATGAATGTAGACCCCAAGTACCAGGCAAGACCAGTATCGAGGTTTTAAAACAGAAGAACATTTATTGTACAAATTACATCATTTATACAACTGAAGATCTTGATAACACTTTGATGAAACAATAGAAACATAATCGGATTAGGACCAGAGGTAATCTGTTTAAACCATGGTGCCACTGGGTGGCCAACCAATCACACAGAGAAGGACAAATGGGCAATCAATGGGAGACTGGGGGTGGGCTAAAGTCCCTTTAAACGGATTTCCTCAGGGACCTTTAAACCGCTAACCGATAGTAGAGGTGCCTAAGGAAAGAACTCAGAAGTGGCAGCCAATGGGCTGACTGCCTACTTCTCCATCAACCAATCAGGTTAGCGCTGACCTAACCAGGGCGAGCACAGACAGTACGAAACACCTGGGCTTCACCTTTATTGTACAAGCACTTACAGTGCTCTCTGAGTCCAGTATATGTTGGGAGGAAGGGGATCCCTGAGTGGCGGATGGAATTCGCCTGTTTTCAGCTCCATTTCGGCACCCTTTCGGATCCCGGGGACCAATCAACAGGGAAGCTACTATTCCCTGTAAACTACTGGCCAATCCCCATACGTGCTATGTATTCCCACGGTCAGCCGTTAATTCGAACTTACCAACCCGATTCCTGCCTAGTTTCCGCTAAGACATGCTTAGGGATGCGGGCTGGGCGGTCAACATACTGGGCAAGAAGGCAGAGCGGTTACAACCAAAGGGGAGTGATTTAGCCCTATTTGGGGAGGGGTATAATATACAGTGCACACAACATGAACATAACATGAACATGAACAGCAGTTAAATTCATGGGGCTTCCGTGACATATAATGTGTGCATATATGTACGTATTTCTTAAGGACCTGCATAGAGTATTCATCAAAGTTTTTTTTACCCAGTGTAGCAAGGGTGGCAGGTCTGTCTGCTTTCTGCTGGACACATATAACTTTTACATGCTTCCTGCAAAATATAGAATGGATGTGTGTCTAGGGTGATCTAATTAATTTATCAAATAGGAATTATCTTAATTAATTTCTCTCTGAACACATATTAAATAGGCAAGACAATATAGTCCATGGAATGTACTATAGTGAACATGAGGTGAAGGGCTGGGCAGCATCACAGGTGCACCCTGTAATATAAGTAAATTAATAGTTTGTCAAATATTTTAATTCTCCAAGGTGGCAGCACAAAGGTATAAATGCCACTTTGCACACCACCAGCATATTCAGCTTCCCATTAAAAATAACAATTAAACATAATAATAACAATGTGGTATTGCATAAATTGTGGTTGGATCTGTTCCAGTCCATGACACTTTGAGAAGCTGGGGTTCTACTTTTCGGAAAGCTCTGCTTAGTCCACATGACACAACCCCAGAACAATATAACTGACAAAGCAGGCTATGCACCATGGTAATTTCATAAAACAGAGAAACAGAGCCCCTCCCCCTACTGAGACCTAATAATATGTCATAAGCCACTCACTGCCAAATAAACAGTGAAGGAAAAAGCTACAGAAGATCAAGCAGTAGCTTACCCCCAATATCTTCAGCATGTAAAAAAAAAAAAAAGAAGATTTCAAATCTGTGTCCTTTTTCCCCCACACAACCACTGAGCTGTTTGTCTGGCTGCCAGGAGACAAAGTGACATCACTTTCTCTGCTGGGGATATGCTTGAAGCCATTTCACCAGTTTTTGGGCAATCCTATGCAAGTGACATCCAGAGGCCCATGCTGGTAATGCAGGTGTGCTGCTACCAAGGCCGTTTTAAGGACTCTAGTGGGCCCTAGGCAAAGTCTTTAGCTCCTCAACCCAATTTTTCTAAAGCCTCAATGTAAAACTCTATGTATATGCAAACGTTTTAATATTAAATGCAACTATTTTCATATTATATGCAATAAAAATATTATTGGAAAATGGCCTTTCTTGTTTTTATTCCCTTTTTCTGCACCCACATTGCATCTAAAATATTTAACACCACACCATACCGTACCCACAGAACTTGCCATGCACCTAAATTACACCAACAGTACTTGGCTTGCACTTATACTGCACCCACATGATTTAGCACAGTGTCAATTTCCCCCACATAACATACCACAGTGTCACTTTGCCCCCACAGAACATGCCACAGTGTAATTTTGCCAATTAAAATGAGCCACAGTCAGGTTGCCCATTAATATGACACTGTTAGTATGCCCATTAATATGCCACTATTAGTATGCCCATTAATATGCCACAGACAATTTGCATATTTCTATGCCACTATTAGTCTGCCTATTAATATGCCACAGCAAATGTTCCCATTGCCACTGTTAGTATGCCCATTATTATGCCACGGTTAGTATGCTCTTTAATATGCCACAGACAATTTGCCCCATAATACGCCACTGTTAGTATGCCCATTAATATGCCACTATTTGTGTAACAAGCTGCCTACCGGACTTAGTAGACCATATACTTGGGAAAATGCTCTGCTTGGATCATCTGGAACAGATGCACACCTCTGGAACCTCCACTATAAGTTCATGAAAGAATCACTAAGGACACCGATCAGTTGAACAGCAGATAAAGAAGATTTATTTGGGGTTTTCACAGCACATATATACACAACCGCGATCAGATAACACTTGATTAAACAATAGAAAACTTAAACACCACATCAGTAAAGCAGTGATCTAGCCACTTGAATTTGGAGCCAGAAGCGAGGTAGTCAGGCTGGTGCATGACATAACTCCCCCCTTCTGGACAGAGCCAGCTCGGGTTGGTTCTACTCAGGCAAGTCCGATGATTGCTCTCCAAAGCTCCATAATAAATCCAAGGGCAATAATAAAAAATAAACGACACATGAACAATCCAGGGCCAAGTAATCCAGTATCATCAAACATCCAGTTGCTGGGATAATCCATCGGCATTCTTGTTGACCCGTCTTGCCTGGAATTGGATGGTAAAGTTGAAAGGCTGTAATGCCAAGCTCCAGATAGCCTGTTGAGCCAGACCAGAGGGTTGTGGTCGGTGAGGACGGTAAATTCTTGTCTATAGAGGTAGGGTTGAAACCGCTTCAATGCCCAGACAAGGGCAAGAAATTCTTTCTCGATTGCAGCATACCCCACCTCTCGGTCCAGCAGCTTTTGACTCTGGTAAGCGACTGGGTGCTCCTCCCCTTGTTGTTGATCTGGCTCAACACCGCCCCCAGTCCGTACATAAAGGCATCTGTGTGGACCAGAAAGCGGTGGTTAAAGTTAGGGGCTGCCAGGACAGGGGCTGCACTGAGGGCTTCTTTCAGTTTCCCAAATGCTTGTTCACAGGCTGGGGACCACAGGACTACTTGGGGCAGGGATCTTTTTGTTCAGGTCTGTCAGGGGTTTGGCAATCTTGCTATAGTGGGGCACACATTTCCAATAGTATTCTTAGTGCAGGGGCTGGGCCAGTTTACTATAGCTTTAGTCTTGGCAGGCTCTGGGTTTTGCCCCCTGCCACCCACCCGGTGCCCCAAGTACTGCACTTCTCCCATCCCTATCTGACATTTCTCTGGGTGAATAGTCATTTCTGCCTGGCTAAATTTGTCAAGCACAGTTCCCAAATGCTGAAGGTTTTCTTCCCAAGTTCAGCTAAAGATCGCAATATCATATAGGTAGACACAGGAAAAGTCCTGTAACCCGTCTAGAAGCTGATCTAAAAACCGTTGGAAGGTGGCTGGGGCATTCTTCACCACGAAAGGCATGACCGTAAGCCAAATGGGGTGATGAATGCCGACTTGGGTCAAGCATCCTCAGTTAGGGGAATGTGCCAGTAGCCCCGGCTAAGATCAAGGGTAGACACCCAGGTAGCGCCAGATAATCTGTCCAAAAGATCATCCACTCGGGCATGGGGTAGGCCTCTGTTGTGGTCTTATTGTTCAACCGATGGTAGTCGACACAAAAGCGGATGTTGCCTTCCTTTTTAGGTACTAAGACTACTGGGGATGCCCAGGGACTGTTGGAGAGTTCAATTACACCAAATATCAGCATATCATCTATCTCCATTTGGATGTGAGCCTGAACAGCTAAGGCACCCAGTATGTGGGTTGCCTGAGAGGGGTTTGACCAGGGGTAGGGCAGTGAACATGGGGTGGTGGGCTTGCAACACTGCGTCTAATTGGATTAGCTCTTGGCATTGTAACTGGGGGCCAGTACGAATTTGTTGGAGACTGCTCTCCTGCTGGATCGGGGAGGGCTTGTTTGCCGGCCTCACTAGAGGATGGGGTAGAGATAGCAGTTATCTCCGCATGGTGTGGCAGGTAGAGTTTGAGGGTATTAATATGGCAGGTGCCCTGAGCAGTGGAGCCCTTCGATATTACGTATGTGGTTGGTCCCTTCTTCTCTACTACCCAGGCAGTTTGTAATTTGTTCTGCCGGGTAGGGCAAAGCATGAGCACCTTCTGCACTGATATAAGCTCTCGGGGACGGGCGTGGGAGTCGTATACCTCCTTCTGCTTAGACTGGGCAGCTCGGAGGTTTTCCTGAGCTAGGGACATGAGTTTAGCTAGGGTCTGTCGCAGCTTGACCATGTAAGTTATGACTGGGGTTTCTTGGAGGTAGCCCTTTTTTCCCCAGAATCTCTCAAGTTATCTAGTGGTCCTCTTAACCTGCGGCCATATAACAGCTCAAAGTTTGTTGAGGCTTGGGGCACCTCCCGATAGGCTAATAGTAAATGGGGCAGGAACTTTTCCCAGTCTTTATGCTGAGCCACAAAAGTTTTGACAATTTGCTTGAGTGTCCCATTAAACCTCTCGCTAGCCCGTTGGTCTGGGGGTAGTAAATAGGACTTTGACTCCACATAGGTCCCAGATCTGATGGATAAGGTCTGACATGGGTTCCCTGGTTGGAGAGCACCTCCTGGGGCAAACTTACTGGGGAGAAGATTTTAAGCAGGGCATCGGCCACTGTCTCTGCTGTGATATTGGAGGGCTACAGATTTGGAGTACAGGGTGGCAAAATCTACCACCGTGAGGATATACCTCTTCCCAGACCAGCTGGGCTTAGCAATGGGGCCAATTAGATCGATGGCAACCCGCTGGAAAGGTTCACTTATAAGGGGCGGGAGGGGTACCCTGGAGCTGTCATTCTGCTTCCCTACCTGCTGGCAGATTTCACAGGTCCGGAAGTGCTGGGCTATGTCTAGGGAGATGCCTGGCCAGAAGCCGCTGCTGGGTCTTGCTTGCTCGG
Source organism: Pelodytes ibericus (assembly GCA_036172795.1). Classification (NCBI taxonomy): domain Eukaryota; kingdom Metazoa; phylum Chordata; class Amphibia; order Anura; family Pelodytidae; genus Pelodytes; species Pelodytes ibericus. Next base: position 43,539,285 of record CM069860.1, read on the forward strand.
GGTGCCCTTCATGAGCCAGGGCCAAGAGTGTGGGGCGATAGTTGGCAGGGGTTACAAGTTGGAGGATGGGGACAGATCGGGGGTCCTTGGAATTATCTAATGCAGAGCGGTATAAGTGAAAGTCATGAGGGCCTACTTCCCTGGTGTTTGCTCTCTTCCTATACCGGCTCAATGTGGGGTCTAAGAGAGTCATCTCCTTGAAGGTGTTGGCTACCATAAGGGTTCAGTAACGACGGGGTCGTCAGGACTGGGATAGGGGGGAATACGGGATGAGCTTACCTGGGTCCCAGCTTGTTGTGTTTGGCTCCGGGTGACAGCGAGGCAGGTGGCGGTTTTATCCAGGGTTGAAGGAGTAGGTAAAAAATGGCTCTCCAGGCAGCCTAGATCGTTGCCCAACAAAAAACCTGTGGGTAAACCAGCCATGACTCCTACTTCATGGTACCCCTGTCCGTTGCCCGAATCCAGGTGGGCTAGGACCATGGGTATCTGGTGTATCTGACCACCGGCAACTTTTAAATCCAGTGTGCGTGCCAGCAGGCGGTCCTGAGAGACAACATAAGGTCGTACCAATGTGAGAGTGTCATTGGTGTCTCTGAGTCGCTCGACTGCTTGCCCATTTACAGACACTGTTTGTAAATGGTGTCCCCGATTGTCCAGGCTTGATCGGGACGCCAGCGCAGCCTCATCAGTTCAAACCTCCTCCTGGTCGCCAAAGACTGAGACTGGGGCAGGGGCATGCAGGGACCTGGTACCTAGGGGTTGATTCTGCAGAAATATATTCTTGGGGCACACTCACATGGTGTGCTTGCCAAGGTAACGGGGGATGAAACACAAGGGAGGTGCGGATACTGGCTGCAGAGTGCAGCGTGGAACAGTACCGTTTGATGTGCCCAACCTGGCCGCACTGGAAACATCCTGGTGGGGTAATGGGGAGCGAATCGTGGTTCTCGGGGATTTGGTCATACCCACTGAAGGACAAGCACCTGGGGTCGGGGTCGTTGCACTAGGGAGGGTAGGATGCCCAATCGAGCTGTATGTACATTACCCCCTTGGTGGGTTAGCCGATGGATGTCCACAAACTTGTCTGCCAGCAGGGCAGCTTCCTCTAGAGTGGGTGGCTCATGGTCCCGAACCCAGTCTCGCACATCCCTGGGAATATGCCGGGGATCTGCCTAACATAGATCCCCAGGAATACTGCTGCAATATTTCCTTTGCCGTAATATTGCATTCAGCTCCTGGCAGCCCTGTTAATACGATGCAACCATTCACAGTGGGAATCCTTAGCTCCCAAACCAGCTTCTGGAAAGCGGCGTCGGTAAGTGTCAGGGATAATGGCATAACGGGCCAGTAATCTATTTCTCAGCTCCTGGTAATTTCAGCTGAGATCATCTGGAATGGCTCTGTACACCTCCGCCGCTCTGCCAGTCAGTTTGCCCAACAGGATTGGCATCCACTCTCGCTCCTCCAGATTGTGTAACTGGCACTGCCTCTCAAAATCTTGCATAAATCCATCGATATCCCCCACCGTGTTGTTGAAGGTTTTAAAAGATTGGTGAGTGACATGCAGGAGCTGTTGTTACAGTTAGGCTCTGTATTCCCTGCAGCCGGGTATCTTGGCCAGCTCCTGCTCCCTTTCTTTCTCTGCCGCTTGCATAATGTGGTCAATAATGTCTGAAATATAGGATGGAGTGCTTTAAATCACATCAAAATTCCACCACATATAAAAAAACTTAAAACAATACTTATATTCAGGTTGTTTTCAGTTTGTCGAAATAGAAGTCTTCAGTTCCTCCAAAACTTCTAGATCGAGTATATCCTCAAAGAAAAAAGGGGACAACAATAGTGCTCTCCATTTATGGAAAAAATGTATATATGATTGTGTACATATACACTCACTTGGGGTGGAGCAGAAGGTTACTGCTCAATATAACAGCGTCCTTTATGTTGTCTGCTTAGATGACAGGTGTGTGTTTCCAGAAGCCAGATCACTCTCTCATAAAATATGCAATGTGGGATGAGGACAAGTATAAACACTTTTAATAAGTATAAAAAAAATACAATAAAAACTCTTACATGCGTTCCAGGTGACTGCTCTAACAAAGAGTGTCACTAACTCGCTTTTAAACTATAGCAAACAATAAAGTCTTTTCAGAATCTAGCACATTAAAATCGACGCGTTTCGCCCCGCCCAGTGCTTCCTCATGACTTCTAATTGGTTCCCGTGTCTCTCCTCTTTTATTATCAAGCGATGGCTCTGATTGGTTCATGTGAGCACACCTTCTCATTAGGCTGGATTAGTTGCACCTATCCTTCACAAGAGTACATCTCACAGCGTGGAACGGATAAAAAAAAAATGTATAAAATGTATAAGATCTACAGGGAGGATGGACTTCAAATTGTTGCTTATAAGCAAATGCAAAACACTGTATATTTTAAAAAATTGCGAACTTCACATGTTTCCATCAACAAAACAACAAATAAAATTTCAGTGGGAAATAAATGCATCAATTTTATCAGTATGCAATTTATATTTATATGTATACTTGATTCTAACATAATAATTGCTGTATGTCAGTGCAGTTTTGTGCTGCACTTTTCAAAATCATACTGCACCTCTGTGCAAAATTCATTTTCATAATTTTATATCTTTTTATGTTTGTGCTTGTGTATGTAGCATATAGCTAATTAAAAAAGTGCTTAATTTATGGTTTGTTTTCCGTGCTTTATCTATACATAATATATTTATGTAACAAATAACAGTAACAATAACAACAGTAAAAGAAGCAAATGCAATGCAGATAGATACTGAACAGCTGTAACAATCAGTTAATTTATTTCAATAGAGTTTTTATTATTTAGCAGGTTGAACAGCACATTTAAGTTTGCTATAATGCTGTATATGTTAGCCGAAAGCAAATAAATGAAAGAAAACCAGCCTCTTGAAACATGGTAATACAACCGACCCTTTTTAAAAATATATTTAGCATACAATCCATGCATTTCATACACATTTATTAATTGTACAAACAAGTAATTTCATATGAAAAAAAGCTGTCTTTAATTTAGTTCTCCTTTAAATAAACTTTATTTTTTTAAAAGAGATATCAGCAATTGTTAGAAAAATAATCTTTCCAATGTTGTCTCCATTAAATGGGCAAAGATTAGTAAATTAATTACCGACCTGGCCAATTTAAGGCACTTAGCAAAGATTTCAGTCGTGGATCCTCGTCTGTTACTTTCCATACTTTGTATCCAGTGAAGAAAGTTAATTCCCTGCAATCAAATTTTAAAGGGACTGTCTGCTGCCCAAAAGGTATCTTCCAAATATTAATGCATATTAATATGCTTTCAGAGTACTTTAAAATACATGTTTTACATTTTGCATTGCTTAAAATATAAAATACTTACAGCCAGATGAAATTGTGAAATTGCAACAGTTTGCAAGAAACCAGGACTGCCCACAAAGGCTAGTAAGGTTCAATTTCCTTTTTATTTTTTGCTGCAGGAACCAATGAGAATAATTTCAATTGAATGGAAATTCCTGTCTCTCTAGTGATGTCATCAGACAATGTGTTGCACTGTCAAGAGATCCTACTGTGTACAAGAGAAAGTCTATTACATTCCCCACAATGCACTGCATTCTATTCCAGCAGCACAGGAAGTGATTAAATGAAGCAACACTTTATATCCTCAGTGTCTATTTTATCAGTGCTGCAGCACCTGCAGTAAGTACTGGGGAGGGCTTGAGTCACATATTAAAAATGTGATTTATGCAGAATGCCTGCATCAAATCACACTGGGAAAAAAAAAGCCTGTGCACTATACAAGCAGTAATCTTAATCTTGCACCAAAGTGGTTGTTTTTTATCCCTCCTAAAGTATCAGAACAGTGAAACAATAATAATAAAATATAAGCAGTTTGTTTTCAAAAACTCAAGCACATGGAATTATGGGGGAGGGTTTTTTTAAAGGTGCAGTTGCCATGCCATGTAAAACACATTTGGTGGAGTTTTTCAGCACCCAATTTGTTCATTCATAGGTTGTGCTTGGCGTGGAACTCCACAGATAGCGCTAGCTCCTAGTGTCTATTGGGAGTTAGCAGTAAACATTGGCACACACAGTGATAGCACCATTATTTGGTGCTATTTCAGTGTTAGATTATTTTATATTAGTCTTCACAACGAGGTACATACACCTGTAGAGAAAGCACATAACACAAAAATAGTGCAACTCTGTATAAATATTTAATGTGTTTGGCTGTGGTCCATTATTGCACTCATAGATTTGTAAAATCAAGCATGCTCATCATGTAAACATCCTCAATTCCTCGGCTCGAAAATGATCAGTAAAACAGACCAATGGCACAGTATCACTTCCCATGCATAGGTGACTTATGAAATGCACTTATGCATTTTGCACATTTCCCATTGAAAGGTAGTTAAGTTGCATATTAAGTCACAGGTGATGTCACATGCAGGAGATACCACAGACTCATATAAAAACACTCTTTTCTCTTAATTCATACATTTGTTTGCAATTCTTCTAACACAATGTATAGATAATTTTTGAACATTTACACCTTTACAGTATAAACTTTGTTTCAGTGACAGTGTCCCCTTAGTCACAGTATTATTTATATAATTTGTCAGCATATAGCCCTCCTATTGGACTACAAAGGTAACATTCTATATTTATAATCTCTTTTGGTCTTTATTTAGATTCTATTCTGTGGCTCTTTATACTCTTAATCACTGTTAGCCCATATAAATAATATTTATTTGGTAAAAGATAAATTAATGACAAGCTGTTCCTTTCTCAAACAGGACAAACAGAATTTCTGCACGCCTTGAAACATGCATTACCTCTGGGGTTGGTAGTTGGCAACGTGAATCTCTGTCTCATCCTCTGAAGCATGAAAACTAATTGTGGAAATGGGAATAAATTAAACAACCAAAAAGGCCACAACAACAATACAAACAGCTAGTCAAATAATGATTGTGGAGAATGTTTCACTGTTTATCATTTTTGTTGGTGAAGATACTTCTTAAATGTACAGGAAGTAATCAAGGAATTTAATCTAATATGATGTTAAAGGGACAGTCCAGTCCCCAAATTCACTATGGTGCAAGATGAAGACTGCTTGTATAGTGCACAGGCATTTTTTCCAGTGTAATTTGAAGCACATAACATTCTGTGTAAATCACATTTTTAATATTTGACTCAAGCCCTCCCCAGTGATTACTCTGCATGTTTACTGCAGGTGCGCAGTATAGGATATAAAGTTTTGATTAATTTAGTCACTTCCTGTACTCCTTGAATTTATTATATTGTTGGACTCTGGGTGACCTTGCTCTTGTACACAGTAGGATCTTGTAACAGTGCAACACATTATCTGATGACATCACTAGAGAGACAGGATATCCCATTCATTTGAATGGAATTATTCTCATTGGTTCCTGCAGTAAAAAAAAAGGAATTGGATATTACTCAGCTAGCATGGGTTGTCCTGGTCTCTTGCAAACTGTTGTAATTTCACAATTTCATCTAGCTGTACGTATTCTATATTCTAAGCTCAGTGCAAGCTGGAGCAGACTGCCTGCACCAGAAGATAAACCACTCTCTTGTGTTTGTATGTATGTGTGAGAAACTTTTTATGTGACTGTGTGTGTGTAATATATGGTAATGTAAAGGTTAATTCTCTGAAACTGTGCCTGGCAATGACAGTATGTATATTATAAATATATTATTAAATCTGAAATCTACATGGTTCCCAATGCTTTCTAGTAAAAGATATAATCAAAAATTGATTCCTGAATGGCAGAAATAAAATGTGGTCACCCTATTTTTACCTTCTCAATAAAAGACAGTGGCCATTAACCCCTTGGCGACACAGGACGGACTAGGTCCGTCCTGTGTGCCGAGGCGTTAGTGACACAGGACGGACCTAGTCCGTCCTGTGTCAAAACGAGCACTGAAAGCGGAGTTTTTCCGCTTTCAGTGCTCTAAGGGCATTGTAACGATGCTTCCGTGTGGAAGCATCGTACAATGCTAAAAAAAATGCCCGTCGGCATTTCGATCGCTCCGGAGAGCGATCGAAATGCCGGTTTTAAAGGCACAGTGCCTTTAAAACGCGGGCATTTAAAAAATGAGCATAGGAAGCGAATTTTTCGCTTCCTATGCTCAGAAAGTGTTCCTGATTGCCTCGCAAGTCGAGGCAATCAGAAACACAAAAAAAAAATGCAGTGACCAAGATGGCGCTGCCCTTCTAAGGGCAAGAGCACAGGAGGCAGGAAGTACCTGCGCTCTCTGGCTGTCACACGATTGCCTCTTCACAGAGGCAATCAGTGACTGCCAGGCACACTGACAGGCAGTGGGGATGCTCTCCTGAACATCCCCACTGACTGGTCAGATCAATATTAACTCTATATTGATCTGACCAGTTATGATCTGTCTCCCTCTCCTCACATTTTTTTTAGTGAGGGAGAGAGACAGATCAAAGTTCTAAAAGTAAGTAAAAGTTAAAAAAAACAATAAATACACAACACACAAATAATAAAACAATAAAAAAAAATGTATTAAAGCAATTCCCTGCGTTTAACCCCTTCCCTGCCACTGATCTTGCATAAGCAGTGATCGTGCACATCAGCGCATTTATTTTTGCTGTTTGTGCATTTTTTAGGGGTTAATTTTTTTGTACTGTAATTTATTACAGTACTAAAAAGGCTCTTCTAAGAGTTATTAACCCCTTATTTGCCGTCGATCACTGCTTACGCAATGATATTGACGCCAAAGCAATTTTTATCTGTCTGCATATTTTTTTTTTTTTTTTTTTTACACATACCCGCTAGGGGATTACATGTAAAGTAAAAATATTTGAGATTTTTTTTTTTAAGCTGCCTGAGCGCATAGCGATCAGTAACAGCGAATTAGTGGCAAAGGCGGTTTGGTGATTTCTCAATTAAGCTCACCATTCGCCCTGGTCAGATCAAAATTAATCGGATCAATATTCACAAATATTGATCTGCCTCCCTCTCCTCACTTACATTTTTGTGACGGAAAGAGACAGATCAGTATTAGTGATATAAAATAACATTTTATAAAATTGGCAGGTTTTATGAAAGTCTTTCACTGTGTATTAACCCCTTCCCTGTCATTCATCACTGTGTAAGCAGTAATCCTGCACAGCAACAGTATGTTTTGCTGTCTGCACTGTTTTATGGATTAATTTCTTTGTACTGTAATGTATTACAGTACTAGATAGGCTCTTCTAAGAGCTATTAACCCCTTCTTTGCTCGAGATCACTGCTTACGCACTGATTCTGAGGCCGCGGACTCAGGGTTCGATTTTGACCCTATTCAGCTTTCTGATACATCATCTAGCGATGTATCGGTGGCTGCTGAGCCCTTGCCACAAGTAGTGATGGGGGTCTACCGATAAAAAAATATATGGTTTGGTGGGGGTAAATTACATTGGCTGGCTTCAAAGATATATCCCATAAAGGACACGGACGCAGGTTGACTACATGTCAAAATTCCAAGTTGGAATTTTGAGATGCGCATCTCACAAATGTTGCCTTCTAGCCAAAAACAAACCAACAAACCTATGCATGGGTGCTATCCCTGTACTCGGGAGATGTTGCTGAACACATATTGGGTTGTTGTTTGGCAGTGACATATACCAGAATCTGTGAATTCATGCCTGAAGTACAATGCATGTGGAAAAAAAACTCCAAAAAAAGTACTACCACAAACTTTTACAAAGGCTGGTGGTAGAATTAGTACCTATACAGTATTAAAATACCACCATTTGAAATACCTTAGGATGTCTATTTTCCAAAAATATATGGTTTGATGGGGTAAAATTCATTGGACGGCTTCAAAAATGTTCCAAATGGAACATGGGCGCAGGCTGACTACATGTCAAAATTCCAGGTTGGAATTGCGCACCCCCTAAATGTGGAATTTTAGACCCAATACAAACCAACAAACCTATGCATGGGGGGTATCCCTGTACTCAGGAGATGTTGCTGAACACATATTGAGGTGTTGGTTGGCAGTGGCAAATACCAGAATCTGAAAAATTCCTGCCTGAACTACAATGTGTGTGGGGAAAAAATGACATCCCATCCCTTTGACATAGGTTGGTGGTAGTATTAGCACTTGGAAAGTGTTAAAATACCACAATTTTAAATACCCTAGGATGTCTAGTTTTCCAAAATATATGGTTTTATGGGGTAAAATACTTTGACAGGCTTCAAAAGTGTCCCAAATGGAACATGGGCGCAGGCTGACTACATGTCAAAATTCCAAGTTGGAAATGCACCCCCCCCTAAACGTGGCCTTTTAGCCCCCAAATAATCTAACTAACCTACACATGGGTGGTATCCCTGTACTCAGGAGATGTTGCTGAACACATATTAAGGTGTTGTTTGGCACTGACACATAATAGGATCTGTGAATTCATGCCCGATGTACAATGAATGTGAAAAACAAATTACTATCCATAACATTGACATAAGCTGGTGGTAGAATTAGTGCTTGAAAAGTGTTAAAATACTACCATTTGAAATACCCTAGGGTGTCTAGTTTTCAAAAATATATGGTTTTGTGGGGTAGAATACACTTTTTGGCTTCAAAAATGTCCCAAATGGGACATGGGCGCAGGTTTTCTGCACGTCAGAATTCCAAGTTGGAAAACCAAAAAGTGCACCTCTCAAATGTGGCCTTTTAACTCCCAAATAACCTAACCAACCTATACATGGGTGGTATCCCTGTACTCAGGAGATGTTGCTGAACACATATTGAGGTGTTGTTTGGCACTGACATATAACAGGATCTGTGAATTCATGCCCAAAGTACAATGTATGTGAAAGAAAATTACTACCCAAAACATTGACATAGGCTGGTAGTATAATTAGTGCATGGAAAGTGTTAAAATACTACCATTTGAAATACCCTAGGGTGTCTAGTTTAAAAGAATATATGGTTTTGTGGGGTAGAATACACTTTCTGGCTTCAAAAATGTCCCAAATGGGACATGGGCACAAGTTTTCTGCATGTCAGAATTCCAAGTTGGAAAACCAAAATGCGCACCCCCTAAATGTGGCCTTTTAGCCCCAAAACAAACCAACAAACCTATGCATGGGTGGTATCCCTGTACTCAGGAGATGTTGCTGAACACATATTGAGGTGTTATTTGGAAATACCCCTTCACATTTTAAGGTAATGTTTACCTAAATTGCAATATATGTGAAAAATTAAAAAAAAAGATTTTTTGCTGCAAACTTTGGCATAGATTGGTGGTAAAATGGCTACATGAAATGTGTCAAAATACCCCAAGTTAAATACCCTGAGTTGTCTAGTTTTCAAAAATATGTACATGTTGGGGGTCATTCATGGATTTAGTACAGAAATCAGTGTTACAATGTCACTATCGCTAATTTTGAAAGAAGGGATTTTAAAATAGCTTTGCACCACTTATAGTTCTGGCCCTGTAACATGAATAAAAAAGCACAAAAACATAAAAACATGGGCTATTTCTGAACTCAGGACATATATTAGAAACTTTTTAGCAGTGTTTTTTTGTTGTCTCTTGTACATGAGTATACGATTTTTCAAATAAAAGTCATAAAAAAATAATTTTTTCAATTTTTTGGCCATATTTTATTATTTTTTTTACATCAAATTATATGCTATTATCAAAATAATGGTATCAAAAGAAAGCCCTTCTTATGACGATAAAAACGATATATAGTTTGTGCGGGTACACTAAATGAGACAGAAATAAATTACAGCAAAACACAAACTGCTCAGAAATGTTAAAACAGCCCATGTCACCAAGCGTCGGACAAGCCAAAAAAGTCATGTCAATAAGGGGTTAATAATCAGCTATTGTAAACAATCTTTGCCTACCACTCCAATTACCTCAATGTGCAAGGCCACTTCATTACCAGTTATCTTTCTAAATAACTTGCAACACATATAACTAAGAGATAAAACAAAACATCAACAGCATTCATTGCTTGCTTTACACATGAGCAATAACTGGAAGAGCGATCCCTTTAAATGCGTACACAGCACGTGATTTACATCACCTACTGTCGCTACTCCCCGCGACCAGTTGTTTGCCCTCTTACTGTAAAATCGACGTCATATCATAGAGCCCATGGCCCTTCCCTCTAATGACGCATTTTGAGCGACGCAACCAGTCCCACGCCGTGTAGTATTGCATGAGCTTGGAACGTTGCGTCGGTCGGTTCCTGCGTAACCCCTTCCTTGCTGTAGCGTGGCACAGCCTGGCTGGCAGTGAGTAGTGGGAATGGGGATCTTATAACATTATTTAGGAGGCGTCAAGTGACCCGGCGTCTTGATGAACTTTTCAGGGCAGACGTCACCCACATGGCAGCTGCCATTAGAAACAAATGGGTTGATAGCTGCTATTTTTGCTGCTAATAACTGCCATCTATGCCAGTAACTTGATTAAAGTCCCATTCCTTTGGTGACCACTAATGAGCTTTTGTGTTGTAAAATAAAGCATTAATTAATGCAGAAAAAGATGTGAAATGGTTTTAGAACTGTAGTAGTGTGTGTGATTTGTACACAAGGATCATTTTTTTTTAATGATGTGAAATCTACATCTGCATCTGCACTACTGCTTTCATGTACTTTTAGATTAAATTTACACATCTGGTAAAGTGCTTTAAAAGTTACTACTAACTAGGTTGTACAAACAAAGATTGCTACATAATGTAGAGAGCTTTACTCAAGCATACAGTATTCCTCATCAAGTGTCACTTCTCCCACCCACCCCATTCATAGTACTCAGTTATGTGTGACCCCTGTGGTCCACTTGCGAGGTTCTCTGGGTCACCAGTAAATGTCTGAGGTATGCTTGTTTATAATAAGCTGTGTTAATGGTAAATAAGTGATGTAAGTTGGCCTAATTATCAGGATTGTGATACTGATACAGATGGTCATTGGTTACAGATATTGCAACAAAAAATACATGAGGCATGTTCTGCACATAGCTAGACATAAATAAATGTACGCACACACTGAATAAGCTTAAAGCTTTATTACTCATTTGAAAACCTTCTGCAGAGTTCTAATTAGTAGGATTAACTTAAAGCATGATCGTTGACAAAAAAATCAGTTCTGTTTATCTGAAAGACTGCTTCAAGTGAAGACTTTTACTGAAATAATACAAATAAATTACTTTATTAGGACCTCTTTCGGGGGTGGACATGTTGTTTAGAATCTTGGATCTGACTCAAGATGTCTGTTTTTGGAACCAACCTAGTTATTAGGAGCCAGGGAGATGGTCCTTCCACAGATTTCTATGTAAAACAATCATAAAGGGGTCTTTAGGAGCCTTGGCTCACTGGCACCTGATGATTTAAGGCACATATAAAAAAAACAGTGGAAAAAAATAATGCTTGGAGCAAGCCTTTTAGTGATCAAAAGTGGTGTCCTAAACCATATGGATTCAGGAGTGACAAATGTTTGGCTTCCACTTGGTTCATAGTAAATATACATTTATCAGTTCACCTTCAGCTCTAATATGGGACACAGCATAGGGTTGAACAAATCTACAAAAAGTTAGGCCCCTGCAGTTTATCTAGCCTGGCTTAATGATTCGTACATGGCTGTAACAGGAACCATGACTCTTAAAATCCTTACTTCTGCCTTCTAACCTTTTTTTTAATTGTTTTCCATAGAACTCTGTGTACATACTCTTTCCGTTACTTGAACTAGTATTTTTTTTCTTTTCTTTTATTATTACTGCATATAAAAATACAAGTATTTGAAGAACAAATTGATACATAGGTTCATTAAACAATACAATGTAAACAGTATAATATGACTGATTTGTCTAAGAGTAGTAATATCAACGAGCCAATCTATACATAAATATAAATATTCTACAGTGATATATACATGTATTGATACTAACATAAATATGCTAGTAGAGACCGTACGTAGAGGACACCAAGGGTCATAATGTAGTAGAGCTAGGTTATCTTAAATTTTATAGTATCAATGAAGCAGTAAGAACATAAATAACACACTAAACATATACAGGTCTAACCATAAATATAGGGGATTCAGTGCCGGGGGGCAGTGGAGGTCGCAGGAAGAAAAGAAGACTGAAATAGTAGTAAGGGCGAAGGGGGGCAAGGGGGGGAGAGGTCCAAAGATTCTGATGCGTCTCTGCCCAGGTACAAGTTGAAGTTAAACATTATAGATATCATTCCAATTGCTCCATATATCGCTGTAGAAGACACTAGTGGAGTTGTTATATGACACGGATTTTTCCATAGTGGCTTGGTAGTTTATTTGAAGTGTTATATCATTTTGAGTTGGGATCGTAGATTTTTTCCAATGGCGTGACATACTGATCTTAGTGGCCATTAATATATGTATTATTAAGATGTGCTGTGATTTTGAAGTTTTAGGTAGGTTAAAGTGAAAAAGGAGAACTAGTATTTTTCTTCTTCTTAACTTTGTTCAAAAGTAACTGAAAACATTGTCTAAACATACTGATCATCACTGAACATTGCTGTTGGATTTAATATTGTCTAAAACCTTGAAACCTGGAATGTAACCTGACACGTTATTTGTATGTCTTTTTTTCCCCCCAACTACATAACCTAATTTATATTAAAATACTAAATAATATAACCAGTGAAATTGCTCAGTGGATCACTCAGGGTTGCAGATTCAATGCTTGGCAGGGTTGACTCCACCATGAATCTTTTCAAGGTAGATAAAATGAATACTTTTGGGTAATAACAACCACTTCTGGATGTACTTGAAACCAGAGAATATCTGAATGTTTCCCTGGTTTAATAGTTTTTTTTTTAGAATCCAGTTTGTTCTATGTTTTCATTTAATTCCATCAGTCACCATGTATGTTTTTCGTACAACAGTAATTTATTTTTATTCTGATCATTTGTAATTTGTTGCAGGTCTTCTCTCACCATGTTTGATGGTGATGAGGATAAAGCAGCGTATGAAGATGAACTCTATCGTGATGAGTCTTCCAGTGAGGAGAGCATTGACAGTGAGGTGGAATGTTATCTCTACAGCCAGGTGCACTATTCGCAGAATCTCAGTGAGTCCAATGTGGAGGAAACCGATGCAGACCCAAGGCGATGTGTTTCAGAGAAGGAACAGCAGCTAAACACTGACTATAGTGTGATTACAGTATCGGACAGTGATGACCTGAAGGCTTCAGACAGCCCTGCCGTCATTGTCCTCTCTGACACTTTGGAAGAAGATAGCGTGTACAGTACAAAGATTAGGAGAAAAGTGAGGGGAACCCAGCGCAAACCAGAAATTCACTCAACCCCCAATGACAATAAAGCCTCTAGATCTCAAAATAAGCTTTCCAGAGATCGTAGGTCAGGCCTTCCAAGCGTGAGCAAGAGTTATAAAGGTGGACTTGTCCAAGAAGTCCTAGTGATTCGGGGAAGTTCTGAGGATGAACAAGACAGTGAGTCTGAGGAAGACTCTGAGACATCAGAGAGTGATCAAAGTGATGTGGAAAACTGGATGCTTTTGGGGACATCAAGAGAAGACGGAGATACAAGCATTCAGCTAAACCTTCAAGGTTATACAAGCCCATCCACTGCAGGTTAGTGTATTACTGTCTCTCATTCAACATAAAATGTACCATGGGCTGTTGCTAGCCAAGTTCTATAGAAGATTAATCACGAGGGCAATGTTTAAAGGGACAGTAAACACTGTTTTAACTAATGCTTCTTTGGAAGAAGAAAAAGTAAAAAAAAAATCATTGTCCATAATCTCAAGTGAGCTCAATATTTATCTTCACAGGTACACTCAGATTTAATCAGCTAATCAGAGTGCCTGGGCACACTAACAGTGTCAGTGCATACGTAGCCAATCGAAATGATCAGCTGCTATTGTCGTCTGACTGGTGGCAGGTTTGACTGTCTCTCTCTGCTAATGCAGTTTGCAGTTGGACCCGACAGATCTCAGTCATACATGAATGGCGGTTGGTGGATACAATGGGCTCTCAGATGCTAGTGCAGAGACCCTTGTTTCTTCAAATACTTAGTAGAGGATGACCATTATATCTAGCGTCTCTGTGCTAGTAGAGAGACATAGCTGGTGACCGGATCAAACAACATGTATTTGTAATAAAAAACTAAAATAGGCAGGAATGGACCATGAAATAAGGTAGAGGGAGCAAATTTACAATCTAGTTTTATCAGGGAATTCATGATCCTGTGCAGTTATTTAATCCAGTGCATTGTAGTTAATGTTTCATGTTCTGTCATAACTGACTTTCACATTGTGCTAAATCAGGATGAGCTCCCTGCAATGGTCTTGAATGTAAGCACTTTATCTGAAAGCCTGTTATTGTTATGGAAGTGAACCCACAGTGTCAACAAATAAGATTCATGGTAGTGGGACTTGCTGTTAAAGTGAACATGAAACTTGATAGGTATATTTATATATTTATCTTTTATTTTATTTATTTCTTCTATTTAATAGATGTTTGAGAATAGTGTGTGGATTCAAGTATGTATGTGTCTTTAATGCACATATTTCCAGAAAACTATTAGGTTCATCAATTTTATTTGTTCAAGCTACAACAGCTCTCTACTTTAATTATGACAAGCTAAGTTCCCCACTTTTATACCTTAACTGATGCTAGTGTGCTACGCACTACGATATTATGCTGCCAATGACATGATAGGATCTCCTATTGCACTTATTCAGATATTCTCTTCTTATCAATGACATCCTGGGGATGTTATTATTACCAATTTACTGGTACTCTTTTACCTAGCTTGCGAAGAGCTAGATCGACTCCTCCAGGAATGGAACCTGCAACCCTAAGGGTTGAACTGATTGTGATGATACAGAACCCTAGAGCAGCCTCTCCCCTAGGTGTATCGTCCTGAAGGGGAACGTTGTTGAGACTGGGGTCAAGTCAGTGACTATATCTCCCCCAGTATGCTGGTCTCAGTAAGGGGACTTTGCAAAGTGAGGCTGAAGGGGCGTTAGCTGGTAGCATAATGTGACCAAAGCGAGGGCAGTCCTCCTCCCACCGGAGAGGGAGGCAGGTATCAACCCCTATTCCTCCAAGTACAGCCTTTACAAAGGCTTCCAAG
Organism: Pelodytes ibericus; assembly: GCA_036172795.1. Taxonomy (NCBI): domain Eukaryota; kingdom Metazoa; phylum Chordata; class Amphibia; order Anura; family Pelodytidae; genus Pelodytes; species Pelodytes ibericus. The sequence goes on from CM069860.1 coordinate 43,554,427, forward strand.
TAATAATCTCAATGCTGACAGATCCGAAGACTCCGTATAGGAGTGGAACAGGACTGTATATTTATTTGAAAACAGCACAGCTACTATCATCCAATGGTACTTGGAGTTGACAAAAAATAATGTGGTGGGATATGAGCTGCACTTCCTTCTGGCACTAGAAGTTGGCAGTTCATTTGTAAAAATACATATTACAGATTGATGTTGCATCGGTTAAAAATGGCCAGTAGCTGACTTAATATTCACAGAGCATATTGGCACATTGGGAGTAGGGATATCATCACAGGGTAGTGTCCTTTGGTACTGGGCATTGTCTTCAGGCATCATTCAGACATTTATAAAGGTTTGCTTGTTGCTGTTTTGCTGCTTGCAAACAGTTCCGCATATGCACTGCATGATTTGAACATTTCTTACTTCTATTAGCTTGCTCTGGGTATAGCTTTTCTAGGCTTCACTTGAACATTATTGCATATGGATATTTTTAAGTTATTCTTTATAGTTTAAAATGGGTATACTAAACTCTTGCGTTGAGTTAAAAAATAAATGATTAGTGTCTTTGGAAAGCTTGGAACTTCTCAGAGTTCACGACTTCCTTTTAGAGGGACACTTCAGCCATCACACTAGTTTGATGCATCTGTTAGTGTTTAACCTGTATATTGTACATTCTTCTGCATGCAGATACTTGCAAGAATACGTATTTCTCATGTTTTGCTGGAATTAATAATGACATGCTAATTGCAGCTGTGCTCACCATGTGAATCAGTTAAAAGTTGTTATCTTCTATACACATGGGGGATATCTACATAGGTTAATTGTGGAGCAAAGTTCTAAAAGTGGTCCAGTTACCACTGCAATCAATGGAATGCTCTTACTAATTAGATGATGTTTAGAAGTTTGCCCCAGAAATTAAACCCTGTAGATGATTGTAAATAAAGATAAGAATATATAATGATCCAATGTAGAGTTTGGCAAATCCTAGGAGCTATGTCTCCTACAAATCCTACTCCTGTTTCCTAATGTTTGAGATCTTCCAAGCCCCCCAAAATAACTAGACTATCTCCTGAAGTCTGAAAATATTTCCAAGTTATCCTAAGCAATTTATTTCACAGTTTCTTGCTTTAGTACTCTCCATACTTTTGTTTACATTATAAGAGGATTGTTCATCCTTCATCAAGCAGTTCATCAAGTGAGGGTTATTCCTGGTACCTACTATTTCTTAAAATAGTATTTAATCAACTACAACTCTCTTCTTCCTTAACAATATAACATTTTAAAGGACTGGGTAAGATGAGAATTGTAGCCCACAACAACTGAAGTGCCATTTATTTCTGAAACCGTTATTTTGATGGTCACAAAGAAAATTTAGTCTTCCTAGAGCCTTCTTTAATTTTACTGATCAATAGAGGCAAACTGCTACATGTATATTATTTATTTACTGAGCTAGTAAAGGTTAAGTTTTCAAGTTTTTATTAAGGTATTCTCAGAGTTTTATTTGCATTTATATTCCTCTAGTCAGTGCTGCAGATCGCTCCTGAAAATGGGAGAGCCCTCCCCGCCACCCCACACAATGTCATGATTACCAGATGCCTTTTTCGGTTCTTACTGGAAACCCCGGTTACGTCTGGGAGCACTAACTCTAATCAAACAACACCCCCCCCCCCCGGACACACAGACGCAACCTAGCTGTGAATGCATTCGGCCAAAAAACTGCTAATGGTTTTTCACAAGTCTGCACAGACTGGCAATAGTTTTGATCACTCTGTATAGTTGCCGATCATGGCTTTCCTGTGAAGGTAAGTTAAAATGAACCATAAATTATAATAAAAGTGGGATAGTGCTGTTTGGATATGTGTAGGGAAATAACAGTTGGTTTCTTTTATTGAGTGATCTTCTAGATCGAAGCACTCGCGGTCAGCCTATCATTATGGCTATATGTAATCTCTGCACATATCTCAATGAGAACATTCTTTTCATTTACATTTTAATTGAAAGAAAAAATATAAACACAAACTAACCTGTGTTTATATATTGAATTCTATTATTAAAATGTTATTTCAGGATCATGACAAAGTACGTTAAGTTTAAACTTCGAAGCTGTTTTAGCTGCCATATGTCACTCTTGTGTCGTCCTTTATCTTGCATGTTATTTCTTGACCAAACTCTCCATTCAATGGTAATTAGTATGTGGTTTTCGATTTGATTTACACGTTTGAACTATAACTTGCGGTGATTTTTTTTTAACCCTTTCCTTTCCACGCAGTATTCTATTCCTTTTAGTGCAGTTCACATCTGAAAAACACTTCCCCCCCCCCCCTTCTTTCAGCTGTTTACTAATGGTTGCTAAGAAGGGATTTGAATTGAGTCCCATGTTGCCTATTATTGATGATCTTAATAATCTTTTTTTGTGTGTGATCAATGTCTTGTTTTGGGGGGCTGTTTCCACACTTTTGAACTTGCATTGATGAGGACTTTCAGGCTGTGTTGTCTTAAGTCCTGTATGGTTATCGGAAAGTGTCTGTGCCTCCAATTATCTGCTCTAATATGACCAGTTATTACACACCCTATGACGTAAGATGGATTTATATACACCAACGGTTTTTCAGATGGCTGCAAAAACAAAGGCATTTGCTCTGCTGTGACCATTTACATGCTGGTGGGGAGGGGAAAGAGCCATGCATAACTCATTGATCTCTCTTCCAAGCAAATAGTTAATAAATGTGTACCCCCCCCCCCCCTTCCTTTCTCTACTTACCTGGCATTATTCAATTGGTCAGCAGGTGATGTCTGGAGTCTAATTAAAGGCACACAATGTATAAATGACTCTGGCGTTCAGGAGTTAAAAAGCAATTACAGGTTAATAGAACCTCACAGCAGATCGTTTTCATTTTGGAAAGGACTCACTGGTAGTCCCATTTCTATTAACCCAGGTATGGCAATGAATAATGAATGTGTGCCTGTATTAATCATCCTGAAAAATACCCTTTGAACTGCAGGAATTCACACTTTAATAAATCTCTCTGCATGCTTTGAAAGGTTTCAAACTATTTCCAACCAGATATTTGTTCATTCCATTACCTGGCTGAACTCTCCTGCTGCAAAGTCCTGTGAAGACTGAAAAGGGTTAATTTATATATTTTAATAAGCATTGCTAAAAACCACACAGAGCACTAAATGTGGATATTCTCTATATGCACACAATGTTCGGTGAGCATGGAGTTTCAAGTATTTTTTATTTGTTTAATCATTTTTTTTTCTGTAATTCTACATGGAGTGCTATTTTTGCAAGAGTAGCGAATGTTTTATGAAATGACAAATCTGTGCATCCAGTTGCAATATCAGCTAGCGTTCATTTGTCCATTACCTGTATTTGTACTAATTATTCTGAAAAATGACATCTCCATTCCTTGTGGCAATGCAAATGTGGCTTTCAATGAATTCTAGATGTTTAGTGTACTGTATACACAAAAAGATCTCGCATCTGTTACAGAGTGTGACCTTTATGAGATTTAGTAATTAATTGGCACAATAGCATGTTGAGTGTAAACTTGCAGATAGAACTCTTCTAACCTGCTTTATCTGAATATTTGATACATGTTTGTTTATATCTTAGTGTATTTTGTATTTTCCAACTCTATATAGAGCCAAGAAAAATGTTGGTGCCCTGAGCTGCTCACAGGCTCAAATAATACACATGTATAATATGATGCCTACCAAGCAGGTGTGAGCATGCTGCAAATACAGTATAATTGGCTATACAGATACTCTGTTTGCTTGTCACCCTTATAACATTGTCCGTTATATAAACATAATAGAACCGACAGGGGCACATAGTTTTGGATATGGTTTTGTTTTTCTTTATTATCATGTGATAATCATAGTAACAATAAATATTAGTTTCGGCCCTTGTTGGAAAACTTAACCCCTTGAGAGCCTAAATGGGTTAGATGAGAATGGGCGGCATTTGTTGGCACCAAGACCTAAGAGGGGTGTGAGCTGGGGTGATATCCCTGCAGGGTTTAGGACTTGCGTAACTGCCATGTAATAAGCCAAATATTTTATATTGTTTGTGTGTCTCCAATGCTGGAAGTTTGCGTCCCTGAGCTCTAAGATGAGATAGCTCTGATTTTAGAAAACTCCCCAGCTTATATGGGCCATAAGTTCTATAGTATAATATAGGAATCATAGACATCTCTAACTCAAGCTTATCCATATTAGTGCATCTGATTCATGAAGTTGTATGATGTCATTATGATATAACTATTTATTTTCCATCTACGCTCTTTGTAAGTACTGTAACCCTTGCTCTAACTATGAGTTAACACCAAAAGATCACTTCCCTCTCCCCCTGTGATGGTATAACAGATGTATTGCTAAGGTGGGGCAGATATTGTTGAAGTCCCCAAGTCTAATAATGATGCCCACAAACGGAAGAGATCCGGAACAAGGGGGGTGTATACAATGGGCAGCTAAACGCTAGGGGTTATGTATAAACCTTGTGCATGTGGGGATGGCTCCAAATAGTGGTTCTATCATCAAATTTGACAATGCATTTAGCTAACTCTCGAATTATGTACTGTGCCACTCCCAAACTTCTGGCCCATCTATAAAGAAACAGGTGCAGAAATGTGCATGAAAAACTGCATTTGTTGGAGGTGCAATTCCAGTGACGGGATATATATATATATATATATATATATAAAAAAAAAAAGAAAAATATATATATGGTTGCGGGGTGGCGGCAATCGCCTTTATACATAATACCTATAATACAGGGCTCGACAAACCCCGGGCGCCAGGTCGCCATGGCGACTAGGAAATTGTACCTGGCGCCCGGGTAGGATCAGCAGCACACAGCGCGTCCTGAAGATAGCTAAAAAAAAAAAAAAAAGTACCGGTATTATTCTTTCGCAGCGTGAGGGTAAGCAGAGTGTGCACTTCCTGCTCCGCCCCCTTGCGCTGTAGTGTCGGATCGGTGGGTGTCACGTGACATCCCACCGATCAGCAGCAGCATGGAGACGGTCTGTGCCTGTGTGACAGGCATGGGCCAAGCTGCAGTAGAAATCCCCCTCCCGTGCAATAAGGTAAAACAGCAGGGAGGGGGGAGTCACTTTTTTTTTTTTTCTATTCTTTAAAAAAAAATTACTACCTGATGGCTTGTGTGTGTCTGGCTAAGTGTGGATGTGAGTGACTGACTGTCTCTGGATGTGTGTGGATCTGACTGACTGACTGTCTCTGGATGTGTGGATCTGACTGATTGTCTCTGGATGTGTGTTGATCTGACTGACTGACTGTCTCTGGATGTGTGGATCTGACTGACTGAATGTCTCTGGATGTGTGGATCTGACTGACTGAATGTCTCTGGATGTGTGGATCTGACTGACTGACTGTCTCTGGATGTGTGTGGATCTGACTGACTGATTGTCTCTGGATGTGTGTGGATCTGACTGACTGATTGTCTCTGTATGAATGTGTGTGTGTGTATGTGTATGTATGGTTTCGTGAATGTGCCGTTGTCTGGCTCCTAGATTTTTTTTCTGGCTCTTAAAAGTAAATTAAATTTGTCAAGCCCTGCTATAGTACATGGTAAATGTCTGCATAAAAATTGTATTTTATACATAGGGTAGGGCTGGGGAACCTGCAGCCCTCCAGGTGTTGCAGAACTAAATTTTCCATACTCCTCTGCCAGCCACTTGGCTAAAAGAGCATTATAGAGATGTAGTTCCTCAGCAGCTGGAGGGCCGCACATTCCGCACCCCTGATCTAGGGTGTCATATGCACTCAGATACTTCATATATGTGTGCTATGTTTTTATATGTTCATAATATATCTATGATGAGGCCAGGTTGTCAGTGTAACTTTTCCATATCAAGATGACATTACTAGATGGTCAGTATTACTGCATGTGTGGTAAAGGTTGCTTTGTTGAAGAAAAGTCCTAGATCTTGAAGCCCAGTGCATGAACCAAGTCAGAATGTACAGACGCCATGTGTGGATGCACATAATACCCAAATATTCCACTGGATTAAGGCATTGACCCTATCTACATGTATCTGATAAACAGATTTGAATGCTTAGCTTAAATTGAGGGGCAGTACCACGACCTATGAGGCACCTGAGACCTTCAGTGATGTTTAAAAATAATAGAAAATGAATCGGTATAGTTTTTTAAATTTGTTTTTAGTGTTCATCATTCATTTAACACTTTTTGGGCTATGTATGAAATGTCCGGCCCACTTTTGTATGGGGGATATTGCTCCTCTAGCAACCTTGTTTTGCGGAGGTTGGCCAACATTTTTCAGGTCCTGAAAACTGCCTTAATCTAATTATACATATGCTGTGCCTGCGCAGTCTGAAGATATAGGACAGGCAAACAAGCTACCAACATTTGTCACTAATTAGAATTTCTATATTGGCGCCATCACCACCATCATCGTAGATTATCCCTCCAGACATCAACCCTGTTGCAAATCTTTGTATCATCAAGACCGTCTGCAATTCCACTACTAAAAATATTAAAGAGAATGGGTCCAAGTACAGATCCCTGAGGTACCTCAATGTTACCTCGCTTTCTGTTTTTTTTTTTAAATTAACATTTTTATTAAGTATGAAATGTATTTGCATTCATGCTGTTCACTTCTATTTCAAGAGTGTTTCAGATGGATACTCCACACAGAGGAGGACTGGCAAAGAGGAAGTGGCAACTGCCCCCTCGGCTGCTCTCCAGTTTTCTTTTTTAATATAACTAATCTTTGTTTTACTTAAAACATTTTTCGATAAATGAAAAAAGCTATCCTTTTTTACTGACTCTGAACTGCTTACTGAGACCATACATACCCTTTTGATAAAGATGCAAACCATCTTTTCTTGGACAGCTCTTTCTAGTCCAAATAGAACTACCATGAGACACAAACTCACAACTCACTGACTTGTGCTTTTGGTAATTGTTAAGTCAATGGAGGCAGTTGGATGGCCGGTATTTTTTTTGAAGAAAAGGTGGCTACTCTAGACATAGATGATAATGTTTCCTTAAAGGGAAACCAAACTTTTTTTTTAACTTGTGCTTCTAATATAGAAGCACAAGAGAAAAGTTAGTTGTTACTTTTGATAGTACACGCCAGTTTATACTCTGACCGACAGCTGACATACTTCTAGCGCAGAGAGAGACCCTTGTTTTTGCATGAGATCAGCAGGGGGACCTTAACTTGCTAAAAAAGATAGCAGAGACCAGACGGCTGCCTGTTTCCTATGACGTTTGTCAGCACGCGACAACCAGGAATCTATTAAGATACACGTCGGGTTTACTTAAATATCCCGGGACATGTATTGTTTAACCTTTGCTTCCTTTAAACTCTGTGTCTGACCCTGTCTCCATAACGCCACTACACTCTGAAAGTGCTGATATGAATTATGGAGAGCCACAGACTGTGATATACACAACTCCGTCTCTGAGATTTTACAGTAATCCATCTGCCATTCCTAGGAAGCCTCTGCAGCAGGGGCTTTGCAACAGTCCCAGCGAGTTTGTTTAAAGGACAACTGTAGCAAAACATTAATTTCTGTTTAACTGAAAGGTGGCATCAAGTGTAGGCATTTTATACAGAATATCTTTAACCATCCTTACTCCATATAGCTAGGGTTGCCACCTAGCCAGTATTTTACCGGCAGGCCGGTAAAAAAATTGGCTTAATTCCAATGTTAAGCCTACGGGGGCAACAGCAAGGCTGGTATTTTTTTGTAGAAAAGGTGGCAACCCAACATATAGCGCTACCAGGAGGCAGCCATTTTGTTTAGAATCTTTGGTCAGATGGGTCAGATCTTTGTTCATCTGAACCAAGGTGAGTGAAGATCTGACCCAAGATTCTAAACAACATGTCTTGTTTATTGTATAATTAGCATTTACTTGGCATTTTGAAGTGGTAAAGTTGGATTCCAGTGCAAAGTATGTCTTTATCATTCAGCTTCAAGATTCTCTTAAGCTGCAATCCATGTGTGATGCGGGGGTTGGGTGTACTTTGATAATACGCATATTAATAAATGCTTCTGTTTAGTGTGTATCCCCTGCTGTTAAGTTTTAACCCTTCTCATTGATTTACCTTTAAACTGTTGATATCGCTGGAAATCCGCAATTTGATTTTAATTCTGCGTTTGCACCAGGGATGAGGTTCTCTCCCTAGATAACACAGAATATCAGGCTTGATGTATTCAGTATGTCAATCAGCTTTCGATACAAAGGAGGTTCCTAAAATGGCTTATAGTTGGAAAGACCCTTTCCCCTCTACAATTCTGAATTAAATTGCTAGAAGGCATATTTTTCTTTTTTGCAAAGAAATCTAATTTAACCTTTTTTTAGGCAAATATGGACATTTATTTTTCCTGGCATTATGTACTTTTGCTTCACGTTATCCTGTTTCCCCAATCCAACATGTGTTATACTGTAGATGTCACTGTATTGTTATAATGTATACTGCAATATATCGCTTTTATATTGTACACGTATTTACCAAACCTCCAAAAATGGAATTGATTTAAAATAAAGTTGTTTCACCATTTATTTGGTTTATTTAATGTTATGGATATGGAACATTGAGGGGAGTATTGGAGTACTTTATGATTTCATGAGTTTTAGAAAAAAACAGTTAACCTGACAAGCATATTGAGGGGCAAAATCCTGGCATATTAATTGGCAATATCCTGGCATATTAAGTGGCAATATCCTGGCATATTAAGTGGCAATATCCTGGCATATTAATGGGCAATACCCTGGCATATTAATTGGCTAAATCCTGGCATATTTAATGGCTATATCCTGGAATATTAATTGGCAATACCCTGGCATATTAATTGGCAATACCCTGGCATATTAATTGGCAATACCCTGGCATTTTAATTGGCAATACCCTGGCATATTAATTGGCAATATCAATGCATATTAAATGGCAATATCCTGGCATATAAAGTGGCAATATCCTGGCATATAAAGTGGCAATATCCTGGCATGTAAAGTGGCAATATCCTGGCATGTAAAGTGGCAATATCCTGGCATATAAAGTGGCAATATCCTGGCATGTAAAGTGGCAATATCCTGGCATATAAAGTGGCAATATCCTGGCATATAAAGTGGCAATATCCTGGCATATAAAGTGGCAAAATCCTGGCATATTGAAATGGCAAAATCCTGGCATATTGAAATGGCAAAATCCTGGCATATTGAAATGGCAAAATCCTGGCATATTGAAATGGCAAAATCCTGGCATATTGAAATGGCAAAATCCTGGCATATTGAAATGGCAAAATCCTGGCATATTGAAATGGCAAAATCCTGGCATATTGAAATGGCAAAATCCTGGCATATTGGGGGGCAAAATACGGTAATTTTAAATGGCAAAATAATGGCATATTGAGGGGCAAAATCCTGGCATATTAAAATGGCAAAATCCTGGCATATTAAAATGGCAAAATACTGTCATATTTAAATGGCAAAATAATGGCATATTGAGGGGCAAAATCCTGGCATATTGAGGGGCAAAATCCTGGCATATTAAAATGGCAAAATAATGGCATATTAAAATGGCAAAATAATGGCATATTGGGGGGCAAAATACTGTAATTTTAAATGGCAAAATAATGGCATATTGAGGGGCAAAATACTGACTTATTTAGTGGCAAAATATTACTGGCATATTGAGTGGCAAAATATTACTGGCATATTGACCAACTGCTCCCAACCACCCTCCATATTACATTAACATATAACCTGCTTCTCGGGGGGGGGGGGGGGGGGGGGGTAGGGACAGTTTGTGAGAGAGAGAGTGAGAGTGACAGTCTGTGAGAGAGTGAGTAAAAGTCTGTGTGAGCAAGAGACACAGTCTGTGTGTGGTAGACAGCGTGTGTGTGTGTGTGAGACAGTGTGTGCGAGAAAGCTTGTTTGGGAGTGTGAGAGACAGCTTGTGTGTGTATATGATATTGGTCCCTGGTAAGTAATACATATAAAGAGATTAAGCCCCAGAAGCAACAGTATTTAGTGTTAGGACCCACCAATATTGGAGTACTTTGACGTAGTGGTGGGCTTAGCATGATATGGCCATATATGTGACTAAATCTCCAATTTTGTTATCTTAGTAAGACAGGTGTTTTTAAGTAACTTTATTTAAAACTATAGCTTTAAGAGTTTTTCTCCTACCTGCTTTGAGGTGAGTGCGCTGATCTTTTGGATTTTGTATATATATATATATATATATATATATATATATATATATATATATATATATATATACACACACACGCTTCTCACTGGCATGATATACAAATAATATATAATTTCAGTGATAATCTGCCCCCTTTGTGGCCCCACGCCTCATGGATCCTCCCTCTTATAGCTCCGCCCATACATGGCCGGTATTTTTTTGAGGAAAAGGTGGCAACCCTGTGTGTCACTGTCTCCCACACCAAATACCAATCAGTGCTGACGTCTCACAGAGCTGCAATTCTGTGACACTGAAATCATTCTTGAATGGTACCCTCTAGGAGCACCATTTAAAAGCTGTCTTACTTTGACAAAAGTTGCTTTTTGCCTGATTAAAAGATATTTGGGGAATATGTGTTCCTCTTCACATTCAGTTTTTGAAAGAATAATAGAGAAGGTGCAGGAATCTGGAGTTATGGGCCCAATTAATGCCCTAGAAAAGAAATAAGCTTACGAGCCGGGCTCTCTACCTCTAAAAAAGAGTACCTAGCACTACGTAAATTGTTGGCGCTATATAAATAAATGTTAATATAATGTAACTAGTAGCTTTAAAGTTTATAAACTTTACTGGTAAAAGGGTATATAGTCTGTAAATGCAGACCATCAGAAATTGTGGGGGTCCCTAGAGAACAAATGGTCGGGGCCACCTCCCCCCAATCCATTTCTCATTTGATTATTGCCCCCACATCCTTTGCCATAGCAGCATCTTGCTCACCCAGGACATGCCCCAGCCAGCACCCACTTTGCATCCACAAGACATGCCCCAGCACATTCCTAATCACCTACATTACACACTTAATATTTGCCCATTACCCACATTGCACACTCAGTACTTGCCCCATTGCACACCCAGGACATGGCCCCATAACCCACATTGCACACCCAGGACGTGGCCCCATCACCCACATTGCACAACCAGGATGTGGCCCCATCACCCACATTGCACACCCAGGACGTGGCCACAGCATCCACATTGCACACCCAGGACATGCCCACAGCACTCACATTGCACACCCAGGACATGGCCACAGCACCGCACCCACATTGCGCACCCAGGACATGGCCACAGCACACACATTGCACACCCAGGACATGACTCTAGCACCCACATTGCACATCAATCTAGGAGCCAGTTTTGATTTTAGGAGACAGGGAAATTATACTGACATGTTGTTGTGTTTTTTTTATTTTTTTATAAAACAATGAAAAAGGTTAGGAGGCAGCAGTACGGATTTTAAGAGCTATCACTCTCACAATGTGAAATTAGTATTTTAAAACCCCAAAAAACAGTGACCTCTTCAGTACAGAACCAATAATAAAATATCATATTTATTTTACATTTTTCTTTTGAATTGGAGAACTCTTCTTTCATTATCATACATTATACCCTTCTGCATTTTTCAGAGTCTAAAACGGTTTTGGGAATAGTGTTAGAGCACGAAAAATGATAACTAATAAATGTATATAAAGAGAAGAAGTGATGTAAAAAAAACTTATAATCCACAAAATGTGGTACACTACCATCCTCAGGTAGGTGGTCAAGTATAATCTTTATATTGTGCTGGTGAATCAGCAGATGTATAAAAGATATACTTACCTGAAACTTGATCCTCCAAAATGGCTTCCAACATCCATATGCTTTAATCCGTCTCACCTAATAGTATTTGTCAATAACTTTTTTTTATATACTTTTGCTAACAATTTGGATAGAACAATATATACTACAATATTATCTCTTAAAGTTAATCTGTGATAAATTTGTATAAATTTATAATTCCAATTGAGATAAATTGTTGTGTTGACATCCCACAGTACTTAACGTCTAGGTTGGTGATGTCATCTTTTGGCGCAACGTAAATATAACTATTTTATTTAGCCTCAGTGTTTACATTAAGGTTCCTAAAAGACACCATGTCGTATTTGTATGGCATGACTTTAAAATTGGAAGCGCCACCCATTATTTTAGCATACGCACAGCATCCCCACATTCAAAATACAGTGCTGCAGCTTTATTCATTCATTTACATACAAGCTTTGGTCATTATTCTCACAGTGACATGTTTTATAAAGATTTAATATAAATAAACTATTTTGTGGAAATTCTTTTCTAAAGAAAAGTGATAGTTAACTGTACATTTGTTATTGTTTGTTGGCTTTATTGTATTATTTACCCGATTATGTACTGTAAAGACAGTTGCTGATTTGATTAATTCAATAATTTTACTGTGCAGAATAACATTTTCCTTCCATTTCTGTTGGTTCTTTTTATATGTCAAACCCTCTTAGATCTGTTCAGTAAAAGGAGTAGACAACATAATTGCAAAATTTGGCTAAAAATAGCTGATCTTAATAAATTCTTTGCCTTGTCTATCCTTCAAATCCCTGATTTTGCTATTTCCATGCCAAAGCTCATTATTCATAGAAATCATTTTGTATTATATGTTGATTTTTATTAAAAATGCACACATTCTCAACGTACCAACGTATTACTGGCTTTGTTAATCAGTTAAGAGTTATGAGTACTAGTGTCAATAATTCTGATCTGATTATGGAACATGTTGGATTTAATCTATAGGTCGGTGTTAAATATTTTCTTTTTAGAAATATATTTGTTCCCTGGACAGACACAACAGAAGTATAACAATATATAATTAAAAATAAATAAAATAAATGCATGCCAAATATATGAAGGAATCTTAATTACTATCTCTTTATACATAAACCTTTTGGTACAGTAAGTTATGAAGGAAAGAAATCGACTTTTTACTGCCCTATGGATCCAGACTTGGCTTTAACATATCAAAGCAGAACAAAGACTGTGTATATGTGTGTTTGAAATTGAAATGAGGCAAATTGAACTCACCCATGTATTGTAAATGAATAATACATTGTATCTAGTGCACTGTTGACAGCTGAATGACAGCTGAGTGGGGTGACAGCTACAGTGTTTTTCTGACAGCTGTCTGAGCCAAAGGCTGCTCTCTGTTTGTGCATGAGGCGCCAATTGTGGTAAAACAAGATGGTTTCCCAGCACAGTGTTTTGAATCACTCTGCCCATATTAGTATAAGACCATTGTAGCATGCTATAAGTGGCAGACTCTTCTACCTGGAATATATCTGAACCTTTTCAGGTTCTCTTGAATTTGAGAATGTCGTTTTCAAGTACAGACAGCTATAGAGGGACAGTAGCACTACATATTTTTAAATAGTAGTAGACTAGTAGTAGTAAACAAAATGGCCTCCGTCTCACTCCATTTAATTAATGATAGTCACTTTTAGTGGAAAATATGAAAATGCTTAACACACATGGGGGGGGGGGGGGGGGATGGGGGGGAATAATTTTATTTGAAAAAGTGATCATGTATTATGCACATTATTGTTGTACATGGCTGTACCTTCTGTTTTATGCTTTTTTATTTTTTTTTATTTCTGCATGAGCAACCTCTGTGTTTTTGTGGATTTAGCATGCTCTGTATCCTCCATTAATTAAGTTTGAGTTACGGTATTTGTATTTGTTTTAATTTCATTCTATTCTTAGTTTTTTTGATGTTCACTTTCATATGCAAATGATTTAGTAATTTTAGTCAAAGGCTGGGGTTCATGGGGCTTAATCCAATATGGGAAAATGACTTCTAAACCCCAAATAGTTGATTTGTGTCTCACTAAATGTATGAATATATCACTTTCTCCATTTACTTTCTTGGAATATGCTACAACACTGCATGTGTGTTTTGGACCATATTAAATAATTTTAGTTACAGCAAAAGTGATGAATAGCTAATTTTTTTAGCAGTCAAAAATCATTTAAATCAACTTCATTCCAACAAATCTACATATTTATAGCATGAGTGAGTATACAAGCAGTTAAGTCAGTTGAGCCATAACTTTCTGTCAGATGGATCTCATTTGGCACATGGGCCGCATGTTGGACACCCCTGTGTTTAATTTCCCACTTGGTAATAGGTGTTATTGGGCTTGTCTTTGTTTCCCTCCAACCTAAATCTTTTCATACTAGTGTTATATAAAGCAAAGCAACTCTCTTCATGAACCAGAGTGCAGTGGCTGAGGCGACAAGTAAAACAAATTAGGCCGTAGTGTTATGTTTTGCAACCTATGGGATTGTTGGCCGACTTTTTTAGAGCGTTCCACATTTGGGCTAGTTCAGAGCTTTGCCACCATCAATGATCTATGTAAATGTTGGTACAAACATTTTCTAACGCAGCTACACAATACAAGGCGCAATCTGTAATCTTTCACGATATAAAGGGAAGAGATTGCTGTCATGTTGAAATGTGTATTTACTATCCAAGGGCCAAGCAGCGTGAAGAATTGATGCTTCATCTCTGGAAGACACTAACTACTGGCTAAGGCAGCCTCTACACCCACATAATTAATTGCTTTTATGGATTCTTGATGATGTTGTTACCTCTGTAATGAATGTCCTACCGTGCAAAACTTATGACTGCATTTGTTCAAGCCATCACTGAAGCATCTAAAAGGCTTGTGTTGAATACATGATTAAAACTTGAAGGAATTGACAACGGAAAATCTGCATACTAGCACTGGTGAAAGCAAAAGGATTTTGCAAGGGACCTTTTAAATGGCCATTCAAATCAGTCCTTAAAGAATGACAACTGTATTTAGGCAATACCCCATTTTAATTTAATTGTTTTCACAACACAATGGAAAAAAATATTAAAACAGTTGGCTTTAGAATCAGTTTTACAAAATATTGTCACAAAAAAATCCATCTGGAAAAATTGTACATCAAAATATGATACTGTATCCCAGGGCTTGAAAAACTGAGTTTTAGGAGTCACACACACAGTCAGTCACATATATACACAAACACACAGTCAGTCACATACACACAAGGCAGCAGCTTTTTAACCATGCGGGGATAACTTAAGCCGAGTATTAAAAAGAAAAAAAAAAGCAAGTGCGCAAGTGATAATAATAAATGAAAATGCACTTATCTTATTGTTGGCAGTTGTATCAATCTTGTAGCCAGATATACATACAATGAACACAAAACACAAATAGAACAATATAGTGCAGTATGTTTCGTTCATTTATATAGATATTTCCCCCATATGGAACAAAACTCAAAATCTTATGAGCCTAAAATAACTAGGCTCAAGGTGTTATCGCCATATGGCGCTGTAGTAAACTTGCAGAGTTTAAGAACTATTTCCCAGATAAAAACGAGAACATGGAGAGAAGGAGAAACAAAGTACCGTATTTGCTCGATTATAAGACGACCCTGATTATAAGACGACCCCCCAAACTTTGGATATTCCTTTAGGAAAAAAACTAAAAGCCTGAATATAAGACTACCCTATAGGAAACTTGTATATATTCACATGTAAATTGTTTTTTTAATAAAAAATTATGATATCAAAAAATGCATTTCTTGTTTTTATTTCCTTTTATGTGCCAATTCTGCCTCTCTCTTTCCCTTGCCCCCAGCTTTGTCTCTCTCCCCCCCTTAGTGTTGTCTCTCTCTCCCCCTCCCTTTGACTCCCCCCTCACCTCTGTCTCCCCACCTTGTTTCTCTCTGGCCCCCCTCCCCTTGTTTCTCTCTGCCCCCCCTTCCATTGTTTCTCTCTGCCCCCCTCCCCTTGTTACTCTGTGCCCCCTCCCTCCCCTTGTCTCTCTCTTCCCCCCTCCCTCCCCATGTCTCTGTCTCTTCCCCCCCTTGTCTCTCTCTTCCCCCCTCCCTCCCCATGTCTCTGTCTCTTCCCCCCCTTGTTTCTCTCTGCCCCCTCCCTCCCCTTGTTGCTCTCTGCCCCCCCCCTCTCCTTGTTACTCTGTGCCCCCTCCCTCCCCTTGTCTCTCTCCCCCCCCCCCTGTCTCTCTGCCCCCCTCCCTCCCCTGTCTCTCTGCCCCCTCCCTCACCCTCACCTGTAACTAGCTCCCTGGTGGCTAGTGGGGGCAGCCGGGGGATGCTTCCCGACACTTCTTCTATTATGACGGACAGCCGGTCCGTCATAATAGACGGCAGTGTCGGGCAGCATGGAGGATGTCTGCACGTATCGTGCAGACATCCCCCTGCTGCCCGATTCTCCCTGGTGGCTAGCGGGCCAGCGGAGGATGTCTGCGCGATGAGCGCAGACCTCCCCTGCTGCCGCCCGGCACGACCGCCGGGACTTTTGTGACGAAGCCGGAAGGACCTGGCTTCATCATAGAAGTCCCGGCGGTCGTGCCGGGCGGCAGCAGGGGGAGTCTGTGCTCATCGCGCAGACATTCCCCTGCTGTTAGAGAGGTGGATCCAGGTTCCCTGCAGCTCTGCTGGGGACCTTGATCCCTGTCTTATTTAGCTAAAATCTAGGGTTAGGGTTAGAATAGCTGTTGGGTTTACAATTAAATTAGGGTTAGCATAAGGGATAGGGTTGGGTAAAAAATTTTTAGGTCAGAGTTAGAAAAGGTGTTTTTTTTCCCCGTCATATTTTATGATTTTTTTTTTGTAGTAAATCATAAGATATGATGAACATAATGTTATCTAATGAAAGACCTTCTTATGACGATAAAAACAACATATCATTTTTGTGGGTATAGTATGTGAGAAAGAAAGAAAATTACAACTAAAGATAAACACCCCAGAAATGTCAAAACAGGTTAAAAGTTCTTGCCACTAAGGGGTTAAAAAGTACAAGCCAGTTTATCCTCATGCTAGTGCCGTTCATATTTTAACTTGTGCTCCTACTGTATATTCAAAATATACTGGAAAAAAAAACAGTTTAGTGGCACATTTTTTTATAGGTGGCATTAAAACATAGGTAAGTGAATTACTGAGCAAATATACAATCTGCCTGTAAGTCCGCTGTCTTGTAGTTTCTCTGTGATACAATAATAGGAGCTTTTTTCCTTACTGTTTCATTTCCAGCTTGACAAATCCAGCCAAATAATTCCAAATCATTCCAAGATCCATGACAGATTCATTTGATTTAAATTTCACAGCCTATTTTGGTGAACCAAATACCTGATTTAGTTTGCATGTGGCTGTTCATACATTCTTTCCTTGCTTTGTTTTGGTGTTTTTGATACATTGATATGCAAAAGCCATGGTAGGCCCAAATAAATGTTGTGCAATGTTATTGTGGTTCCACAGATGTTAGTTCTGTGATTCTCTGCAATATCCCAGGAATAGAGACTTTTCCCATTTTGTGTACATATTTGTATCTCTCAGCATATAGCTGGGTACCATAAACCTGCATTACTTAATGGCACACTGTATCTTGTTGAACAGCACTCCTACAGCAAGCTCTTTAATCCGTATCTGCAATATCTGTAGAGCACATCTATAAACACTATCAGAGTAGCTTTTAATTACCTGCGGGCCACTCATGTGATGGCAAGTCTAGGTGGTCATGATTCAATGATCAGAAAAGGATGGAGCAAAAAAGTTCTTTATCGGAGTTAGCTAGTGGAAAAGCACTACTATGGCTGCTAAAATCCTTACTGCTGGCTGCTTTATTTTATTGTTTTGCATAGGACTTGATGGAAGTACCTTTGTCATGGCTCCTAACACTAAGTAGACTCTTTAATTTGCCTGTACGGCTCCTACAGCATAGCTTCCTGTCTAGAGTTCACAAACGATCCCTACAAGGGCCGTATCCTCTGGAGACGCCAATACAAGGACCGGTTGGGCTATATGACAAATGTTTTATGTTAATAGCAAAGGTACTCATCCCAAATCAGGCTAAATCGTGATGTGTAACAGTGGTATCTTCAGGATCTGAACTGATTATCATTGACGACCATCAGGTAATACTTTGTTTTTGTGCTCTGTAACTTAAAAATCACCTGTTTGCCCCATCTCCATAAATGTCTCACCTCAATTAGGTGCTGCAGCGGCACTAAGCAGCTGCTCGATTTGCTTACATGGGTGTGCAAACCCTGACAACCATGATTTATGGAGAAGAATGTGGCCTAGTCAAAGTCTGGATCCAATACTGCTGTCTTAGCACAGGAGGTCTGCACATTTCAATTTAGAAGGAATGAGGCAAAGATTCTCAAAACCAATAGAAAATGCTGGCCTGAGGTCATAAATGCTCTTGGCTTGAGTGTTCCTAATGTAATGTTCCTAATTTATATGCTCCTATGTATGAGTGCTGGTGTATAATATATGCTTTGTTACAAAAGTCTTACCTTTTACCTTCTTACCATTTATTTCTTGAGATCATTTTTTCTTTTCTTTTAACAGCCACATATGTAGATCTTGTTTGGACAATGGTGTTTTATCTGTTTTGTTATGATCGAGATTTTTGTGCTGTATAAAATAATAATAATATATATATATATATATATATATATATATATATATATATAGATAGAATGTTATTACATAACATTATAATTGTCCTTTAAATGGATCATACAGGATCTGACCTAAAATGATCTTTAGTCATTTTTTGAATACTGGATTGAAAAACCTTGCGTCAACACAAAAAAAAAATCCTTCAAGACCGCACTTTTTATAGATCCTGTCTGTGACCTGTGTTAAACTGTCAGTTTGGGTTACTATTGCCCAATTTGTAATGGACTTGTGACCAACATGTTCATTTGCCCTTTAGAATTACTGACAATTAATTTTATGTTATAAACTGATCAATTATTTTCAGAGATGCTATAAATTGTCCTTCTCGAAAGGCAGCATTAGCCATACTTACAAAAACTCATACCAAGCAAAGTAAAACAAACAAACATTTATATGAGCAAATTAAAATTTAAGCAAAAAGCAACGGATAAATACATGTCTCTTGCGGAAAAATTGATATTTTTTTTGCCTGTCTGCCTACTTTAGGGCAGACATTTGTATTGCCCAAATCCAAGAAACATGCAAGATTCTTAGTTCACATCATAATTCATGCTGAGAAGCCTTAGATGAAAACCATCCAACTGATACTAAGAACTTTTATGGACTTCACGTGTTAACAATTCAACACAACATTGTTTTATGTGTACCAGTCAAGAAGAAGTGACATTGTAGAAGGTTTAGCAGGAGAACATTTTATCTCTCACATTGTGCTAGTACACTATATGAGTTCAAAGCCCACATTTCTGGACAGGAAATCAATATTGGGTAAGACTAGAATGTAATCTATACACTTGTAAGTGATTTGTTTAGCACAATCGACAGGTTCAAATATAGTGCCTGCCTAGAAAGAAATCTGTCATCACTTTTTCCAGTGCCAAATTTAAGAGAAGAGCATCCACACACAGCGATGTGTGGAGATAGCAGTAGAATTTGGGCTGCTTCACATAATTGATGTAATCTACTGATATCATAAAAAATATTGCATAATTTTTTTTTTTTTATACCTTTTATATATTTTTTTCAAATATCAATTGATCCTTTAATATAAATGGACATAAATATTATACAAATTAAGAGGATAATGATAACTAAATAACTATAGCCAAAACTATAAAAAATAATAATCTGCATACTGTAGGCACATCCTCTGTCTCCAAACACTTGCCGACAAAGGACGTGCCTGGCACATCCTGTGGCTAAAAAAGTGTTTAGAAGTGATTAATGTTCGCTAATACAACTTAGCAAGTGTTGCTGAAATGACTCAGTGTCGAGGTATCCAGGAACATTGAAATCCGCCGCCAGATTGACCTGCGTTTGCGAGGAGCCATATCGGATCAGAATGCCATTCCAGTATGGCACTGCCCTATTGTGGGCAAGATTTGTGATCGGCTATCATTTTTCATTGCTCTGTGTGTGTTGCTAGACTGCATCTATTTTATGATTTGTGTTACAATAAATTATGATATGAGGAAAATCATTTTATTTTAAGGAAGTCCTTTTTATGCCAATAAAAAAAAAGTATAATTTATGTGAGTCCAGTAAATGAGAGGAATACTGCAGCTAAACACAAACACCACCAAAATCTTAAAACAGCCTCTGTCACCAAGAGTAATGCACAGTGAAAATGGCCAAGGGGTTAAAATCATGCGGTTCAAAAAAATATCCACTTGTCCGGTGATGAGGTACTTTTTAATTTTCTTTTTTTACATTTACAATAATTTATTTCTAATTGCAAAGAAGGAAGGAAAGTCTTAGTCTTGCCCTCTGGTGTAGCTTTTGTAATTTCCCTTTTTTTTAAGTTGGTTAGACCTTAAAAAAAAAAAAGAAACACATTACATATAGAGAAATACGGCAGCCGCAATAAATTGAGGAGCTGCTGCATCACTCTGTACTGAGATATCATGTGTGGAACAATTGCTCTTGTGACGGTTTTTCCATTTAATACAAAGGATGAGAAGATTACCAATAACAAATGTACGTTAGACAGCCTTTGGAGTAGAATTAAGCTAGCTTCTCGTTTTGTTACTAGTTTAGGATCCATTTGAATACAATCCCTTAATTCCTGGAGCAGCCGGCCAACTTAAAGAATTAGTCTGCTTTGCCTTCTGATATAATAACCACCCAGGGTATTAAAATTGGGTGGCTACAGCTGTGTCTGTTATAAGGAAACAACGTCTGGAAATAGAACTGATTTGCATGCCAGAGAAATTGTCTTTGTCACTTGCTGGTTTTTCTTTGTATCCTACATGTAAAAGACTTCTTTGCACAATAGCTGTTTTCAAAAACCCAGCATCTCACAGTTTAAAGTGCAATGTGATTTTCAGACCCCTTCCTCTGGATCTGTTCCTACGTTTCGAAAGCCCCTTCTGAAGTGGACAAGTGAAACCTTCATCATTTCTTAGGCCAAAATGCCTTCTTTAATATCCTAAAGAGTGTAATTTTGCATTCACTAAAAAAATGTTCTATTTTATTTTTTACGCTTTTTCATTAACTGTTTTATTTTTCAATTTCTGCAGGACACCAGTCTATAACATATACATGAAACTGCATCCTAAAAATGTATTAAACATAAACACTAAAGGATTATTAAAGCAGACTTATACACACAATTATAGTTTTTTAAGGTTTTGACATTTTCACTTATTTTTCCTTAATTTCGCAAATAATGTAATATTTCCCAGCATGCAACTGTAGTTGTATTTTTTTTTAGAAACAGGATGGTGGTTCAGGAGAATGCTTCAATATGTGACATTTATAGGTGTTGACATTTTAAATTTTTGTTTGAATATTAGTTGCCCGATTGTTAATCCTGCCTTTTAAAACAAAGTGTCCTCATATTATGCTGTTTATCTATTATGGGTAACAGTGCTACATATACAGAGGAGGGCCTTGCTAAAAAAAACGACTGTAAGGGTCACATGTGCCATGAAAGTGTACGCTCAACAAACAATACGCTGAATACGACACAAGTAAGATATAGATTTGAAGACC
Source organism: Pelodytes ibericus (assembly GCA_036172795.1). Classification (NCBI taxonomy): domain Eukaryota; kingdom Metazoa; phylum Chordata; class Amphibia; order Anura; family Pelodytidae; genus Pelodytes; species Pelodytes ibericus. The sequence goes on from CM069860.1 coordinate 43,575,978, forward strand.
CTTGGTATGCATTTTGCTATAAAAGTACCCTAGCTTAGGTTTTTTGTTAAAAAATAAAAGAAAATATGATCACTATTTATGGGTGCAGTAGACAATTTTATATTGAATGGGCAAAATGTCACGCCCCCCCCCCCTAAACAAAACACCCCCCCCCCCCATATTATTAAGGAGTCACATGAGGCATTGGGATCAAACATACAGACTGTTACCCCTAAATAGGACATTTAGCGGATTAGAAATCATTGGTATTGTGATAATACGTGTCCAATAACACAAGCAGGACCAATAATGCTATGTTACATCCTTACTTATCTGCTTTTTGCTCTGTTTAATTGGGTTTGATACGGTAAATACTACTTGAAGTGCTGCTAAAACTGTTGCAATAATATATATATAAAAAAACCTAAGTAATTTATTTACCTTTGTATTGTAACTGCATTGGTGGTGTTATTAGTCAAATGATATCACTATAACCAGTGGTAAGCTACAATCTAAATTGAGGTTGCTAATAATGTACACAGTACCAGAGCAGCTGAGTAATAAATGGAAATTTCCCTTAAATAAGGCATTTCCTTTTCAGTGTGAGATTTCTCACTGTGTTATATATATTTGTAATTTGTAGTGATACACTCCCTTTAAAATTTGGTATGCAACCTACAAATATACCCTTTACAATAATCAATTCTGTATATCGACTACATCTTTAAAATATCAAAAAAGATGCAAAATGTAGCCATTTTTGTACAGAGGGTCATAAAAATACATTGAATTTACAAAAATTATAAAAAATAAACTGACCCATTGGAAAAAATGTTCAATAAATTATTTTGCACATTATCTGTAAGGTAACAGTAGGTCTGCTTTAATATAATTTCCAAAAGATCTTAATAGTTATTAAGACTTTGCGGGAAAAAAATTATTACGGCAGCTATAATCTCCTATTGTGAGATTTGGAGAGGAATGCAAATAAATCATGGTTTATTTGTATTTGATTATCTTTTTTTTTTATTTTTATTTTATCTCCAGTCGTAGTTAAGTATATTCTTGCAGTTTCTTATTCATTGCTATAATTCTATAAGCTATAGCCTCCACAAGAAATACCCCAGACTGCATTTAGAGGTAGTGTAAATCTCGAGCTCTGATTTTTATCCCCAGACACAGAATATACGGTAGTGTTAACAAAAAAAATATTTTGAAACATGCTCTTTTCTTGGAAATCTGTTGCCACCCAATGTATATGTGCAGTAAAAATACACAGAAACGATCTGGACGCTAGTTCTGTGATTATTACTTTTTTGTACGTGGCTTCTGAGTTTTTTTTTTTCTTCTTTTCTCTTTTATATCATATAGGGGGGTCTATTCAATGACTTGAGTTAAATTATCTCATGTTATTGAATCCCATAGACTACAACAGAAAACCAGTGATAAGTGATGTTTTGCATCACGGAATCAGGCCCATCGGGCCCATATTACTGTAGTGTAATTTTATTTATTTTTATGTGGGATTATGCATGCCATTCAAAGTGTAACCTGGAGGACAGGCCTTATTAAATCAGTGATATAATACAAAAAATATATGCCTTTTTTAAATAGGCTCGGAGTCATCCAAAACCATTTGGGGTAGCCATTTCAACAAAAATGAAGTCCAAAAATCACAATCTAATGCCTCACAACTTTATCTATGATGTAGTGGTCAGTGATTGTGTAACTCAACCATGCATGTGCAGTTGCACTGATACAGTCAGTTGCCCATGACCAGTCAGGTTGCCATGCAGCAAACAACGATGTATAATTATAATCATTATTACCATGATTAGTGTTCTAGAGCACCAACATATTCCGCATTGTAATGTGGCCAGTTACATGTAATAAAGTTATAGGAACTGCTCTGTATTTACAGTCTAATATCTTCACAAATTCAAGGAATGAAGCAGCCATGACTCCCAACATTTATTTCTAGCACCCAATGCTTTAATGTGTAAAGGCTTCTCCTAAAATATGTATGACTTTTAAAATATATTTTCTGCCTCCTTAAAAAAGCAGCAATAAAACCACCCTTGATTACCAATAAATTGGGTATCAGTCACATCCCCTGGATTTGGGCAAAGTAACATCCCAAGGACGTACTTGAAAACCAGGGAACATCGGAAAGTACCTTTCCTGGTTAAACAGTTATTATTATTACAGAAATCTAAAGACTTCTGATATTACACATGCTCGTTAAGCATTTTATATAACCGTATGGAACATTTTGCTTGCAGAGTGGGATTTTGTCAGCCAAAGGCTTGCTTATGCAAAGTGATATGCAATATTGTACTCAAATTGAAATGATAAATATTCATATTGCATAGATAGATATAAGACCAGTGTATAAATATTTGATTTTCGTGGGGCTAGATGATTTAATGGAGGTCAAAATATGATGGTTTTGTGATTGATTTATCCCAGGGTTACTACCTAGAGTATGATTATTTAAAAAAGGTGGTATGCATGTCTATAATATGTTATTATGTATGTAAAAATAAATTGTATTTATTAATAAATCACTCCAAGTTCCCCTCCAAAAATTTCAATAAATGTGTATTAAAGTTAAAACATTAACTAGAAATATGAATTAATTATTTTAAATACATTTTAAGTAAATAACTTCCTTTTTTTTTTTTTACCGTTTGCTTTAACTATCATTTGTGCTTATTTTGCTTATTTTGTATTCTTTTTGGGTCGTCTAACTTAGTTGTCCCCAGCCTCTCATAGGAGCCAATCAGAGGGCTCAATGGGGATGCCCAAAGTGGAAATGCACCTGGAGTGTCCATCCTTCTTCATGGAGAGACTAATTTCTAATGATTCCTCCATTATCTTTAGTGGAGAAAATAATGGGCCAGCTGAGTACTGAGAATTTAAGGGACAACTAAACTTTAATTTTTTTCCTTCAATTATTCTTCTAATATAGAAACACAAGTGAAAGGTTCAGTGCCCGTAGTATGAGGATAAACTGGCTTATACATTTGATAGTACATGTCAATTTATTGTCGGTAGTAGTTGTCCCAGTAGATTTTTCTGTGCAAAGAAGTAAGAAAGGCACATAGTAGTACAGCTGGTAGAGTATATATATATAAATACTCCATTATTGAAGCAACTTACAAGATTGCAGTGCCCAAAACATGGGCTAAAACAGCATATACAAGGTCTGGAGAAATGATCCAAAGCAGGGAACAGACAAAGATAAAAAAAACGAGCCTCTCTACGCGTTTCGTCAAGTGCTGTCTTGCCTTCCTCAGGAAAAAATGGCGGTGTCACGCTTAACCAACTGTACTACTCTATGTGCCTTTCTTACTTCTTTGCACAGAAAAATCCAGACTACAGGAACAACTATTACCGATTGAGGCCTGACACTCATCTGTGTTTGTGAGTGTGATACTGCAATTCACCAATATCAATTTGTGTTATACTTATTACACTATGTTTTTTTTTTTTTGTTTATTTACATTTGTTACATGTATAATCAAGCGCTACTTCACCTTTCAAACATTTTTCTACAAATAAGTACTGTGAGGAGTACTCTGATGCAGCGGTGTTTTTCATGTATGAATAAGTTATATTAATTGGCAGTGGTTTCACTTCACCCTTATTTATTGTTGTTGTACTTACTTGGGAAGCAGGCTGTACTGGCTGGTCAGCGATTATCTCTCTGCTGATGCAGAGAGACTCCCTTATTTAAAAAAAAAAAAATAATATTATTCACACAGACAGTCACATAGACACTGTCAGTCACATAGACACTGTCAGTCACATAGACACCTCTCTCGTTCTTTATTTTCCTGAAATATTATTTTTTTTTAAACATATTAATTCCAAGACAAAGTTCTAAATGTGGTGCAGTCACCATGGAAACTGATGGAATATCCATTCTGATTGCTGATTATGAAGTTTACCTCAGAATTACTTTTAATATAGATCCACACTTTATCAATCAGTTGTAAGGCCTATTAGCACCCATGGGACACTGAGATATAATTAAGCTTTTTTTCCTCTCCAGTATTTTAGAGCCCAGCTGGCAAAAAAATACAAAAACTCCTTGCAATCAATTATGACTAAATATGAGAAAAATCATGCACAATAATTTGAGTCACAAAAGTGCCATGTCTAAGACATGCTTCAGAATCCTCAGCACCATTTTTACTTATGGCCGTCTTTCCGAAATCTGTAACATCATTTCCTTGTTTGCCTTAAAGGCAAATATATATATATATAGGGTATCTTGGGGTCTGGCATCCTGGAAGCATGTAAACCGTTTTCATAAGCCAGCCTTATTCTGTGGGTATACATAGGCACAAAGCCAAAATGTAGCTGGATCCAAATGAAGTAACTCTGTGATATTTGTCTAGTTCCTTCATGCAGTCATGCCTAGCAGTGCATTAAGAGATCCTGAGACTCTAAGTCTTTATGAAATGTGAATTCAGCCCTCATGTTTACATTTTTTCCTGAGCGACAGCACACTGTCAAATTGATGGTATTTTGGGAAAGAGGACTGGCCACTCACTGAATCATTTATGCTTATTCTCCTTAGAATAAAAATCAAATGCATTTGGAATCTCTCAAATATATGCTCTTTTTTTTCCTCCGCACCCATCAGCCGTTACCACTGCTTTTGGCAATTTGTAATTTGTTACACCAAAAAGAGGAGAAGTGTCTAAAACGGTAATGGCTTCAACTGTTTGGTAGTTTCTTTGGTCCTCTCTATGAAAACAAATGTGGAAGCATTTACATTTATAGTGGTTTTTAGGTTATATTTTATTTATTGTTTCTTTTCTTGCTGACTCTTTAAAAACAGTGCATGGTCTTGGCACAGAGATGGGCATGAGAAAAATGTCATCTGCGTATTTTCTTGCCAGAGTTCAGTATCCACATAGCAAGACTGTAATATTCTGATGCTTGCAAGAAAATACGCAGATTGCTAGCAAATGTTTACTCTGTTTATTTGGGATATACAAAGAACCAGAGGCCTTAATGTGGTGCACAGCAATCTTGTTACCTGCAGTAGCTTAAACCAGACCTGTAAGGATCAGGGAGGCCAAATTAGCACCCTTGTGAATACAATAGGCACTCTGAGAAGTCTGACAAGGCAATTGTTAAAAAGTTATTGTTTGGTGTGGATTGTTCTGACGGCCAGTGCACAGCTATTCAGAGACAAAATTCAAGAAATGCAATTAGATCCCCGATGTCAAATACTGGATTCAGGAATAAATATCATAGATCTGACTAGCTGCGCTCTCAAGCACCATTCCTTTGTGTCCTCAGAAAGGGGAGAACAAAAATAAACAGAACTTTATTGTGTGTCTTATCAGAGCATAATACATGGCCGCCATAGAAAGATAGAATTAACTGCTGTACAACATGCGCAAACCCGAACGTTTAAGAATAGTCAAAAACCTGTCCGGTGGAGACATTTTGCACTAAAGTAGCAAAAAATGGACCCCAGCAGATTTTAGGATTTTAGGACCTATGGCACCTCTCCCCTTTTATAAAAGTATCATTTGGAATAACCAAACTGAACACTTGAACAGGTGTAGGCCGTGCTGTATCTATGTTTGGCTGTTTTATTGCAATAAGTAGAGTGGCAAGAAAAAGCATTGTAAAGCCTTTGGAATTACCGGTTTTCTTTACTCACTGGCCATAAAATGTGTTCTGACCTTCATCAGTCACAAGTACACACAATAAAGGAACACAATGCAGATTTTATTTTTTTTAAGCTTTTCTGTAGTATATTTACTTTGATGTTTAGGGTCTTTGCTGAACATCAATTTTCTCCAGGCCCCGAGACAGCAAAGCAGCCCCAAATCATTATGCTCCCTCCTCTGTACGAAACTATTGGCATGACGTTTTCATGTTGGTATGTGGTGCCCTTTTTATGCTTTTTGCAGTGCTGTGTGTTCTTCCTAAATAATTCAACCTTAGTCATGTCCCAGTAGCTTTGTGGAGTGTCAACAGAGATGTTAAACAGCTCCAATGGTTCCTTCCAGCCTGCAGCTGCTATTCTAGAGTTCTTTTTTTACCTCATTGAGCATTCTGCGTCTTGCCCTTGGAGTCATCTTGTATTCAATCTCCGGTGTCCCGAACCCCGAAGAATTAAAACCAGCCCCGTAGCATAGCAGATTATCCTACTCAGAGCTTGACAGTTGGGGGCATGGAAATATAGGGAATTTGTTTGAAAAGTATGAGTATTCAAAGCGCCAACAATCTTACTTTTACAGTTTTTTTTGTTTTCTATGCATGTAAACAAAAATGCAGATTTAAAAACATACTGATTCATTTTTCTGTGTGTGTAAAAGATTAGAATACTCACATGCAGGTTTTATTGTGCGTATATAGCTGTTCACAATTCCATGTATGAATTTCAACTTATCGCCGCTGTATTTCACAATAATATACGATATGTTCAGCATCCCTTCCCATTGCTTGATATGTAGCAAATTAATTTAAAAGGCCATTGAGGTTTGTTAAACCCCATATTAACTGAATAACCAAGCGGAATTCATTGCGGTGTAGAGGTGCCCCTTTCTCCAACCAAAGAGAATATGGTTGAGAAACTGGCATCTAACTTTCTAGATGACGTAACCCAAGTCTTAGATCCGGTGCACTGGTTATTATGAAATTGTTAAGTTCATTACAATGATGTTTTTCTGATTCCTTCGAATATAATTTGGAGATTATATGTATCCGGGTTTATCGAATTATACAGTTAATCTTTAAGATCTTAACATCTCCCGAGCAGCTGGCAGTGAGCGATCTTGGGGTTTTACTTTCGGAAATGTAATAGAATTAGTGTGGAAAAATCAATGCTACTATTAAAGATAAATAGGAAGATGCGTAATCTAGTCTATTTGAACAGTTAAACATATGAATCCGTTGCACTTGTGTGTTAAATCTAACCTTACTGCCTATATTATTTTGCAACTCCCAGAGCAGATTTATCACTTTTACCAGAGATCATGTCATCTACCTAAAGTTGGATTAGTATGCGTTCATAACTAATTCTATCATGTTTGTGTTTTAGTGGTGCAGACATCTCTGTGTAGTTTAGAATGGCTACATGAATAAGCAATACAGGCTGAGAATCAGAACAGTCCTATGATACAAATAGACCGGATAGCTCATTGTTACTCAAACTCCAATGACAATAGTTTATAAAAATAATTTAAAAAAAAAATTATTAATTGTGATGTTTGCTTAGCTTGTTACAATGGCAACAGTAAGTAATATTGTTCAGACCCAGTGGGGTTTATGTATAAAGATACATTGTGGAGCAAAGTTTGAACCCTTGTGGCTGAGTAGTCTCTGCCACACTCCCTAGAGCTTCACATTGGCTCAAACTCTGCATTGTCTACAAGTAAAGTTTATTACTGCAAAATTAACAAACAATAATATACACCAATAGCTGGGACTTTTTTTTCTGTTTTGCGTCTATGAATTTTTAAGTACAGACTAAACCCTAAAAGCAGACGGAAGGCCACATCTCCTATTGTGCACCATTCAAAGGTTATTCATCATTCGTGGAGGGGAGACCATTTGACGGAGCTGTGCTTAGTCTCAGCAGATCGCGTGGTTGAGCGAATTCCAAGGCCCTTGAAATTCTAACTTAGACTAAAATTGATTTTGAACAGTGCTCTGTAGGGCCTTTTTGCAGGAAATGAACTTCTCTTAGTTAAAGTAGTTTGGGGTTGTTCTTTACTGGCTCTCCAGATGACATTTGTGGCTTGGAGCGCTCAGGTGCTAGAAAATAGGTATAAAAAAAATGGAAAAGTGAACCGAGTAAAGAGATTTATTCCTACTATCATCAGGATTTGATTTGATGAGTAGTATTGGTTTTTATTAACATTTAAGAACCAATTTTTCGCGGTACGCCACTCCATTTTTTTTTATATTCATTGCTTCATATAGGAGTGCACTTCTTCTTATTATACAGTGGATTGTAGGCAGCCATTACCAAGATTATTCATAGATCTATTTTAGGTATTTTATAATTTGTCTTCATTTATTTTATTTCATTCATGTATTTGATATTGACCCTGTTAGTATTAGAGAGATTTAAATAAATATATTCTTTTCATTTATTTGTTATATATATATATATATATATATATATATATATTCATATTAGTACCTACTCTTTATATATAGATTTTGGTGAAAATAGGTGTTTTGTAGTGATATTCAGGGTTAGGTTTGGGGGAAAGTTATGTGAGTTAATGCATAATGCATCCAACATAATATCATATGCAATATAATAAATAAAATAGTTGCTAAAAGTTTTACTTTATAACATCAAATATTCGTTTAAACAAAGCTGTTGTCATAAGAGGAAAACAAATTTGTCTAATCACAATTTGCCTTTAATTTCAACGTGTTCGTCTGTATCACCTAAACATTGTTTTTACTGTGAATGTGGAGAGTATAAAAGAATTGTAAATTATCTAAACATTAGCTAATTAGCTTAAATATATGTGTCTTTGGAGTTTCCTATTTATAATATAACCAGCGATATGCAAATGACACATTTCCTACTGAAAACCAGTTCATTTGCATATCATGCCACAGGTGATGTCATAAGCAGGAGACGCCCCAAACACATTTAGAACACATTTTTCTCCTAATCTAGCTATTCACATGTAACTTTGCCAACATAATATATAAATCATTTTCAATCGTTTTTTTTTTTATTCTCTACATTCACAGTAAAAACTAATGGGATCCCTTGATTGATATGGGGATTTCTCTTTCACATGCAATCAACTATAAAAATTTTTAACAAAGCATGAGTATCTAGGTGTCATTCCTATTGAGACGCTTTATATAATTATATTATAATTGTATAACACAATTAGATGACAGTAACCAGTATACAAACATTAAGTTGTAAATAATATTTTTGTTTTAAAGAAAACATTCCTTTTCAAGTACGATTTTTACTTTAGCATTTTTTAAAAGGTGTATTTATTAACCAGATGTTTATATCAAAATCCAACAGGAGCCTGAATGCCTGCATGACTTCGAATTCTTTATTCTCCTCATTGAAAGAAAGGGGTTAAGATCTCTCCTACTTTCGGAAATTCAGATGGATTTAATGAAGCTCTGAATGGAGCTGCATCTGCAAACAAATACTTAAATAGAAACATAAAATCACCTTTGTGTGCCAGGCTTTCAACTGAGTCCCTTTCTGCTAGCAAGGGCTATTTCTAAAAATGTGCTTGTTTATTTCATTGATGTAAATGTAGATCATATCCGAATGGAGAAAGGTTTTGGACCTTGCAGTATTCTCCCCTGTTCATTTCATGCAGAAAGAGACATCTGCGTATACAACTGGCACGCTGGCTGCCCTGCCACAACAATAAATGTCACCCTGAAAACCATCTCCTTCAAAACATCATTTCCCCGTTTCCAGCCTTTCACAGTATATCTTAAGTTGAAGATTATGCCAGAAAGTAAACTTCTACGCAGAGGATTATTCTTCGATTAGGAAACGCATTGCCCCAAAATGAGATTTGGATGCTTATTTAACCTTTCAATAGAAGTGAAGGGACGGATGTAATTGTGTCTGTCTGAAAGCTAAATCCATTTAGTCATGGGGAGCCCTATTTAACGTTTCCTTTTTTTTTTTTTGCGGCTGAGCTGCTGTGTGACTTGTAGACGGCGCACAATGTCCAAGAGTCTTCAAATACTCTCCTAAGTATACACTGGAGTCTTGGTCCAGGCACCCGGCATAATTCATTTGAAAGATCACTTTAATTCAATTTGTTTTGGTGCCCATTAGGTTGCGCCTCCAATCCTATAGCTTTATCTCACCTATGCTTGGAAAAACTTGTTTATAAACAAGCAAGGCAGCCATTTTACTTCTGTCCTTCACAAAGGTTGTTTGTTCATGACAGCGATGCATGGTAAACATATGTCCAGATTTGTTTTGAATTCTGTCCAGAAATGTAAACCTTTGTCACTGGTAGAATTCATAATGTCTAAAAAACAAAAATGATTTTGTACCAGTGAGGTGAATAAAACGATAGATAACTCAGTGGTGTAAACCTCCTTTTGTAATAAGATAGGTGCGTAAATGTTTTAAATAATACAGTATCATACATAACACTTGTTTGGTTTATATATGTAGATATATACAAATCCAAGACAAGTGCACTCAGCTTTTGGCATTAACTGTAACTACCCGGGTGCTGTGACGCTAATACATGTGTATCCCAAAAAAAACCAGAAGAAAGCACGCACTCACAGAATTTTATGATTTAGAAAAGAAGTTGATATATTCAAATACAAGTGCAAAAAAGCATAATCAATGTTCCCAAGGGGAACCGAAACGTCTATTAAGCTTTTTTGCACTTGTATTTGAGTGCATGGTTTCTTCCGGGTTTTTTTTGATACATATATATATATATATATATATATATATATATTTTTTTTTTTATATATATACAATTTACTAAACCATACTTTAATTAATAATTAATTAATTTACCCAGCACTGTGTAAAACGTATGTCACTATTGTTATTTGGTTACACCCAATTATTATATGACAATCATAGGTTTGTAAGTAATACTGTAATTATTTGTACAGTACTACTAAATATGCCAGCATCATAACCACGATGAATTTTTTTTTTTAAATGATGTATTTATATTTATATAAATTTTCTCTCCATTCAGTCTTTTTTTTTTTCTCTCTCTCACAACTTTAAAACATTTTACATCTTTTTGAAATGTGACCATGAAGCAGTCTTTTGGCTGACTTTTATTCACCAGGTTCAGTAAACTTAGATTGCACTTGTAAAGGGTCATGCATTTTCTATATTACCCTTTATCTTTCATCTGTGCTGCCACACTTGTGCTAGTTCAGTGATCATATATATCAAGTCTTCTGCGAAAGAATGTTAGAGCAATAATTATTTTATTCATGATAAGATAATGGTAAAAACCTGAATTCTCTCAAATGCGTTATTTGTTAAAAAAAAAAAAAAAAAAAAAAAAAATACTATCCATATGAAAAACTAATTGTGTCTATCTTGTAAACCAGGTCATTTCCGTTGAAATAGTATTCATATTTAATCTAGAACTGAAGATCAGACCATGATTTTGTACCTTGAATATAAATGTAATTGTTGAATAGCTTGATTTTTTTTAATATTCTTTTTCTGAAATTTTATTACTATTGAACTTTTTGGAATCAATTTAATCAATACATTTTATCAATTAAGGAGGATTATGCCATTTTTAATAGACTTTTTTTTTAAACTCCATTTATCAATATTTCAATTGGGTATGACAAGAAAGTGAGCGGTTTTCATTCAGGTATGTTGATTTTAAATGAAACACGGTTAAGAGCAACAAGACTTTTAGAGCCATTTCCTTGTTCTAAAGATTATGCTTGTCAAGAGCTACTCAAAATGGCTGCTGTGCATTTCTACTTTCAGAGAAAAATGCAATTGGGCAAGGTGTTCGGAATAGCTATACTATTGCTTATATTAAAAAACGATGCCTTGTTCATTTTATCTGCTGTGCTTTGTTCACAGACATGGCTTCTTCCAATTAGTTTCTAAAAAATAAGGCTCTGGACAGAAGATGAATACATATAGGACGTATATCTGAAAGTAAAAGCAGCCATACTAACACATGAAAAGGTTTCTCTAAAATCAAATGGTCTTCAGAGATAATATAGCTTTAAAAAGAGCATTTATTCTCAATGTGATTTTTTTTTTCTTAGCACTGGTTAAACGATTTATTTCATTTTATTTTTGAAAGGTACCGTGACACTATTTTTCTGCCTTGTTTTTATATGTTATCAAAAAAATTATCACCCAGCTGGTATTTAATAGGTAGGCAATGTTAAGTCTATGGAGGCTGGCATTTTTTTAAGAAAAGGCAGCAACACCAGGCGCAAGCACGGTCTGATCTCCAAAAATTACTGTCATGGGAGGGCTACTTGGATGGGTCGCTCCTATCGGAATCAGTTCCACAAGATACATTGCTCAGGTCCGAGAAAGTACAAATCTGCAAACCGGGTTATAATCACTGGTTCCCCTCTAGCAATCACCCAACATGGCAGACGACACCGGTCATGTTGGGTAAAATCAGAAGAACTTTTATTGATACACAAAACAACATATTTATACAGTCAAACATCTGATAAGAAATATAAAGAACAATAACAAATTAAGTTTAAGATAGAATATTGAATGGAAACAGGACATGGGGGATTACAAGTTAACACATCACACAAAGGATAATTGAATTTGGTGCCAAACTGGTTGGTGAGCAATAGGAACGGGGGAAAACATGGAGTGACCAATCGCTGAGGAGGGGCGTGGTCTAAGGCCAGACTTGGCAGAACTGAGGAATTCAATCTGCCCTTTAACTGGGGAACCAATCAGCACAGCGCAGACTAGGCTATTTAAATAAGCGACTAATCAGTGCTGTGCTAGACATTTAAACATGTTGGGTGAAATATGGCAGAACCGATATACCCCACTAGCCAATCAGAGAATGAGCTACATAATTTTTCTCTAATTAGGGTAGTGGACCTTTAAACCGCCGGCCAATCAGCAACGGGCTGACAATTCAAATGTGGCGAATGCCACTAGAGACTGGGCTTAACCTTTATTGAGGAACTTGGTCTCTGGCTGGTCATCCGAAATACAGTGAACATTGCCCTTTCAACAAAGTTACGGGGAAACACACAATTTGGCCGGAACGTAGGAAATGACGACCTGGCTATGTCTAGGGGGAAGTATTGAGTAAGTGTAGGGGGCATATGGTTCTGTGATGGATGCATTAGCTAAGTGTGGGGGCAGATGGCTGTGGGGGGATGCATTGGCTAGGGGGCAGATTGGCATATAAAAATAAATAAAAACAAGAAATGCATTATTTTTTTCTATCATAATTTTGTTATGAAAAAAATAGTTTACATGTGAATATATAGAGGTAAAACTTTTTTTTAGGGTAGTCTTATATTCAGACTTTATCGTTTTTTCCTAAATTTATATCCAAAGTTTGGAGGGGTGGTCTTATATTCTAGCAAATACGGTAATTGACTCCAAGTCTTTTTCAAAGTCGGCAAACTCATTTGTGTGTAGGCCACAGTAGTTTTCAGCTCACATTGGGTGGCTTCAGCAGTAGATGTCAGTTGTTAATTATGACCCAATAGTTTTAGTTATGTGTTCGTGAGTGAAATCAGATGGCCCACACCTTGGTGTCATGTGGGCCAGACGTTCAACTCTTCAAAAAAGGCAGATGGTGAGATTATGCCATCTACCACTCCAGCGTGCCCAGAATCAAACCATTTCATTTTGCCAGTGAATTTCGTGTCTCCACTAACTATGGACAGTCATCCCCCATGTTCCTTTAAAGAGCATTATGAAATTACATTTACAGTAATGCAGGGCTTGAGGTATAATGGATGACATTACTGCAGGATACATTCATGATAATCCATGGCTCAGTTGATCTCATTTATGTACATTACACATTGTATTCATGAAAGAGGGAATTGCATGGCATTGACTGGGGAATTTCAAACTTAATGCCAAAGTTGGAAAATTTTCCAAAAAACTGAAAAATTTCGAAATTTTCCTAATTCATTTTCGTGAATAAATCACTATGCATTTCTAACAATACCCTTTTAAATGATACCATAGCGTATACTTATTAAGTAATTAAAAGTTGGGGACTGTTGTTATAGCTCAAAAACCTTTTAGAAAACCAACCATTCTACCTGCTATCATCAATTTATTTAACCTCCCTTTACTGTAAATAATCCCTTCCTCTATTGAAGCATGAACCTATTTTTGCTAATCTTATATGATGGCTTGCTGTTTGCACAGTCCAATGGATGAACAGTTTCCACGAGCAGTCCTTTATATTGACATTTTATATACTTGCCCATACGGCACATAAATACCTTTTGGCTACAGTCCAATTCCTCTATTGCTTGTACTATTTCTTCATATTTTTGTTGCATGCATTGTATTATATGATTATAACAATAATATGTAAAAGGTACTTGCTTAAGTTAAAGGGGTTTTAAAGCGCGACATAATGGTGAAAGGACAATTTCTAATGGACGATCCACCTTAAACTGTTCATTATCATGCTTGTTCATAGTTTAAAAATGTGTAGTATTTGAGATCGTGTTAACTCGCCTACCATGGCACCTTGGGTAAAGTTCAGTTTATCATAACACTATCCTTATACCAATATCTCTGTCCATCCAAATCGTCTACAGGTTTTTTCAAAACATGTTTGTTAAACATTGTCCCTATATATCCTTTTAGATATTGTACTTTCAAGACAGTTACTTGTCTCCCTCATCATATCTTCCTCAGAGCCCTGGATATGCCTTGAAAAAAGAAACTTAATTTTGATACAGTGGTCTAAATTTGGCACATCAGAAAAGGTATATTACCACCTCGATCGTAGTCTTTGTTAACTTGAAGAAATTAAATATAAAAGCCCTGTAGGGATATGAAACTTAATATATAAAAATGACATAATGATTATAAAAGAATGGTGATCTAATCCTTAGATTAGGAGAGGGCAGTATAATTTAAAACAAAAACATATTAAAAAAAGATATTAAAAGAAAGCTAAGCCCCCATCTTATCTTAGACAGATATATGCAGCAATCTAATTTTCTATTATAGCTTATAAGTCTTACCCATTCCATCCCTCCTCCTTATAAGCCCATGTACCTGGTGCTTTTAACCTAGTGACTCGGTTGAATGCCAATGTCAGAAAAAGGGAAAACTATGAAATAAAATGTTTACTACTGAAAACAATTACACACTATTTACATAATCGTATTGTGCTTTATAGGAGAACACACCTAACAAGCTAGGGACCACAAGTACTTCAAGAGAGCGTTATACATCTCTGTGCAGAGAGTGCTCATATATTTCAGATGTAGGGACTTCTGGATAATTTAATGCATTCAACTATATTAACTGTGCCTTTAAATAACCTTTTACACGTGTGAGGTCTGCCATGAAGACAAAGACTGTATTTGTATCCAAGTTTGTTCACACGAGTTACAAATTCTGCAAGTGCGATGCTTTATTTAGTCTCATCACCCAAATCCCTTGATGTCCCTCCGCTTGCCTCAGTGTCTCAGCTGAGACCCAATTAGAAGGTTATGGTTCACCCAATTAACAGAGCATTGAACTCATGATTGCGAACCACCAAAATGAGATTTGAGTTCTTAGTCCATGTTCCTTGTGCTCAGCCAGTTTTAAATTGTGTTGCGCTTGCCAGTGATGTACAGTATCCTGCTAATTAATGTGCAGTGCCATTTTAATTGGTTATCAGCTGAGACCGGATTAAATGGGGGGGGGGGGGGGGGGTGGATGTTGTATAAGAACAACCCAAGTAACGGGTTGGAGTTTGGAAAGTATTTGCATATCATGAATATATGACCACCTGTTCCTCTTTAATGGATTCTAACAAATACAATACTGGGGTACGAAAACTTTATTTGTTGGCCTTAATTTTCCCTCTTTCATTTATAGATATTTCTTTCCCTCTATCCTTTAACAATGCAGTTTTGAGAAATGGCTGTTTTTTTCTGAAAATACTAGACTGCATTCTACATGTAGTCAGCGAGGTCTGTCTATGGGGCTTACATGCTGCCAGCCTACAGGGATTCAGCTCTATAATCTATCCTGGTTTTCCATAAAGTCTTCATATTTATAGAATATTGTAGATATTTTTGGCAATTATGCGGTGCCTCTCCTCATGCCTATATTTACTTACCATTGTGTAATGAAATGTTGGTTGCACTTGAAAACCCAGTTCTTCCAATCTTAAAAGACAACCACATATTACACACTTGTGGATGAAAACTAAAACTTTAAGTTTAAAAAAAAAACACGGGCTATTCCCAAACTCAGGACAAATACATAGTAAGTTAGGTTTATTAGCATGTGTGTAAGATTGTTCTAGTAAAAGTTAGAAAAAGTGTTGCTTCCATCATTTTTTTAATGTTATAGTACATTATATGATCAAAATAATGTTATCTTCTTATCCCCCCCCCCAAAAAAAATATATAATTTGTGTGGGTACATTAAATTAGAAAAATTACAGCTAAACACAAACACTTCAGAAGTGTTAACACTTCCCATATAATCTGATCCTGAAGTGGTTAATTATATTGTAATATGTTATGTTTCAAATCTATTTGGACCAGTGTCTTTTGATGTATGGATCTAACTTTCAGGTTATCCCCATTCCCTGTGTTTCCCCGATTTGGGACACGCCAAGATTTGACTGGTAATTAAACCCTAAATAAGGTGTAAATGTAAAGCACCACAAACTCTTTTTTGAGGTGATTCTCAAGATTTTATCTTATGCCTAAAGTGAAATCAAATAGATTCATTTCTATGAGTAATATTGTATTTTATTGCTTCAGCTCTACATTGGGAAAGAATGCTGTTTCAATACACATATTGGGTGATATTTACTCAAAAGGAACTATGGAGTCTACCAACATATGTTTAAGGGAGAAGGGATGGGTGGTTTGAAGGTCATGTACTAACAGACAATAATTACTCAAGTTGCGAAGGTAATAATTAGGAAATCTCACTTAGACATATTTGAGGCAATTTTGGGGGCAAAGTACTATATTTGAAACAATTCCAGATTTAGCACATTGCGTAAAATTGATCTAGTTTTGTCTTTAGGTCTGCTAAATAATGACTTCCGAGAGCAACAAGAAAATCAGGCTGATGCCGTCATATCGGAGTCTGAGTGGTATCGTCTTTTACAACAAGACTGCACCACCATTTTCCTTTCCTCATATGTGGGAGGTGGGGCTTAAGCCATTTATTTTAATATCCCCTCTGCTTCATATAATCTTTTAAATGTTTACAAATATCTGTCTAATGTTATTAAATTGCAGTCATCTTTCAGTTAAAAGCAAGATCTGGGCTGGAATTATTTTTCCGTCCGTTACTAAAAGGTGTTTGGGGAACTAAAATAACTTTTTGGAAATAAATCGTTCTGCAGAGTCCTTTTATTTTGGTTTGGGGCTGTAAGACGCCTGTTTGACAAGGTACGTTACTGTACAGCTGCAAGATCCAAAGCTATGAACCCCCAGGGGGTGACTGTTTCTAATCCTCAAGGGGATTCATGAGGTAGATGAGTACTCTAAATGATAAATCCTTACATAGTCATCAGGCCCAGCGTTTTGGAGGGAAATAATGTCCCCAGTCCACGGACTAGTTTCACTTCCTTGAATATTATCAAGTCACAGGAAAGTTTTTTTGGGATATAGAAAATCTACAATATTTAGCATAAGAAACGCCATTAATGTCCCCCCCCCCCATGTATTATATGAGCGCCATTGTTACTTATTTCTGCACAGATACTACTTTTATTATTTTGATTGAACAAGCCCTATCAGGCTTATTGTACTTCAACCTAGTCTGGCTTTGTATTGGGAAATTGAATCAGTCCATTGACCATTTGCAGTAAAGTATTGTCGGAACAATAAAATAGTCGCATGGCTCTCCAAAGGCCGAAAATGCAACTTAGAATTATTTCTAAAATAAAGAGAATGCTTTCTTACAAAATAGGTCTAGTTTTCCAGGGTAATGCTGTTCGTTTGACAGCAGTAGAGTTTTTTCTATCCAGCACATCAAACTTAATTACTTATTTGAATTCTACTATTTAAACTATGTGCTTCTGATGTTACAGTAAAATTCTTTACAGATCTAGGCCAAGAGAAGATATGTGAACGGATACCATAGATAGAATGGGAATTGCAGTGTTGTAAAATAGAACAGACACCTTTTTCCAGTAGCAGTGTAAAAACATCATAGCTGCCTGTACTTTTGTGACAGGATCCTAATATCTGCTCTGCACCTCACCAGTGCTACCCTGGTCCCACCATAACATTCTGATATAGTCGTCATGGTATATCGCAGCATAACCTCTTTCCGGATTGTTCACCATATCGACATTACTCATATTTGCATGGCGGCCTGTGATTATGCACGCTACACACTGTTATAGTTAAAAAAAAAATATATATATATGTATATTTAAATTATTTCAATATAATGTTTATTTCATTTTGATATAATGATGAAAATAGGGTACAAACAACCACATACTATACATGTATATTTAAATAAAAAATAAAAAAAATATATATAACAATTTTAACTCCTCATTTACTACATATACTTGCTTAGGTAAAAGATCATTTTTCTGAATGAATCCTCCACGTTCCAAGTTTATGACAATTCTGCTAATGATTCTTTTTTTGCAGGCATGGGTACTATATTTGTACTGTTAAGCAATTATTTCACTGTTTAAAAAAAATTAAGTAATATCTCCTTGCAAATAATGTAATAGAGTCTTATATGCATTATGGTTTGATTATGAAAATGTATTATTTACAATTTCACATCAGAAGGATAGACAAGGGGGGACATTGTCAATTACATGATATTGTAGAACAAATTATTTTACGAGGCAGTTTTTTATGGGTCACCACATATGGGCAGTTGGACAACACTGAGTTTTATGTGAACTAATGAGAGACAAATTCAATAGTGCAACTATTATTGTTAAATTTAGTTAATTTTCTTTTCGTTTTTTCAAACTGCCAATTTTCCTCTGTTTAGTCTGTGCCTGCAAATGGCAACAATGCTGTATGTAAATTTTATATAATTAGAATTTTATCAAAACAGTTCAGCAGTAGCGTTATAGGTTTGGTTTCTATATGTATGTACTTCCTCATGCATGGGGAAAGAATAATTTTACCACACGTTTATATCTGTTTGTCGTGATAATAAAATAGCTCATATGCTGAAATTTCCCTCTCAAGATTTTGCAATTGCTTTACTCCTCTGGGATGGTGTTGGCCTTGTTCCCTCGTTTCCTATTTCAATGAGAAAATAAACACAAGCAACTTGTGGGTGTACTATCTTATGTTAACACTTCACATTCACAGTAATTTATCTGAAGTTGTGTCAGGAACTATCAGCATAAAGTTACATAATGCTTATTTTTATGCTGATGAAAATTTCCACTTGTCTTATATTCGAGGACGACTTATAATCAGACCTCAAATGGATATCTGATTAAAAAGACTAAGAACTGTAAGTGGACCTGGATCCTTCCCACGGGCAGCTGTTGAATGTCTGTGTGCTGCACACAGACATCCTCTGATGCTGCCCGATACTTCTGCCTGGGCTTCTGAGATGGCATGCCAGGGCCACTTGGTCTCCCGACGTTCCGTTTCAAAAGTCCGGTGGAAATGTCGGGCAGATTCGGAGGATGTCTGTGCACCGAGCAGCGCACAGACATCTTCCTGCTGCTCTACTAGACAACAATGAGTTAAGGCATGCTGGCATATAGTAGGATGCACCCTGGGTAGCAAAACTGGGGGACCCACTGGCAAGACTTGGGGCATATTGACAAGTCTGAGGATGCATTGGTTAGTCTAGGGATGCATTAGCAAGTCTAGAGGCAGATTGGAAAGAAATTTATTTTTGCAATTATAATTTTATTAAATATGCAAAAACAGTTTAGATTATTATATGCTAGTAAAACCTTTCTCCTATTTGGTCGTCTTATATTAAATTAATCCAAAGTTTGGGGGTCCATCGGTATGTTTGTATTATAAGCTGGGTGTGTTAGTATTGTTTCTCTTACGTTAGAAACCGCTGTGCATTAGAGTAGTAAAATTAGTTATTAGGCCAAATGATACATAAATGTAATTTCCAGAATTAAAAAGAAGCAATTAGCTATCCAAATGGATCTTGAAAATCTGTATTGGTGTATTCATTTTGCCTGGTATGCTTGCTAATCTAATTCATGGTATTCTCTTTGGAGACACACACATTTCTTCCATATATCACAGTTAAATACATTTTAAGTGTTCTCTATAAATGGTCCTCATTTGCTTTTTACCATTACTTAAATTACTTCTTGTAAGTTATTTGTTGTGCTACTTCAAATATATAATATGTACAATTTCAGTATATAATAGAACCCATTTGGCATATTTGTATTATTTAATGGGCAATTCTAGGTAAATGCTTGATTGAAAGATTGAAGATGCTTTAAATGTACGATTTATTGAAAGAATACAAGTAAAGTAGCTTGATGAGTCCTCTTTGCTCCGTATTGCTCTACACAGGGCTGACATTTTGTTCAGAATCATGGTCCAGAGCTTCCTTCATCTTATTTTCATACATACTGTTGTCCTTTAAATGTTTTGTTGTTGTTTCTGTGGCATTTACTTTTAAGCCTTATGTTAAATATAATAATATCAGTGAAAGAAGAGGTGGAGAGTTTTTTGTATTTATTTTATTCTTTGAAAGGTTTGTTTCAAAAGACACATTTCATTTATAGATATACAACATAATAAACATAATCAAACAGTACCTCACCAAATAATACTATATATAATATATAATATATACTTAGGTCTATTATTAGTAAGAAATATTATAGCACTGGTTTATTAACTCTTAAAGCCAAGCAACCATTTAATTAAAATGTCTTTGTAGAGTACCATATGTAATTATATTCAGAAAGCGTTTTAAAATGAGATTTTCCTGGAATAATTTTGACTTTTACATTAGCCGAAAGGTTTAATGTTCAATTCCACAATGGGCATTATAAAGGACTGCAGTGAATATGTGTGTGTGTGTGTGTGTGTGTGTGTGTGTGTGTGTGTGTGTGTGTGTATATATATATATATATATATATATATATATATATATATATATATATATATAATATATATATAGTGTGTGTGTGTGTTTATATATATATATATATATATATATATATATATATATATATATGGACAACTAATTTTCTACACATAATTAATCTATTCTCCTTCTGACATTTTTGAGCAAACAGTTATGAATATGAGCACCTCATTTGCCTGCTGATGAACTGAGAGGGAAATCTAAATTAAAACTTTAAATACCACTATTTAATTACCCAAATGGCACTGCCTATGCTTGAAGAGTGTCTGGGATTATTCTGTTTTTCAATTTGTTTTAATGCTTCCTTAGCAAAAGCTGTTGTGCTCCCAGGCCTATTGCAGTCACTGATGAACTATATAAAGATAAATGACATTATAGTAAATTCCACTTAATGACACATATTTAATTTTTTTGAACACAGACATTTTCTGCCTGGCAAAACGAAGGCTAATTACCTCAAAATCGAAATAAAATAACTCCTCATTTTCTCAGCTAATAGAAATGAAATGTTGCAGATTAATGATGCTATTTATCTCTTTATAGTATTAAAAAAAAAAAAAACCTGATAGCATGGTTCCCCGAGGAAACTGCTTATAAAATGAATCAGAAATCGCAATTTAATAGGTTATTAAAATTGTTTGAGTACAGGCTGCTCTGGTTCATCTTCCCGTAAATTTAAATTAAAGATCTGTATTTTATTATTGCAAAAATGGCAAGCTTGTATATAATACTAAGGGGAACAAATCCCATTATTGACAAAAAATATTTAAAAAAATGATAGATTGGCATGGTATGATGATAAAATATTTCCTTTTGTTTCCTATTTAGCATTTTTTTTTGTATCCCTCTGGAAAATTCAATAAAATAAAATTAAGAATAAAATGATACGTTTTTGCAAGCACCAATGTCAGGTGTATAATTTAGATTGATAATGATTTGCATAATTGTACAGTTGGAATGTTAATATTAATAAAGATAGGTGAATTTAAAAAAATGCCTTCCCTGTGACCAAAAAATGTTAACTGTATCCTGAAATATATAATAATTATTAGCTCTTAATATTTTTCTAGAGGAAATATGTTTATTTTTTTTAACTATCTGGAATTTTTTCCCCCACAAGTTACACGATGCGGAACTAACAGTTTGTGAGTATACTTTGTAATTTTATTTGTAACAAATTAACATAATGGTGATTGTTATAAGAAGCACTTCCACTGCCATATAGCATGTTCTGCAGCATGACCGACACACGTTTTGTATTGTTATTTAGCGTAGCTTTTCCATAATGTGTATATTAAATGCACCTGGTTCATTGTACCAATGGTGGGTACGCAGATCTTGCTTTGGTATTTTAGCAATAAAAAGTTGTTAGAGAATTGCCTTGTTAATCAAACTGTTCAATCACCTGAACAGATCCACCTAATCATCTTTACAAATCTGTATTTTTTAAAATTCTTTATGAATCCCAAATAAAACCAAGTCGTTTCACAGACATTAAAGAATGTCAACAAATCAAACAAGTTGGTATGAGGAAGGTCAGTTTTTACCAGTTGGGAGGCACTAATTCAGTGATTTTAGACTAGTGGAGGTTTTGGTGCTAAGATTACAGGGATTATTAGATTTTAGTCTTTTTTTTTTTTTAATCTTTTAGAAACCACAATCCTTTTTTGTATTTTTTATTTTTTGCAACTGTTTTATTTATTTGTAGATTAGCTTTTAATCCCGAAGCCTACTATGTATGAGATTTATTTTTTATTTTTATGAAACCATTATGACATTGAATTCACATGCTTAGATTTGTCGAAGGTGTGCCTTGGTGTACAGCACCGCTAACGGTGTCCTATCACTGATAACTCTAGGAGTAGCTGTACAAATGATTGTCCTGTTTGTTGTTTGTTTGCTAATTTTCCTTGTTGCAAGCCACATACACAGTGTTTGCCCTTTGTTCCAGTCGGACTTGTCTTGTAACTCTTCCTTTTGGCCCTTTCGTGTTCCTTTGCTGGTTTATTCATATACCTTGTCGACCTTGTTGACCTTTTGGTCTCCCCTCATAGCTGTTTAGCAGAGTGAACAAATTGAAAGCCGCTTTGGCAACAAGAAACACTACCGAGTGCAAGAAAGGGAGGGAGATAGAGGAGAAAATTAATTAGTATTCCAAGAAAAAAAAACCCACACAAACGGCACCTTCAAAGAAACAAATAAGCATGGCATGTATCAGCCGGGCTTGTAAAACAGAAACCATTCATTTAGAACTAAACAACACAAATGGCTGTGTATTATATGGGTTTGTTTTCTATTGACGTGATTAAATGGGCATTCTTTCAAAGCTGTTTAGGAAGAGCTCTTACCTTTATGGAAGGCTGCCTCTCTTAGAGATTTGTAATGCTACTTCTGTTAAATGCCTGATATTAATAGGATGCCGGTTGCTTTACTATCCTCTTTTTGTGCGAGATATTCTTTATCTCCATTTATTATTCGGATTTTATTCACATTTGTCAAATATATTCGGCAACAGTGCACAGTGGCTGAAGATACAACACTCAAAAATGGGACTCTACGTGCTCTAAATGCATCACTCAAGACAACGATGGTTTAAATATAGGCTTGCAGCATACATTAACTATATGATCCAAAGCTTGTGAACTATCACATTATCACATAGGTGTGCTGCACCAATATTTGTCTGGAGCACCTCCAGAGTTTTTAACCAGTTGAGCTTGATGGATTTTTAGATATTTTTTTATATACTCTGATCATAGCCTCTAATGCAGAAATATTCCCTCTGCCCAGCCTCCTTCATTCTACTTGACCAATCAGTATTGGGGGCTTACTTTATAATTTTGAAAATGCAGGTAAGGATAGAGCTCTCTGGGGCTATTCACTAAAAGGGTGAACATTTCGTCTCACCAGTTTAGATATACATTGTGCAGGTAGAATTCTGGTCAGCTTGCTTAGCGGAGGAAGCCAACCATGTTTGTCCCTGCACAATGTATAGTTAAAATGGTGAGATAAAATTTTTATCTCACCACAACTCCCCTAAACTCATCTGCAACTCACCTTCTAGTGAATAGCCTCACTGTATAAATGCCATGTGTTTTATTATTGATGATGAGCTTTTTGTGCGGCACTTGTGCTTAATAAATCCCAGCAGCCATGGAACCATGATTTATTGTAGAACACTATGAGTCTACATTTTCTCTATCTCTTAAAGAAACTGTGTTGATTAGTACAGGGCTTGACAAATTTAATTTTGTTTTAGGAGCCAGCAAAAAATTCTAGGAGTCCGACCGCCACACATACACACAATCACACAAAAAAAACATACACACACACAATTACACAGTCATGTACACACATACGCATGCAGACTGGCACATACTGTCCCCTCGCGCTGCACACAACAGAAAAAAACCCCATCAGTCCCAGAGGTCACAATACCCGGGCACCAGGGCTTTGTCGAGCCCTGGATTAGTACATTTCTTTACTAACATAACTGTGAGCAGCCTTGAACTACTGAATTTTAAAATAGATGAAACAGACCGTTAAGTCCTGCAACTACAGGGTACGGACAGCTCCCCTTGACTGTGAATATGAAGTTGACATGTGTCTCTTTATAAGGACATTCCTTCTTCTTCCTTCTTCTTCATTATCAATAACTATTTAGCTAGTGGAAGAGGAAGCCACTTTCAAAGATCAGCATTTTGGGACATTTGTCAAACATTGTGTTACATATTTGACTTCTGGACTTTGTGTGTGTGTGCTGTGCATGTATCTTTTTATTGTACTTGTAACATTTTTTGAAGGGCCCCCTGTGTGGCATGTCCTCACATTCTTTTGATTAATAAGTATCACTCCTCATATTTACAACTTATAGCATATAAAGCAAGGGATGGGGAACGTGCGGCCCTCCAGCTGCTGATGAACTACAGCTCCAATAATGCTTTGTCAGCTAAGATGCTGGCAAAGGAGTTAGTGAAGTTAAGTTGGAAAATAAATCAACACTCTCACTAGTGAAATACAGCCTCCCAATAGAACACTCTCCCTACTGCCAAATGGAAAGATGAATAATTAACTGAGTAAGATTTGGGAATAATTTCTGATCCTCAGACAGCAGTATGCAATGTCAAACACATGTTTAGAAAAAAATTATTTCTCTAACCTTTTTGAGTATGCATTTTGGGGACAGACTGTCACTATAAGGTGTGCTTTGCCTTAACCCCTTTGTGACAGTGAACGTGCCAGGTACATCCCGTTATTGACCATTTACATGTCTGACACGTCCTGCAGATCCGACTTCGTTATACCCACTGGCATATATCAAACGAGCTAAAACCGTCCATCACACTGCTTGCTGCTGTATGTGCCTGACCTAATCACAGTGATGAAATCAGGTCTGTGCAGGACTTTGATCCTACCACATTGCATTGTGATCAAAGCAGGGAACACAGTGACAAGGTACTAACTGATAATGGTCGTGAGGACCATGGGGCCCCTGCCAATGCAGCAGTCTGCCTCATGACATCACTAGTGAAACAGGAAATCCCCTTTGAATTAATTGTAATAAATTGAACAAAGCAGATTGGTTATGATGTAAGTTATGGAAAATGTCAAATATGTGTCTATATCACATTTTGAACACCAGGAATTCCCTCTAATAAGATGCATGAAAGAACTTGGCTTCTAAAGAAAGAGTGCAAAGTTAAAGTGACAGTCTAGTTCTCAAACTCACTTCGGTGCAGGTGGAAGATTACTGCACTGATCTACTCAAGCCCTCCTCTGCATGCATTACTATAGGTACTGCTGCACTGATTGTGTAGGCACTGAGCATGTTCCAGTTTTGTCTCATTTATTCACTTCCTCTGCTGCTCTGCTTGTGAAATAGAAAGCAGTTTAACTTAATAACCTTGGTGTTGTACACAGTAGGATCTCTTAACAGTGCAACATATTGTCTGATGACATCACTAGAGAAACAGGAAATGCCATTCATTTAAATGGCATTATTCTCATTGGTTCCTGCAGTTGTACAAAAATACAAACTGCCCTGTTCTGACAAAGTGGAGCTCTTTGAAGGACAATGTCAACCATTAAAACCTATGAAAAGGATATTTTGCCTATAGAGCGCAATGTTATTTTTTTATAGTAAGGACAACAAAGGTTTGGAGCTTCCCCCTTAGTGAGGTTATACTTGCAAATACAACTGATGGATTAAAAGGTCTGAGGCATGCCTACAGAGCTATAATACACCAACTCAGAATTATTAACCTGTTAATGTAGGTAGAAATCTGACTGATTTTCCCCTCCTTTTGGATCAGCAGTAGCAACAGGAATGTGTTAAAAGTTGAACTTTTCTTTCAAACTAAATGAACTTTTTACAAGGAACAATAGGTGTGATGTGAGTGGGCCATGGGCGACAAGCCCTAAGGCAGCACTTTTCAGAGGCGCAGTGCCTCTCCGGATGCTCATCCACTCTTAAGCATGCCGAACAAATATTCCCGGGGGGCAGTGCCGTCGCCACACTTCAGCATGCAAGGCCGCACTTTCAGCATGCGGCACACATGCGGCGAACGAGCCGCCGCACAGTTTGCCAGATGCACATTCGTCACACAGGTAAGTAGATTGGAAATTCTGGGGGTGCAGAATGTCAAGTCTGAGAGTCAGCTTGGCAAGTCTGGGGATGCAATGGCAAGACTGGTGGGCAGAATGGCAAGTCTGCCGATGTATTAGGAGCTCAAAGAGGAAGGGGTATAGTTTATGGAGGACAGGGTCGGTCTTAAACAGGAAAAAACACCATTTATTTTTAAAATGTTGTGGCTCTATAAGATGGTGTGAACCATGAGTTTGACATGACAATTAAAAAAACATTTTACAAAATGTATTCCTTATTAATATCTTTGTTTAAACATTGATAGAATGTTTAGTAAGTCATGCTAGTGAAAGTGGACTGAGAAACTTTCATGTTATCATAATAAAAACAACATATGCAAATCATAAAAAGAACTGGTAAAAGCTATCTTAGGATTTGGAACAGGAAAACTGCTTCATGTTTAAATTTGTCAGTATTAAAGTAGATGCTGTCCTTCAAACGCCCTTCAAAAATACAACTCCTACCATACGGAGCACTAATGATAGTGCTAACAAAGCAGTTATTGTGCGGGAGAGAATTGAGAATGATGTCTCTTCTGATATTTAAGCTAAAACATTTTTATCAGAGAATAAGAGTTATGTAAATTACAATTTTGCCATTCTGAGCAAAGCAGCATTGTCTGCTGAGTCAGACCGGAAAGTTGACATTGGAGCTCTTCATCCCATCCTTAGCAATGACAACTCTCTCTGCTATATTTAACTCAGCTACATCACACAGTGCCAGAATTGTCTGCAATGATAAAAAGTTTATATATATATATATATATATATATATATATATATATATATATATATATGCTAAATACCCTCATATTACTGTCTAGTTTCTGAAGGTTTTCTCCAGCTTGAGACTTGATCTCTCCTCAGACACTGCTCCAGTTATAAGTTATTTTATATTAGCAAACATGGTTTTATGCTAGTGTATGCATTAGGAAAAGCTTTATTTCCTCTCTTATACACTACCGTTGACGTAATGTGCTCCTGTATATATGAAGGCTAAAAATACCATGGAGGCCTACCAGTTTGAAAGAGGGGGAAAAAGTTAATTCCTAACTTAATTTGTTTATGACATATGCATTTTTTCTTATTTTTAAGTGCCACTTAAATCCCCTGACATCTTGAAGTGTAGCTTATTAAAACTACTTGAAACCCTATTCTATACTATTTAGATTTATATAAAATAAGCTAGGCACAGATCTTTGACTATGACCATAAATTTGTCAAGCACAATGTATAGACATTGTTTTACCCTCTCTATAAAATGTTATCTGAGGTGTATGCTTTAAGATATAACCAAAAAGCAATTTCAGATACATATGTAATATAGTTAGGCACTGATCTTTGACCATGGTATATAATACGTATGTATGGAATAGCCTTCCAGCGGAAGTGGTAGAAGTAAACACAGTCAAGAATTTTAAACATGCGTGGGATAGACACAAGGCTATCCTAGATATAAGATAGGGAACTGGGGACTAATAAAAGTATTTAGAAAATTAGGCAGACTAGATGGGCCGAAATGGTTCTTATCTGCCGACACATTCTATGTTTCTAATACAGCAACCACATCCATTTACTGTTGTTAGCATAGCCACTCTTGAAGCATAGCCAATAAACTGAGGGCTTAGCAATCTAGATAAATATCAAATCTAAAAACAACTGTAACTTCAAACAAACATTGTAAACACTGGCAATCCTTAAAAACATATGCCTAGCTAAAAAAAAAAATCTTACTTTTGCCATCAGTTTGGCAAGCATAATATAAAGACATTGCTTCATCCTCTTTAAAAAAAAGTTATATGATGGGCATGCTTCAAGATGTAACCAGAAAGCTAAGTGTGTGTGTGTGTGTGTGTATATATATATATATATGTGTGTGTGTGTGTATATGTATATATATTATTCAATCTTATTGGTTTTGTGACTAATAATTCCTAGATTTTACTAGTATTATGACGTAAACTCATAATTTATAAAGACAAGGAGGCAAGCATTATGCATATCTCTTTATTTCCTCAACAGCAGAGAAGATAATAAATAAATAAAACATTAACTAATCACAATACATCATGAACTCCCTCTCCTTTACTATACATTAACTAATCACAATACATCATGAACTCCCTCTCCTTTACTATACATTAACTAATCACAATACATAATGAACTCCCTCTCCTTTACTATAAAAAATGTTAATCAATTGTATCTGAAAATACAGAAAAGGGGTGGGAATAATGCTCGCCTCCATGTCTTTAGAAATTATGAGTAAACGTGATAATCCTAGTAAAATCTAGGAATTTATAAAGACACGGAGGCTCACGTTATGCAATTTCAAAGTAAAGCAAACACATTAGACGTAAAATGGGTACTAGGTCTAGAATAGAATTCACGGAATGTAGTTTCCCGTGACCATTCAGCTGCTTTAAGCAAGTCTTCCAGTCTGCACCCAGAAGCCATTGCCGTGGATGCCATGGCTCCCCGAGTAGAATGGGCACCAAAAATGGACACATCAACCCCTGCTTCTTGTAACACCCATCTAACCCACCTGGCTAGAGATGGAGTAAATACCGGGAGATGTAGTCTGCGAATTGTCAAAAATAACTCTAGAAGCAATTCTAAAAGGAGTCCCGACTTAGTTTAAAAATAGAAGTGAGAAAACTGAGGAAGGAAGTTATAGGCGCTGAAACGGGATCCAAACATTGTCCCACGCACCAACCAGCCCATGGATTCCCGGCAAGTATAAGCCTGCCAAGTGCCTTGGGCCCAAGCACCTTCCAAGAGAGCCAGAGTTGCTGACGAAATGCCTGGCACAGACCAGGTTCCCCGGAGAGAGACCACGCCAGGAGTTGAATGTGGTTTCCTGGCAACAACAGGTGTGGTTGACCTTGAAGGTTCGCTAGCATCAGGTTAATGAGGACGAAGCCTGGGATAATCTGTGGACATTTCCAGAAGGGATGGGAACCATGGTTCTGAGTCCCACCAGGGGGTTAACAGGATCATTAAAGCACGATTCTGATGAAGATGGACCAACGTACGGGCGATCAGGTAAAATGGTGGAAACGCATAGAGTAGTCCCGAGGGCCAAGTCTGAAGGAATGCGCCGTAGCTAATGCCTCCGGATCTGGCCTCCAGCTGTAAAAGTGAGGGAGTTTAGTGTTGAGGCGGGATGCAAAATGGTCCCCATAGATGCTGAAGGTGTTGAATCGTCCCGGCATAAATACGCCAGTTGCTGGAATCCCATAAGTAGCGAGAATTCCAATCAGTCTCGGTATTGCTCAACCCTGGAATATGTTCGGCTCAAACGGAAATGTTGTGAGCCAGACAAAAGATCCAGAAATCCATCGCCAATAATGACAGGTCCTGCGACCTCGTGCCTCCCAGGTGGTTTATGTACCTGACAATGGAAACATTGTCCATCCGCAGAAGGATGGAACAATTGTGGGATTCCCCGGCGAAGCTGTATATCGGTATATTCCCCGCCTGTAGCTCTAGGTAGTTGATGTGGAGAGCGGTTTCGTCATGCGACCATCTGCCTTCTGTGGAGGTAGAACCATATTGCGCGCCCCATTCTAGAAGACTGGCATCCGAATCGATGACCAAATCTGGGGTCACGCCGAAAATCTCCCTGCCATTCCACATGCTGATGTGTACGACCAGGGCTCGAGTCCTGCAGGAACGCGTGGGAACGGCGTTCCTGCACTTTTTTCATGGCAGGAACGCCGTTCCCTTTGCTCCTGCAGTGGCGGATCTGGATTTGATTTTTTTTTTTTCAAAGTCCAATTCTCGCGAGACGCGAGATTTCGGCCGTTTCGCGGGCTTTTCTCTGCACGGAGGAGGTGTCCGTCCAGGGACACAGAGCAACAGCTACCAGGTAAGTGATGGGGAGGAGGGTGGTTCCTGGGCATCTGACTGGCACAATATTACTGGGCATCTGAGAGGCATAATATTACTGGGCATCTGAGAGGCATAATATTACTGGGCATCTGACTGGCATAATATTACTAGGCATCTGACTGGCATAATATTACTAGGCATCTGACTGGCATAATATTACTGGGCATCTGACTGGCATAATATTACTGGGCATCTGAGAGGCATAATATTACTGGGCATCTGACTGGCATAATATTCCTGGTATCTGACTGGCATAATATTACTGGGCATCTGACTGGCACAATATTACTGGGCATCTGAGAGGCACAATATTACTGGGCATCTGACTGGCACACTATTCCTGGTATCTGACTGGCACAATATTACAGGCATCTGACTGGCACACTATTACTGGTATCTGGCTGGCACACTATTCCTGGTATCTGACTGGCATAATATTACTGGGCATCTGACTGGCATAATATTGCTGGGCATCTGACTGGCATAATATTGCTGGGCATCTGACTGGTACACTATTCCTGGTATCTGACTGGCATAATATTCCTGGGCATCTGACTGGCATAATATTACTGGGCATCTGACTGGCATAATATTGCTGGGCATCTGACTTGCATAATATTACAGGCATCTGACTGGCATAATATTGCTGGGCATCTGACTGGCATAATATTGCTGGGCATCTGACTGGCATAATATTACAGGCATCTGACTGGCATAATATTGCTGGGCATCTGACTGGCATAATATTACAGGCATCTGACTGGCACACTATTCCTGGTATCTGACTGGCACAATATTCCTGGGCTCTGACTGGCACACTATTCCTGGGCATCTGGCACACTATTCCTGGTATCTGACTGGCACAATATTACTGGGCATCTGACTGGCATAATATTACTAGGCTCTGACTGGCATAATATTACTGGGCATCTGACTGGCACAATATTACTGGGCATCTGACTGGCACACTATTACTGGGCATCTGACTGGCACACTATTCCTGGTATCTGACTGGCACACTATTCCTGGTATCTGACTGGCACACTATTCCTGGGCTCTGACTGGCACAATATTCCTGGGCTCTGACTGGCACACTATTCCTGGGCATCTGACTGGCACACTATTCCTGGGCATCTGACTGGCACACTATTCCTGGTATCTGACTGGCACACTATTCCTGGTATCTGACTGGCACAATATTACTGGGCTCTGACTGGCACACTATTCCTGGTATCTGACTGGCACAATATTACTGGTCTCTGAGTGACACAATATTACTGGGCATCTGACTGGCACAATATTACTGGGCTCTGAGTGGCACACTATAACTGGGCTCTGAGTGACACACTATAACTGGGCTCTGACTGGCACACTATTTCTGGCATCTGAATGGCATAATATTACTGGTATCTGACTGGCACAATTTAACTGGGCTCTGAGTGGCACAATATTACTGGTCTCTGACTGGCACACTATTCCTGGTATCTGACTGGCACACTATTCCTGGTATCTGACTGGCACAATATTCCTGGTCTCTGACTGGCACAATATTCCTGGTCTCTGACTGGCACAATATTCCTGGTCTCAGACTGGCACACTATTCCTGGTATCTGACTGGCACAATATTCCTGGTCTCTGACTGGCACAATATTCCTGGTCTCTGACTGGCACAATATTCCTGGTCTCTGACTGGCACAATATTCCTGGTCTCTGACTGGCACACTATTCCTGGTCTCTGACTGGCACACTATTCCTGGTATCTGACTGGCACACTATAGAATAGAGGGACAACATCCTGGCATAGAGGGACAACATCCTGGCATAGAGGGACAAAATCCTGGCATAGAGGGGCAAAATCCTAGCACATAGAGGGGAAAATCCTGGCATATAGAGGGGCAAAATCCTGGCATATAGAGGGGCAGAATCCTGGAATAGAGGGGTAGAATCCTGACATAGAGGGGCAAAATCCTGACATAGAGGGGCAAAATCCTGGCATATAGAGGGGCAGAATCCTGGAATAGAGGGGCAAAATCCTGGCATAGAGGGGCAAAATTCACTGAATTTTCGGTGAAATATATAGGGGGGGGGGGGGGGGTTTGCAGTGGATTTTGTGTGAGTTCCCACACTTTTTTTCCCAGGACTTGACCCCTGTGTACGACCCACCATGATAGCTCCTCCTGCACTTCGCAATCCAATGGTATGACATGGTCGTATGAGAGACCTATGAGCAGAGACCTGTTACGCAGTCTCTGTAGGGCCCCGTAATGTAGAGAGCCCGGAAAGGTTGCCTGGATGGAGGCTGAGATGAGGCCAATGAGCCGCACTAGGTGGCGAATTGTGTTGCCGGTCCCGGTCAATATCCGACAAATCTCCTTCTTGATGAAGTGAACCGTGAATGGAGTTTATGGTAAAGCCTAGGAATTCCACAGTTTGAGATAGGGTACGGATCGATTTTTCCTAAAGGTACCCTAGGTCTTGAATGAAAAGTCTAGTCTGATGAATGTGCGTCACTTAGCTGCAGAAGAAGACAAACCAGCGGAGGCAGTGTGATGCTTTGGGCAATGTTCTACTGGGAAACCTTTGGTCCTGCCATTCATGTGGATGTTACTTTGACACGTACCACCTACCTAAGCATTGTTGCAGACCATGTACACCCTTCTATGGAAACTGTATTCCCTGATGGCACTGGCTTCATTCAGCAGCATAGTGAGCCCTGCCACAAAGCAAAAATGGTTCAGGAATGGTTTGAGGAACACAACAATGATTTCATGGTGTTGACTTGGCCTCCAAATTCCCCCGATCTCAATCCAATCGAACATCTGTGGGATGTGCTGGACAAACAAGTCCGATCCATGGAGGCCACACCTACACCGTAACAGGACTTTTATGATCTGCTGCTAACATCTTGGTGCCAGAGCACACCTTCAGAGGTCTATGCTTAGATTATTATGAAATAGGTTTTGAAGTAAGGCAGTAAACACATTTATTAAAACTGGAACTTTGTGAATGTGATTTTCATTTCCAATTAGTTATGTTTAGAACTTTTTTTTCCCTAGCCATTCAAGTCTAGGTACCAAAATGGTATGTGGCCCACCACATGTAAATGTTGAAGAACAGTGCTGTAAACAATAGTCTTATCACAAAGATCTATTCGGAGATAACATGATCACATTTTTCCGACTTACACAGCCCTTGATAGATTGAAAATACAGGATGAAAGACATGAAATTGAATCCGTCCCTTTGTTTATAGTTAAGGTGATAAAGAGAGCTAAGCACAAGCCACTTGTGACATCATTTTATGAAATCTGGCACCTCTATTACTAACAATAATTCAGACCTGTGCTTAAAGTTATTAGAGAATAATGTCATGACTGTTTCCTTTTAATTGGTTGGTGTATGAGATGTCATATGCACACAGTAACCGTGGCAACACAAAATTAGATCATGCTAACAAATGATTGCGCTTTAGGTTGATGTACAGTGACATATTCCATGACATATACAAATAAAAATGGATAATAGTATAGGTTAAAGGATCTGGTATTACATCAAATTATTAGCTATGCCAACAATTTACACAGTGCTTGGTAGAGAGGATAAGAGGGGAGTTACAAACATATTCAAACTAAAAGATGAGGTAGAGGTCCCTGCTCATAAGCTTACAATATACAGGATTGTATGGTGTGGGTGTAAAACTGCGGCCCCATACCTTTTAGAGAACTACATCTCCCATACTTCCCTGCCAGCCTCCTAGCTGACCGAGCATTATGGGATTTGTAGGTCATCAGCAGCATGTAGTTATAATGTATAACTGTAGGGGAGCAGAGTAAGCTTTAGTTATACTGAGCAATTCTGTATAAAATATGGCAAACGTTATGACTTTAATTTTTTTAAAATTAGATCTTTCTAAGAAAACAAGGTGTTCTGTTGCAAAATAGTATGTTTATCTTTTTGTATATTTTAGTTTACATTTTTTGAGTCTTATTCCTGTAGGTACTTTCCTTTAATAAATTCAACTTTCTTAGTCCAGAAGCACAAATGTACTTGGCATTAATTCATTATTACTTTTACCGAGCTCCATGTTATGTAGCAATATGCTAATCATTAAAGAATATTAAGTGTTCATTTAATTTTAATAGTTTGGTGTTTTGCTTTTATTTTTTTCTGCACGGTTTCGCTGTTTTCATTGCATCTGGATGCCAAAAAGTGTCGTCTTCAACTTCATTCTGTCTCTTGTATAGCTGTTTAACAAGTTATGTATCCAGCAAATTAGTCAAAGGTCTTCCTGGAACAATTTCTCTCTCACTCTCTTTTTTTTTTCCCACCTCCCCCAAACTTGCTTTTGTTATGTATTGCCTTGCTAATCCTTGTGTTGAGCAGTATCAGACATCACCTTTCTTTGGGGCAGATAGTCCACTCTTCCGCTTTCTTTGTCCCGTCTCTCCCTTAATAGGAGAAGTCAACAGGGAGGACAAAAAGAGACTGAAAGTTGTATTTAATCGGGGTCAGAGGGGTAGTGTTCAGACTGA
This sequence comes from Pelodytes ibericus, assembly GCA_036172795.1. NCBI lineage: Eukaryota > Metazoa > Chordata > Amphibia > Anura > Pelodytidae > Pelodytes > Pelodytes ibericus. The sequence goes on from CM069860.1 coordinate 43,610,825, forward strand.
CGGGCCCACAGGCAGACTGGCCTTTTATGCCTACCGACACAGATGGCCCAGTGGCATTCATCTAAGGGAAGAGAATGCGACCTAGTCAAAGCTATTGTAGACCAGCATCGTTACACTTGAGGAAGGTTGCCAGGGGCAACAGACAAGTATCACCAGAACCGTGTGATCACCAGGCTGCACCATTGAAAGCATTGAGTTAAATCATGGATTGCCTTGGGTCCCCTTCACAAGTTGATGCTCATGTGTGTTGCATTAACTTTCTTTTATCAGACATAATATGTTTCCGGACTCCTTTTGCCTTTACCAGGGCCTTTGTAAATGAACACTAGGAAACCGTTTTGCCTTGGTTATACAGGACCAATGCTTCCTGTGAAAGCTGATTTGATCATGACTATAATGCATTTGGTTACTCATATATTAAATTATTTTGTATGTCTCCAGGAAATTGCTGAATAATCGTATTTCACCACTACTGGTTTGATTATATTATAAATGCCGTCTCTGTTATACAAATAATTATCCTTGTGGTCTTTGACTACGCTAGCACTGAAAGGCCTAAACGTGAACATGTTTTATAAGTTTAATTGTGAGTGATACATTTGGAGGTGTAAAACAACTACATTAAAATGTATATTGATACATGTAATGTATCCTTCAAAACCTTTTTCCTTAAAGGGCCACTTACACCACACATTTGATTGGTGTAGCACCTTAGATTAAGTTATCCCTCTGCATCTTTATCCATCTTTGAGCATGAAAAAAATAAAGGGCAGCAAAACTTAGATCTATCTATATTCTGAAAATGATCAGTGTATACTGTTCTGTTATAGGTAACACACTCTTTAATGGAACAATACAAGCTTGCTCTTACATTACCTCACCACGTGAACCATTTAAATCAAACAATAGATTTTCAAGATGGAGGACTCTAATTCAATCCCACTATATTTTTGTGTCAATATTTACAAGTGTCAGTGTTGCAAATAAAGTTTGGAATTATTAAGACACACAGGAATAATTTTAAAATCTATCGCTTCTTATGCACCAACATAGTTCTTTTAGTTACTAAATATTTTTGTTTGGCTTAATTTGCTATTATCTTTAATTTTAAAAAAAATTAAGTTTTTAAACAGTTCAAAGAGATCCATGCCTCCATGTTATCTCTTTTACTTGGTTTACTAACCACATAACACATTTTATTTCCAGACAGTTTTTTTTTTTTATGTATCCAAGGGTGAAACAAAGTTTAACTGAAATTCCCTCTGTTCTGTACCTGAACAAATCAGCAGTTTGAAGAGGAAATCCCATTGATGGCCAAAGAGAGTGACAGACTCTATTTAAAGGACTCCCCCAACTGTGCGGCAGCCGAAGCATGCCATGAACTTAACTCTTCCTGTGGTCCTCGTAGCTGTAACCCACAAAAAGAACGGAAAGAATAACACTTTGTTCAGCCTGCATAGCGCTAACCTTTGAAAACCATGAGCTTTTTTCCTTTGCCAACTTAAAGCAGAGCTGGTGCAGGATGAATAAAAAGCGGTGGGTGTAACCGTTAAACAGGTTCACTTAAAATAAATACATGTGCTTGCTGAATTGTACACAGTGTATACATACATAGTCTTAAATTAGAGGGGCAAAGATTTCAAAGTAATATCAGGTAGTATTACTTTACCGAAGAGGTAGTGAATGTATGGAATCGGCTTCCAGCAGAAGTGGTAGGGGTTAACACAGTGAAGGAGTTTAAGCATGTGTGGGATAGGCATAAGGCTTTCCTAGATTTTAAGATAAGGCCAGAGACTAATAAAAGTATTTAGAAAATTGGGCAGACTAGATGGGCCAAATGGTTCTTATCTGCGGACACATTCTATATTTCTATAAATGCCACCTCACTGATTTAAAGCAATTAACTTTTTGAGGCAGAATGGCTATATACAGATACAAAAATGGATGATGGGCTGGGGGTTCAAAGGTTTCTACAGGTTAGTACCTGGGCTAAATATAATACTGTAAGAAGGGTATATGCTAGGGTTTGTGTTTGGGAAATAGACCAGTGTTGACAGTATAATACAGAGGTGACTAGAGGGTGTTGAAATAAAGGCAAACAATCAAGGCAAGAAGGATGTGGACTAAGGCCTAGTGATAGAAATCGAGCAAGTGCCCTCATTAGCAGTTAAACATACTGCAAGGGAAAGTGGATTTTTTTTTAAAGAATGGACCTACGACTGACACTGCCCAGGAGTCGCCAAACCCTGACACGTTTGATCTCTTCGCTAGCAGAAGAGACTTATTCAGTGCATCTCTCCAGTACATGTCTGCAATACCAGAAAATGGATTCAGTGTTATTATATTCCACAGCGCCATACAATGGACATAGAAATAATTTCTGATTTTATAAGTTTAGGCATATTGAAACTGTAAGCTTTTGCTCATGCTGCCTAAAAATTTCACATAAAGACTCTTAATGCTTATCATAAATAGTTCTGTCCCTCCGAAAGATCTTAACCCCTTTACGCATAATGGTGCTTTTATCCTTAAGTGCGGGATCCGCAGCATTTGAGCCCTGTATTTTAGGATGGCATAGAAGGGTTTAAATGAGATATTTAGCTGTTTTTCCTGTCCCCTATTATTTTAAGTACATGGGAAGGTATATTGTCAAATCTCACGGACTAAAGAAGCCAGACTCCAAGGTGGGTCTGTGCATATCTTTACTCTGCCAAGTGGAGTGACTTAGACTTTAGTGGTGAGGCAGAGATTTAAAGCTTTTAGCCTCACAATGGCACAGTTTGTCTCACACGAGTGGCACGTCTGACAGTATATCATTTGCATGTCCCCCCTGGCTCCTTTTGTTTTCTGTAATTCCAACTGCTTCAATACCATCTTCTAATTTCTTGATGCCGCCCTTTGTGAAGGCACGAAACAAAGTAGCAGCTAGAATCTCATGCTCCAACCATTTTGATTCCAAAACAAAGGTGTTTTAATTGAATGGAGCAGTGTAACGACATAGCACCCCATTGTTTTAGCATGTACTTTTCCTCAGTGATTACAAGAGGTCAGTGCCCCCAATTTACACAGTGCTGTGCTTGTAGCTCTATTGCATAATAATGCCAAATGAGCTGCGTTGAGTTTTATTTTTGGCAAGCGAATGAACGAGGGTTACAGTGCCATGTTGCCTACACCGTTTTTTCCACGTTTTCTGTTTTCCAAGTAAATGTTATTGAAAAACAAACTACTTAGCCTTCCTTTTCGCAACAATAATATATAACGTTGCACCTGTGAAGCAGTTCATTGAGGGCATATACATTTAGCAAAACATAAGGTTTTTTTCATTGTATTACCAAACAATACCTCTCAACATTTAAAACGAATATACTGTAAAATATTCTTAGAATGATGTTGTACCAAAAAATGTGACTGCTTATTATGGAAACATATAATAATAATAACAAAATTCAGTTATCATTTTATTTACTTTTAAGAATTGCCTAATGAATTCGCCAGACGTTTTCATACACCGCTGTTTGTCTGCTGAAGAGCCAGCCATGGTGATTTGCTCATTAATTCTCAATCATTTTTCCTCCCAACTTTCATTTGGTGGATTCTGGCAGATTGTTTAAGGATCCCCCCTCATAAAATAAATATTACATAAGCTGACTTTATATAAAAGGTGATTAATCTCTTGACCTATGACTAAGCGTGGTGACACGCGAAACGCGTTAGGTGGCCTTCCCTTTTCACTTTATCATCCGTGGATTGTACCTTACCCTGTTTGTTTGGATTTTTTGAAAGCATTAAAGCACTTTATTCATTCACTACTTGGCGAGTGGAGTGCACACTTTGTTCTACTTAATGATTAATCTCTTCATTGAACCTATAATTTGTAATTTATACCTGTTGCTAACCATAAATATTAATGGATTAATAAAAATATAATAAAAATATTAATGTGGTATTATTGGAAAGTGGAAGCATTTTGGAACAGCAGCAACTCTGCCACAAAGCAGAAGACCATATAAAGTCACAGAGGGTGGTCACAATGCTAAGACGCATGGTGCATAGAATTAGTCAGTGCTCTCGGTTTGGCAAATGCCAAGATAACGTTACCTGCCTGACTGCAGTTTGGTGGAGGAGGGATAATGGTATGGGTTTATTACTTCCAGTGAAGGGAAATCTTAACGCTTCAGCATATCAAGACATTTTGGACAATGCTATGCTTCCAACATTGTGGGAACAGTTTGGGGAATAATTAACTCAAGTGAACTTATTTGGGGGAGGTGGGGGGGCTTACTTTATTTAATTAATAGAGTCCCTAGCCACTGCTGAGCCAAGGGGTCAGAAATGAAAGTAGGAGGGGCTGGGGACTATGAATCAAATAAAGTACCCCCCCATCCCTAAAAAAGAAAAAAAAAAAAGAATGTTTAAGTTAATTATTAAAAAAGTTCAGTTCTGCTGTAAATGCAAGTGTAAAAAAACACAAATTAAGCTTAATATTGTCATCGCAGAGATGCATATATAGAGAATGGGCCCTTTAACCTTAAATGGGGGAGCTCTTCCACCTGTTTAAGGCTAGGCCTGGAAAGGACTGAGGAACCGATACCAAAAGTAATAGACTCTCCTATTTACACTTATGGTTTTTCCTGTTAGTATCTGGATCATCAGTGTAACATAGCCTCTTGGCTTATACTTGGATCAGCAGAGTGAATGATCCAGTCAGCCATGTGTTGCTTATGTCTTGGTGCAATCTGATCTATCACAAAGGGCCTCCACGAAGCCTTAACTTAATTTTATATTGCAAGAACACTGGAAGCATACTTGCTCTTCTGCCAGTGTTTTCACAAAATCCAGTTAAAATAAATCTAAATCTCCATGTAAGTATTTAGTTTTATTGAAATCTGGCAAAAGATTTATTTCCAGAGCCAATTGCAGGACTGGTCAGTATCACAGGTTACGGAGATGTAAGTATTATGGTAGTTCAGCACAGAAAATGTGCAAGGTGATAGAGATGAATGTATATGTACTTTTTATGAGTGGATGGTTTCCATTAGAGATGGCATCAATCCAGTGCAGCACCCACTAGTGGTAGAACCTGACATTATTATGCTAACTCCCTAATTGGTCATTTTGTAGTGCTAGTCCTTTATATAGTGGCTGCATTTTTGTTGATATTACTCATGGATATTTGTCTTATAACCACAAAATACTGATTATTTTTTTTTTATAATTATTTTTTATAGGTGAAGGAGGAGTTGATTGGTCAATTAGCGAAAGAGATTTAGAGGTAAGTCATTATTTATAGATAGGGTCACTCTTTCCCTAACCCCATGCCCTCTCTTCTCCCCTATTGTATTGTACCCATTTCTCAGCCATGTCCTCCTCCCTTCATCAGCCTTGTTTACTACTTTCCTGCCCAAACTTTCTTCACCCAACCAACACTGCAAAGTAGCAGGGGTACAAATGATAAGCAAGTGGGAGCCTCTGATGTCATCATTGACAACATGGCTAGTCATTAAAGGATGTTACTATCGTCTGACAGGCACAAGGCTCCATAGTTAACATGGCATTCCCATTAAAACAATCTTTCTGTGCATATGGATTGAGTCTTTTAAGCACAAATGTGATTTTTAATTCTATCTGTCTAACAAGGATGTGTGATTTGTTATAGAAGATGTAGTTGATTTATGGGAAGAGTATAAAAGTGGCGCAAAATGTTGGTTTTAACTTTTGCCTCATTAATAGAAGTGTCACTGCTCCGGAAGTGAACCGACATTACAGATACACGCGGATTTACTCTGAGCTCTGCCTCTCAGCTGGCGCACGCTGACAGTGGCTCATCCCACTCTGTCTGATCAAGGTCTATCTGCTAGGATAGATAGAGACTTTCATGTCATCCCAAGAGGTTTCCCAGTTGAGGTCCCCCTCTGTTGGTGAAATGTGAACCCGGAGGATATAGGGGAGCATACTGGCTGCTGGTCAAAGATTAAACTGGCATGTACCTTAAAAAGTGCATGCCAGGTTATCTTCATACTAGAGCCACTCATGCTTCTATTTTAGTGGCTCTTTAAAGTGGGCCTGGAAGGAGTACCTTACATTTAAGAGAGGACCCTCAGCATTGTATCTTGTAGGAACCTCATTACATAAGCAGGGGTGGTGTTTTATTTAGCTGAGGTGGCTCTGTCAAGGACACGGATATACCTGAGCACACTCGCTGACCAAATCAGCCCCTTTTTCATGCTGCCTTTTTAAAAAGGGTTCTCCCAAGTTCAGGATTGTTCCTGCACCCCTAGCCTCACAACTACCTCCTTCCTGCCCCCAGTGGAACAGAATGATCCCCCTGGATCTACCAGTGTTGGCCAATATTCTATTTGACACTCTGTGCATATGTTGATAGCTCCAGGAAACAAAGACAAGAAAAGGAGAGTGGGCCGAGAAGACCGTTTGTAGCTAGAGGCCAGACAGAGGGATCATATAAAAAAAATTATTATTTTGCAGAAAGAGTAGTTGATACCCGGAATAACCTACAAGTGGCAGTAATAAATACTAACTGTAACGGAATTCAAGAAAGCCTAGCATGTGAATAAAAGTATCATGAAGAATAAGTATCTAAAACAAGTCCTAGTATTCATTATATGGACTCATTAATCATCGACAATTTGAACACACCTTAGCCTGTGCAATGGGCAAATGAGGTCAGTTATGTTTGAGAACTACATATCTTGTGATGCTCAGCTTTAAAGCTCACTGAGCATTGTATTACATGTAGCTCCCAAGCTTCTGCAGTGCCAAGGTTAGCCATCACTGGACTAGATGGACAAGTTGGTTCTTATCTGCTGTCACAAACTGTTTCTGTGTTGGGGGCTTGAAAAGCAATACAGGGAAACTGGTCTAGACCTTAGTTAGAATGCAGCGTTTGCTTTTTGTCTGTGTAAATTTTGTTTCTGATGTAGAATATTTATGAAGGAAAAACAAGCAAAACATATTTACAGACTGCATTTTTCTTTTTTTCTTTTTTTCTTTTTTTGCTTTATTTCAGGCACAAATTGGGAACTATGTTCCATTTCGGAGATCCAACCGGTATTATACCGATAAGAATGTAATTTGCAGAAACTGTGATAAACGAGGACATCTATCCAAGAATTGCCCCATCCCTAGGGTAACTATTGAAGATATATATTTGTTATGTATTTATGTAACTGTCATTACCGATAATCAAATTCCTATCAAAATACTTGTTTAGCAATTTAACTTTCTTCCTAGATTAACAAATCTATGCCTCATCTCAATTTAAATTAATTGGCAGACGTTTACAGTGAAGCTAAGAAATGCATACAGCACAATATTCAATGCACCCATGGGGGTTATGGGTTGTGTTATTAGAAAGCAAATCTCTTAGCTTTGTGAGGCACACGTCTATAAACCCACCCCCTTGGCTCGGGTCGTTGGTATGGTCCCTTGGGTTTTGGTATTTCAATGCTAAAATGATGGTTACTTTGCAATCTTCTAAATCCCTGAACTGCATATAACTTCCAATGGATTTGTGCCAAGTCCTCCCTTCCCAACCCCCTCTGGTTTTTGGTGAGGGAACCTCATTAATATTTGTTTTGTCCTACTAGGGATAATGTTCCCATTGGAAAAATGCAGATATTTAACTTTTAACAGTTTTGATACTGGCAGAGTTAATGTCCGAGCACAGTTTTGATGTTGCTCAGCTTACATCTTTAAAGGGACATTAAACGTTTTTTTTTCACTTGTGCTTCTAATAGAGTGCACAAGTGAAATGTCCATTGTCCCTAGTATGAGGATGAACTGGCGTGTACTTTTGATAGTAGACGCCAGTTTATCCTCTGACCGACAGCTGCCATGCTTCCATAGGAAGCAGACAACCGTATGGAAGCAAGGGTTAAAGAAGTTGGAATGTCCCTTTAAAGAGGGCCAGTGTATAACCATAGAAAGAGTGTATTGATAAATGTAAAGCACTGGACTATATAGATGTCACATACCGAGGGGGAAACCCAACATGGCATATATTGCCATCAAACTTCTTATACCTATTTTTATGTGGTTTGCATGATACATATCAAACACAAAAAACAATTGTGGCTCGTGGTTTGTAGTGCTAAACTTATTCTTCTACATTTTAAAGCCTTTGAAGAATGTCATGTTCCAGCAGAAGGTTTCCTATGCCTTTTGCTACCTAGTTGAGCTTGTTGGGTAGCGAGTTCTTCCTTTTTCTATGTACCTTTAGATATACCGTTATATTATTATAAGGAATTATTGATGCTTGAAAAAATGCCTTTTTTGAAAATCAATTCATTAATAGTATGAATTATCATTTAATAATGTTTGATTATCTTATATATTTTTCTTATGTAATCATTAGAAATCGCCAGCTTGCTGCCTGTGTGGCGATAGAGGCCATCTGCAGAATTCATGTCCGGCACGGTACTGTTCAAACTGTTTCCTCCCTGGTCATTTCTCTAGAGAATGTATTGAACGAGCCTTTTGGAAGAAGAATTGCCATCGCTGTTCTATGAACGGTCATTATGCTGATGTGAGTATGATGTATTCTGCCCATGATATTGCCCCATCTAGCATAATCTTGCAATAAAGGTACCAAGCACACATCCCTCAAATGTATCTAGTCTGCTTATAATGAAATTTCAGCCATATTTTATATATTTATTCATCATAATAAGTTAGTTTACCGGGTTTGATTTTATTGCTTCCACTCAAAATCTATTCCAGGTTATACTTGCATGTGTGGCTCCCTCACAGTGTTTTGATGCAAGGCGCTGTGTTATGAAGTCACACTTGGAATCTATGCCTGCGTAAACATACACACCCTCCCTCCCTTAAAGGGGCTGTCTTGTGCCCAAAATGCATCTTCCAAATATTAATGCATATTAATGTATTTTCAAAGTACATTACAATGCATGTTTTACATTTTGCATTGCTTCAAATAAAGAAAAAAACAGGACTGCCCACACTAGCTGAGTACAAGTCAATTTCCATCATTTTTTTTGCTGCAGGAACCAAATGAGAATAATTTTATACTGAATATAAGTATAAATGAATTTCCTGTCTCTCTAGTGATGTCATTTGTACTGTTAAGAGATCCTACTGTGTACAAGAGCAAGGTTATCATATTCCACACAATGTATTTTATTCCAGCAGCACAGGAAATTACTTAATGAAGCAAGATGTTTTATGCTCAGTGTCTATATAATCAGTGCTGCAGCACCTGTAGTATACATGCAGAGTAATATGTGATTTATGTAGAATGCCCTCATAAAATCACACTGGGAAAAAAAGCCTGTGCACTATACAAACAGTAATCTTCATCTTGCACCAAAGTGAGTTTGGGGCCAAGACTGTCCCTTTTAGGATGCACTAGTCATCAGGAATGGTGATCTGTGACTTCACCTCCATATTCAAAATAAACCAATGGTGTCTTCACCAATTCCCTGAAGGCTGAGTTTGACCCACTCCAATCACTGTGTGATGCTTATTTGGATTGCTGAGCATCATGACAAATTTGGTGTTAAAAAAATGGTGACATCACTGCTCCTTTCATATAGTGTAATACAGTTTCCAAGATGCCCAGTTTGTCAAATAGTTACCTCAACATATTAAAAGCTGCAGTCCACAACCACTAAACTAAAAGGGGAAGGCATGGGAGAATGACGCAAGGGAGCTCTGTGTGCAACGGGATCTGGCTGAAATTATACTAAATAAACTAAAAGGCGAAGGCATGGGGGAATGACACATGGGAGCTCTGTGTGCAACGGGATCTGGCTGAAATTATACTAAATAAACTAAAAGGGTAAGGCATGGGGGAATGACGCATGGGAGCTCTGTGTGCAACGGGATCTGGCTGAAATTATACTAAATAAACTAAAAGGGGAAGGCATGGGGGAATGACGCATGGAAGCTCTGTGTGCAATGGGATCTGGCTGAAATTATACTAAATAAACTAAAAGGGGAAGGCATGGGGGAATGACGCATGGAAGCTCTGTGTGCAACGGGATCTGGCTGAAATTATACTAAATAAACTAAAAGGGGAAGGCATGGGAGAATGACGCATGGGAGCTCTGTGTGCAACGGGATCTGGCTGAAATTATACTAAATAAACTAAAAGGGGAAGGCATGGGGGAATGACGCATGGTAGCTCTGTGTGCAACGGGATCTGGCTGAAATTATACTAAATAAACTAAAAGGGGAAGGCATGGGGGAATGACGCATGGGAGCTCTGTGTGCAACGGGATCTGGCTGAAATTATACTAAATAAACTAAAAAAGGAAGGCATGGGGGAATGACGCATTGTAGCTCTGTGTGCAACGGGATCTGGCTGAAATTATACTAAATAAACTAAAAAAGGAAGGCATGGGGGAATGACGCATGGGAGCTCTGTGTGCAACGGGATCTGGCTGAAATTATACTAAATAAACTAAAAAAGGAAGGCATGGGGGAATGACGCATGGGAGCTCTGTGTGCAACGGGATCTGGCTGAAATTATACTAAATAAACTAAAAAAGGAAGGCATGGGGGAATGACGCATGGGAGCTCTGTGTGCAACGGGATCTGGCTGAAATTATACTAAATAAACTAAAAAAGGAAGGCATGGGGGAATGACGCATGGGAGCTCTGTGTGCAACAGGATCTGGCTGAAATTATACTAAATAAACTAAAAGGGGAAGGCATGGGGGAATGACGCATGGGAGCTCTGTGTGCAACGGGATCTGGCTGAAATTATACTACATTTCTCTAACCCTGTGTTGGTCCTTTAAAATTGTATTTTCCTAACACTTCAACACTGACGTTTTTCCCACTCTAAGTATTAATGTCTGACCTTTGCACCTCACTTGAATTAGTAAGCCCCCTCGGTCCTGTGCCTGTGATATCAAGTGCATGTACATCAGAATTTGTTTCCCTGGGTCAATGCTACAATACTATTTGAAATCGATTTTGCTGGCAACTCAATTCTTAGTAAATTCATCGGATTATATTAGTAGCGTAGTAACTAAAGTTTAAATAAACACTTGAGTCCATAAAGTTCAGCCTTTCACACATCCTATCCACTGGTGGTAATCAAAACACACATTGAAACATAGGATGTGTCCGCAAATGAGAACCATTCTAGCCTGCCCAATTTTCGGAATTCTTCCTCTGGCCTTAAATTGTATCTATACATGCTTAAACTCCTCACTGTGAGTAGAAACATAGAATAAAATCGCTTTCATTTTTACTTCAAAGAAAGGGAGAATCCAACTTTACTCCAAAGTGGTAACACAAAAAAAACTTAATAGAAAAAAACTGCAAAGGGAAATTTACTGCAGTGATTAAATATAGATAAAAATGTATATCGGTCCCAATGAACTTGAATAAAATATAAAAATATTCCAGAAAGACATGCTAAGATGAGCATAAACATTGGTTCTGAGCAAAGGTTACAGTATTTAAGTGAAGAGCAAGCAGAAGGGTATTTTTGCTTTAAATGACGGTGTAAATTTGGAATTTCTGGAAGGATGTGACTATGGAAGCAATGGCCATGGAGCCTTTATTCATGCTTTATAAATGTGTTCACTGCTGCCCGTGGGATCATCACACATAGATTTCTTTAATTGTGACTAAAGGCCCCATGCAGCCTCAGAGTAGCAGCTGCCATGCGCGGGACATCCATGAGAACCTCGGCCTTCTCAATTGGTAATTAACAGAAGAATCATGCAGGAAGTGGGGGGAAAGCAATATTTAATTTAAAAAAAAGAAGCTATAAGTATAATAAAGATGCCAACACAAGGATTGATTGAAGGGTCCGGGGTTGTTGCTCTTTACAGTGGAGAAAGATGTATCAGTGGAAAGGTTCAGAAATAAAATCAATCCGTGTAATTAGTGTTGACCTGTTTGTCAATTACACACGTATCTGCCAGCCTTTATGTTGAGCAAGCAATGTGCTAGGAATTTCATGCATGATCTCTTCATGAACAATCATACATGCGAGGTGATAGTGTTTGTTATTTGGGTACACAATCAGTGTAGTTATTCGGTGTAGATATGTATACATATATTTATATATGTATTATTATTTCTAGTGCCATATCCCTTTTTTTCCCCAAAAACATTTTTGGTGTCGGCTATACAAACATTAATACAGAAGGGCACTCCAAAAAATTAAATCCAATATATGCAAATTACATCGCGGAGGGCTCTTCAAGCATCGGCCACTATGTGTGTATAAAAGCTTGATGTATATAAATTATAATGACAAATCAACAAGGTACATAATAGTTAGGTCTTTAATAAATGCAAAAGTTCATCAAAAACCTAGATAGCAATCACGTATGCACAAATTGGAACAATGGTGGTTATTTGTAAAGAAGGCACACATGGGGATACTTCTAGTGCTACCCTGTGTGCACCCATGTGTATAGTGGACTCCTGACCAATGACCGTAGTGTGCGCTGGACCCAAAGTGTGGCTCTCTGTGTTCCAGGAATTGCAAACTTAAAGGGACAATCTAGTCCCACAAACTCACTTTGGTGCAAGATGAAGATGACTGCTTGTATAATGCATTCTGCATAAATCACATTTTTTATATTTGACTCAAGTCCTCGTCAGGCATTACTCCTCATGTTTACTGCAGGTGCGGCAGCACTGATTATATAGACACAAGGAGATTTTGTTTAATTTCACTTCCTATGCTCTTGGAATTGAATACATTGTGTGGACTGTGATAAACTTGCTCTTGTACACAGTAGGATCTCTTAACAGTGCAACACATTGTCTCTGGCATCACTAGAGAGGCAGAAAATCCCATTAATTTGAATGAAATTATTCCCATTGGTTCATGTAGGAAAAAAAAGGAAATTACTTAACTTACTTACTCAACTAGTGTGAAGAGTCTGGTTTTCTTGCAAACTGCTGTAAATTCACAACTTCATCTAGTTGTAAGTATTTTAAATTTTAAGCAATGCAAAATGTAAAACATGCATTTTAAAGTACTTTGAAAGCACATTAATATGCATTAACATTTGGAAGATGTATTTTGGCAACTAGACAGTCCCTTTAAGTCCAAAGTAGCGCAGTTTGTAAAAATAAAATAAAGCCCTATATTGTTCTAATTATAGGCCATGCTTTTAAATCCTTAATTTAGGGGTGCAGCTTAGAATTGGGAAATTTGTTTGCTGAAGTGTTATACATAACCCCCAAAGTATCTCACAAATAATAGTAGCAAACTACATTCAGTATCTATTCCTACCATGTTGGTAATCTCCTTGTATCTTGTAGATGTGTGTAGTTATAGCACCATGCCACTAACATTTTGTACTGTAATATTTTACTGTATTTGTTTTAAAACTGAGAATACATTTTTTGTGATACTAAATATTGAAATCCTATTAACAGATCAGGGCTTACATCATAAATCCGTTTAAGTAGGGCACAGTGCTTGGGAGCTTTTTCAAAGTTGATATCATTGGTTTGCCCACCCACAGTATGTCCGTGCACCATCATTTTTTTTACTAGGACATTACAAACTTTTCTTCAGTACTAAGACAGGCCCAAAACGCAGTCCCCTTACCGAACGTAAGACTTGGCCCTTCCTACTGTGAAAAAGTCTTGTGAATGTTATTAAAGTCTTTGTTTTACAGCAGAGACTTGTAATGGGCAGGCTGTAACAGCAAGCGGCTTTGACAAAGCACCAGAGGATTGTGTTAAAAAGTTGTGTTTAGTAATTGTAGGCGTCGTGTCAGAGCATAACTGACTGGGAGCTGAAGGATTTTCTCTGCAAGATGAGTTGCTGTGCCAGCAGGGACTCAGGTCTCCTGGGCCAGCCGCGCTCTCATTAAGATTTGCCGCCAGCAGTGGTGGTGTTTTGCCAAGTATGTGACGTCCTGTTATTGTATGCTTGGCTTGTCAGCCCACAGCTTCCTGACACTCACTTATGTCACCCTTTTTATTCAGAAAAGGAAGGAGCTTTTGATAATTTGACAAGACAAGCTCTTAAACGATCTAGGTCGTGGCCTTTCCTGTCTGTGATTGTGAACATATTTCCTGAAAGCACTGTCACTCATCACAGCAACATTTTCTCCCAGAGAGCACACAGGCTCGTCCTCAGTCTCTTGTCAGCTCATTCATTTTGGTTATTCATATATAAAATACAGTAGTAATTTTTTTTTCTTCTAAGTTTCTTTTTCCCTTCAACTCTTTTATTTTTTTTTTTTGCAAATACTAGCATGTTAGTGCGACTAATCCTTTCTCCAGTGCTATGTTCCCAGAAGGGTTGTGTACAAGGGCTCTCTCTAGTACAAGGCAGACAACTGGCCAAGAGAAGCTGAAAAGGAGGGAAGGCCGCTTAGTGGTGTTTTTGTGTTTGCTCACTGTTGTGGAAATACGAGAACTGGTTGCAAGAGCTCTGCCTATTGAGTACTCGAGTCTCGGTCTGCTGTCAGGGGCTGTTTAAGATTGAGTGTTTTATTTTCTTTGATGTTCACATTTAAGAATGGGGAAGTGGGAATTAAACAACAGATGCACTAAGCCGTTTTTTTTTTTTTTTGTGAGTGTGTGTGTGTTTTAAACTCCTAAAACAATAATAAACACCTGATAAAATTCAATATGGATGCAAAAAATGCACATCAGGCCTGCAATTTTTCTGATTATGATACTGTGTTTTTTGTTTTGGTTTTTGCCATGCCCTCTGCTAAAGTATGCATTGATCTGGTAGTGTAAAAACATCAGTGGGTGGTAAAGTAATGACAAAAATATCACAGAAATGCAATAATAACATCAAAGAGCCAGCTCCAGTAATACTATTGTATTGGTAATGTAAACCTTGATAAGGCCACCATACAGGGTGTAAAGCAAAACATAGGAAATCATTTGGTTGTATAGAATCCATTTTGTTTTATATCATCATCGCTGGAACAATGTTTAGGTGCTCTCGTACAGAATAGTACATTTACTGTGCTGCAATACCAGAAGCTATTTTGTTCTATCATAAAATTAAAACCCAAATGGAATGGGTTTGAGATGAATGGAAAGACACAGTAAACTGCATCATGATATTAAGGTACCACTGCAAGTAGAGAAATATAAGTAATTAATGCAAATTAAAATCAGCACATAAAACTAAGCATGAATTACATTTTTCTTTTTTGTTTTGTTTTTGCACTACTCTCTTGAATGTGGGAATGAACATGGATTGTAAGCTTGCGAGCAGAGCTCTCTAGCTCATGGCTCTATGTTCTGTTATCTATGCTCTGTACCAAGCTATATGTAGAATGCTGGGGCTATATAAATAATTTTAATGCAATGTAACATGTCTAGTTCCCTTCAAACATGGGCATTCCTAGTATCTCTTGACAGTGAGTCAGAGTGCTTTTGTAGAGGATGCTTTGCACGTTAGGTGTCTCTATGGAGATGTCACGCAGGTTTCATCCATTTTTTTTCCATTGGCGACATTGCTGGGCATGTGTATTCTGAGCATACAGCTGTACTCTCAAATCATCGAAAATGGTCCATGGGTAGGGGCATGCATGCTTTAATATGCAAAGGCTGTGCATAATCAAGAGGGTTTAAGCAAGTGTCACCTGACCAAGCAAGCATACTTGACCCAACCAATGTGGCATGGAGTGGACTTTCAACTGTAGCCACACAACTGGACTAAAGAAAATAAAATCTAATGGCAACTATATAAAACAGACAATAAACATTATAGTATGTATTGCTAAATTTAAACATAAAGGGGTTATGTATAAATAATGGTGCTATTTTATGTCTAATCATAATACATTTAGTCAGGTTTTTGCTTTTCCACCTCTATGACATGAAGAAAACTGTTAGAATGGGTTTTATACAAACCAACAAAAAAGGACAAAACTGTGACTTTTTATTCCCACCTTTTGTTCTGTGTAAATAACTCAGAAGTTTAGTAGTGGCAGAGTATTATAATCCAATAAAGTGATCCAAAACAGGCGCCATTTTGCGACTTTAATACATAGCGTGCACCAACATTCTTAAACGATCATTTTTTTTTTTTTTCGGAGCAGCTGGTGCATTGTGCAAATTATTTTGTACATGGGGTAGACATTAATCATGGTGCAATTGCATTACATTTGTGGAAAACACCTTTATTCACAATTCCCAATGTGTGTAAACATGTGCTGTGTGGTGTGAGGAAATCAAATTTGGCTCCAAGATTTGTTTCCCCAAAACTTGTATGTATACTGTGGTAAATACAGTGGAAATTATGGTATTCCAGACTTAAAATGGTTACTAAAGCTGCCTGTAGAAAATGAATGTATTAAACCAAAATATTTTGTCCTCCCCACCCACTATAATTTGCTACTCGGTATATATAAAGGTCACGCGACTGGATATCATACAACAAGTCAATAACTGTGATTTTTCAACCATGTTATTCTGTAACATTGCAGGTAATCGTAGACTAACCAGAACTAAATACGAAATAGCATTATTCCCCTTAGCTACACCATGGAGAATGGGAAAAGTGAGAATATATACTGTTTTCATCAGGGTTCTTAAACAATTTTTCCCAGTATGGCCTAGTAATCTCTACCATTCCCTCAAAGGGTAGCATTGATTTTAAGGTGGTTAAAGGAATGAGTCCTCTGGGAATATTGCATATCCCTTTGAGATGCTAGAGGGGAAATAGTGTTTACTGCCACTGCAGGTGACCTGAAGTGACGTTATGTGAGACATGTTAATGTCCTGTCTGTATTAAGTCTTCATGTTGTCCACTTCAGTCACACATGTTGGCCAATGTTGTCATGATATCCTTATTTTGTATGGTACCTGAGTCTTTATCTTTACACATTCTGGATACCACACAGCCTATTTTATGCTCTTTTCACAGTTGGAAAAACAGAAAGCATTGCATAGTGCAGTACTACATTCAACATACATGTTAAAAATGTGTTGAATACATTTCAAGTGTAGGTAGCCTAAATTATGCTGCTGGCTCCTAGTCTTTTATTTTATTTTAAATTGGTCTGTATGGATAAAGCTCTCTTCTTGCCTCTTATTTTATTTCACAAGAAATTGAAGCTCAAACATATTTGGCTTAAACTGTATTATCTCAATTACAAAATCAGCTATGGCTTCAAGGCCACACAAACCGGTTTAGAGGTTTCACTAATAATACTTAAATATATATATATAAATATATATATATATTATCAGAATGCAGTGGTCTTTTGATTCCTGGTGGAAAGCAATACAATATATCATATCCCATGCAATTGATACATAACTAACAAACAGAAAATATAAGCAATACTTCTGGAAGAAACATCAACCATTTTTCCATTTCTCTATCCATAACCTTTGAACTGCTGTAGAAACATTTCATTGTTTCATTTTTTTTTTGTGTGTGGTATTTACACATAAGTGTACTTTTTATTTGTCCTGTATAGATAAACCCAAAACTCTAAATGGTATAGTATACCATGGTATGTACCATTATCCCATATCAGCAAATAAATGCATCTAGATTTCTGTTTCTGTAAAATGTCCCTTTTTCTTTTGTTATGCCTAAAAACATTACGAGGGTCTGCTCAGTAAAGAGAGAATTGGAGGGAATTCAGATGTGAATTTCAAACTTTAGGCCAATGTAGCCGAGTTGGAATTTTTTTCCAATGCAGCGGAATGGGAAAATTTTCCAACTCTGCTACTTTGGCCTTAAGTTTAAAATTCCTCTCAATTCCCTGCAATTCTCTGTTTGAGTAGACACTTTAGTATTTTTTTTTTAAAGGGGACAGCATAATGAATGAGAGACAATATAGGGGGAGAGAGCTATATAAAGTAGCGCACATTTAATAATTTCCTTGATCAGTTTCCCCTTACACACAATACCTGTTGTAAAGAGAAACTGGTTCGAATAATCTTGTAACTTTGGAGTTTATTCCCTGAACCTTAAAATAGGGTACAAATGTCTCCAAATCATTTTATTTAGCTTTGATCAAAGTTTTGCAACTTATCAATTTTATAATACACCTTTTATTGAATAAACACTTTTTGGAATTTGTAATTGATAGTCTCTAAAAAATCTTTGGATGTGCTTATCATTATACTTTAATGCCATTCTGAAACCCAGTGGAAAATCAGTAAAAAAAAAAAAAATTAAAAAAAAAATATATATATATATATATATATATATATATATATATATATATCTCAAAAAAAATAAAAATCTCCCACATCAGCGCATTAAGGTAAAAAATGTGTGAAACCAGAACATGTTGGACTGGAACCGGTTACTAAAATGTTTTTAAAGGTAATTAAATCCAACTGACTTGATGTTTAAATTGAAACTTATTATTTTCTTTTCTTTGTATACAACTGGTGACATCATTGGAGCTGGATTGTATACCCCAAATATATGATTGCATTTTATTTGTATAATATGCATGAATTTATATACATTTAATATACGTATGTATGTTTCCTAACTGTGATCGTATATTCACAGACTTATTACAAAATAAACAGCACTATGGAAGTAGAGTAAAGATTCCCCAAACTTGTTGTCATTTTAAAAGGAAGACGGAGGTGGTGACTTTTCTGGATTACTGACAATGGCAGGGTGTGTGTTAAAGCTGTGTAAAATTCAATTAAACAGTGCAGCCAGGTTTTTTGAAGCTGAAATCCAGACCCTTTCAGCTAAGCTTCTTCTCTACTTGTGACCGACACCAGCAGATTCAATGTCATGCCAAAACCAACAGGCTGGAAAGCGCCTTACCTCATGCGTCCCAACTGATCAATATTTTTTTTTTATATTCCAGGCTTGCCCAGAAATCTGGAGGCAGTACCACCTAACTGTAAGTAGATACACCTTTTTATTTTCTCGTTAACTCCCAGACTATTTACTCTTCCATGAAGTTGCAACCT
This sequence comes from Pelodytes ibericus, assembly GCA_036172795.1. NCBI lineage: Eukaryota > Metazoa > Chordata > Amphibia > Anura > Pelodytidae > Pelodytes > Pelodytes ibericus. The sequence continues at coordinate 43,629,719 of CM069860.1, forward strand.
CAAAAATATAGTCGAGTACCCTCAGCGGAAAGATAATCAAAAGCTCAACAGTTTCTCTCTGGACTGATGGGTGCTGCAGAAATCTCATCCCAGTGTTTGTGCGCATCGCTGGGAAGCAAAAAAAAAAAACAGAAATATCTGTTGACAACAAAAATCTACGACAATACACCACACAACTGGGCATCTTTTCAAAGTGTTACATTATCGTTTTCTTTGTATTGGAGCTGTAGAAGCAATTATTGCCCCAAACTTGTTTGGTATAGTTCTTTTTTATTTTCTGCCCCAATGCAAACCTCTTTGGAGACCCAAATTAGGAATAATTAAATATTCAAAAAAAGAAGTTCACATGAAGTTTCACCGACATTCATCCCAAACAGCTGATTTAATGAACAATAATTTAGTGATTGAGTGACATGGATTTTTTTTTATGAATCCCCCTTTTGGACAAATGCTAGCACTAGGGATGCCACCCAGATGGTATTTTACTGGCTGGCCAGTTTACATTTTTTTTTAATTTTTTACTTTGCCACTTTTTCTTAAAAAACAAACAAACAACAAATCTAGTTGACTCCCCTGACCGACACTGTGAATGCTATATGAAACTGTGGTCAAACACAAATGTTTGCTAACTGTGCTTTAAGAGAATGAGCAAGGCTTAGAATATTTGAGAAAACCCAGAAACCAACTTTCTGGTTTCTAATGGATTAAATAAAAAAAATGTTTGCCCTTTTTTTTGATACGATCATCTTGCTATTTTAAAAATGTTCAAGAACTTTTAAGACCCTTTCACATTAGGCATGTATACTTTTCTTTAAACGTTTCCTTTTTTTTTATCTGTATGTACTACTTTAAGCGTTATTTCTTATTTATTTTGTAGCAGTCACTATACTGTAAGGGCACTTTGTTTAGTGACAAATGATTGCCATTTTGGAAAAGAACACGTCATTTGGTAATTCATTGTTTCCAAACTTGTTATACAGTTCACAGATGTATATTTGCATCTTAATGCAATCATTGACAGTCTATCTGGAAACACATTTTGGAATATTAGGAAATGGAGGCAACTTGAACGCGCATTGAAACACTTAATTGTACACTAATATTAATTTGGGCAGGCTAGATGGGCCGAATTGGTTCTTATCTGCAGACGCATTCTATGTTTACTGAGAAGTTGATAGTATACTGGGAAGCATTCAGCTTGACAGGAAACATCTCAGACCGTCTAGCATCATTTGATTTAAAAGAAAAATGTATATTGGAAATGAGCAGTGCTGTCAAGTGGACTAACTAATGACCATCCTGACGCAACTGTTGATTCCGTTCCCTGCAGATATCATTTCTAAGAGAGAGAGTGACATCTGCTGGATAGCAGAGGCATTGCAATAATTTGGAACTGGAGGTCCAATCACCTTTATTATTCCACTGGCCTTTAGTTGGGAATACTTTGGGATAAAAGTGGAGCCTTATCCACGGTGATGAAGAGACCATAGTTGACATGTATTGATTAAGATTGCATGGGATCAAGTTGACTGCTCTTAATATGATATCAATCAATGAAATATCACCCAGATCATTTGTTAGCCATGAACCTGAAATTTGTTGTGGTTCAACCCAACATGGGGGGAATCTCTGAAAGGTGAACTTGGTAATGAAGCATCGTAATTCCAAGATTGCCTTGGTCCGTTTTTAATTGATTCCTCTTTTTTTAATTTCTGTTAATATCCCGTATCCTTCCTTAATTATATTGATAAAGCATTTACTGTTTTGTTTTTTGTTTTTTCTCAGCTATATTTTCTTTTTCACTACTTCAGACTAATATGCCTGTGTGTCACACGACACTGAGTTTTACGATTGTATTGTAAATATTCTCACCAGTATTCCATGTAGGAAAAATATCTACATTTCCAAAATACTCAATTTTTGTTACTTTACATTTAAAAAAAAAAAATTCAATAATCTTCGTGTTCTTAAAAATATATACCTAAATACTGTACATGTATTACTTATTTTGTTCTTTTACACTTGTAGAATTGTCACCAGTCTTGTGGGGTACAACTTGTGTGTTAACATGTATAATTTTGTGTTTCCTGAGGTATAAGAGAGACAGACTTTAAAATATAGATATACGCAACATACTAAGTAAACATTAGAAATTCGTGACATCTGCACCAAATAATGTAAATATATATTTATTTAAAAAAAAAATCAGAAAAAGATGTACAGCATTTTTTGTTCAAGCACAAAGAAAAAATTTAGAAAAATCGCTCTTGACGTACATAAATAGACTAAATTGGACATTGCCTCTGGAAGTAGTGTTCTTATATTTTTAATCCCATTGTCAATGTGACTGTTTATTTAAGCATTTTAATAGTTTATTTTTGAAATATTTAGACTTGTAAAGTTTTTTAAATTTCAATTAAAATCAAATAAAGATGAAATTCTTATTGTGCTGTCCATTTTTCAGTCTTGGTAAAGATTCCTAAATAACACGCGTAGGGTTAATTAGCTTTTAATTTCCTTCTGGAAAGATAAACTATGGGAGCATTCATTATAAAATTGTGCTATTGTTAATGTGTACAAGCTTTGCTATAACACTCATTGTGTTGGCTATTGACTGTAAGGATCTCTTAAAACTTGTCTCGTCACTTTCCACATTGTGGTAAGCATGTAGGAAAGCACAATGATAATTGCATTTAAAAATGGCTCACTGACCATTTTTTGTGTGACACAGACCGTTTTATTTTCTCACAGACCATTGTTTCTGACTTACATATTCCAAACTATACCTTTCACTGGAATTTACGTACAACGCAGCATTTTGGGGATTCTTAATTCATTTAATTGGTGCAGACCTTTCTAAGCGTTGCTAAAAAACAAAATGTTATTCTCCCGTTACTTGGGTATTTACATTTTCAGTCCTTATTGAACGGACATGTCCTATATCTGAACTGAAACTTCTGGGGGATTTTCACATGCATTTATTTGTGTTATTTTTTTTTTTTTCAAGGCCTGTCTTGCTTAGTGTGCATTGCAAGACTTACTCACGGAAATAATAAACCTATTTAGTATGGATCGCTTAGAATTATTTAATTCCGCTAAATCCTCACAGCGAAGTATACCGTATTTTTATGAGGTTGGACCACATTGTACTACAAACGGCCATTTTCTGTGTTCTTTATCCACAATATATGTCATCTTTGCACCTGTGATTATTTATTGAGATGTTGGCCAACCAATATATTCAACAAGAGTTTAAAAAAAAAAAAAAAAATCTAGTCCTCCCCCATTTTTTTCGTTCTTCTAATTAAATCACTTCCTGCCCAATGTTGACTCTAAAAATGGTCTCCTTCTTTTTTCTTTATTTTTTTGTGACCTCGGAAACCATGCCCGCTAATTAAATCTGACAGGTGTGGCAGCAAATCCGCTGCTTTTTCTTTTATTGGACCTTGTTCTGCAGAAGGATTTGACTTGGAATAAGTAATATATCAATTTTTCTTTCTGTAGACTTATTGTTTCTGTCTTAAAGCCTGCCTTGGCCCTGGTTCTCCACCAGAGAGCATACTGCAGTAGGCTAGAGAAAACCACTTTTTTTTTCTTTCTTCTTTCTTTGTAACAATGCGTGGATTAGGAGGCTGAAGATGCCTGCACTGCAGCGCATAGTAAATCAGGCATTATATTCATGTTTACAGTGAGAAGATGGCCGTTACTACTTGATAATAAAGTAAACATTCCGATGTCACCATTCAGACTTTCCTTTGGCCATAATATGACCCATGTGAAAGTATTGTGGTCATGGGTGTGTTAATATTAACTGTATAATGAACCATCCGTGTGGTCAATGTATTACACTGTGTACATGTAGCACCTGTGATAGTACAAAACAGTACTGAAACAGTTAGCTGTCTGCAATAATTTGTGATAATGCTGAACTCCTATTCTGGACTTAAAACATATTGCTGTCTCACCCTAAGCCTGCCTCGGCAGGATATTGGGTATCTTTTGCTGACCGCCAAAAGTGCGGGCCAGTGGCCCCCTTTTTGTGCAGCCCCATCTTGAAGCTGCCGGCATCCCCCTCTCGGGATCCCCTCTCCCCGCTGTAATTCATCTTGATCTTTTCTTTTTACATGCTCCTCTTTTCCCTTTTTCCGTTATCTTTTTATTTCCCTTTTTTCTCTTTTTATTATTAGCCATGTTCCTTGGGAATGATTTGTTTGTTGTCCAAGCCTGACACTGATTATTCTAGTGAAAAGGGTGTTCTATGTCTACTCTGTTACTACTGATAACACTACGATCAGTACACGTTCATTGTGTTTCTATTACCTAAGAGTACTTTTGTTAGTTTGTCACATCTAGTCAGGTCTCCAGGACGTTAACTTTTATCATTATTTGCTCTAAGATAGGATTATTGTCGATTCTAACCTCTCTCTATCTGAGAGTAATTTCGATGTTTATATCTAAGAACGGATATATTCCTTTATTTAGCATCAGTTTATCTCAGGTCAGTCAGGCATCCACCTCACCTCAGATGATAGGTTCCCAATGAACCATTCTTTTTTTTTTTTAGGATGCCATCTGCCCTGTGTTATTAGTTCGATTTCATAAGATTTCAAAATCAAAAATATTTGCACTATTGGTATTGTTTTATATACATTACTTACACAACTCTATTTAAGTCATTATGTTGGAGTAATGCTGGCGATGAAAAGATCTCTCCAAAGTCCAGACACAACAAACATAGCAAAAAATCACTTTTGGGAGACTGGCCTAATCAGCGGTACCATACTTTCATTCTTCTGTCACAGTCGATTTGGCTCTGTTTATTTGTCTATATCTATGATAGCCTTGTGCCTATCCCATTCATACTTAAACTCTTTCACTGTATTCACCTCTACCACTTTCTGTTGGAAGGCTATTCCTCTACCCTCTCTACCCTGATATTAATTTTAAACCGTTGCCTCTCTAATTTAACGTTCACCCCTTGTTCTGGTATTCTTTTTTTCTTTTAAATATACTCTCCTTGTTTTCAGTGTTGATTCCCTTTGTATATGTAAATGTTTCTATCATATCACCTCTGTCTTCCAAGCTATACGTAAACAGTGCATATTTTTACTGTAGCTCGATAGACCAGCTGTGCCAGAGAGACTTCTCATCTTTAAAGTGTGGCTATCCTAAAAATTGGTCCTGTTAGCTATTCTAACGCCAACCAATTTACTTGGTGCATGCAAAGGAGTAATTTACATGTGCTGTCACAAAACAGGCGGACATTTTGCTCTTAAATTGAAATTGAAACACAATATTACAAAACGTTTACATTTCAAACACACAAAACAAATGTCACGACTCATTGTACGCAATCTGAACATATGACACATTGGTTCTAAAAGTTAACATTGCCTTATTCTTTCACAAATTAAAAATCCCATTTCCTTGTAATCCATGTTAATATAATCAATTAAAATGGATGTCAGGATTTTTGACAAAAATGTAATTCTTGTTGTTTGCCTGTTGTCAGGATTTTTCAGAATATTTTAAAATAATTTAATTTGTTCTCTCCCCCCCCCCCCCCCCCCTTTACAATCAAAGTAACTATAAAACTTATAGTAGTAGTAGGCCATCCAAGCTATGGCTAAGAATCACTATGGAACATAGTCAGCAGCAAGCAATCTATGATCTTTCATTATATTATGTCCTTTACTGGTTCATTATAATCACACCTGATAATTTTTGATGATTAACTTTTTTCTAATTTACTAGATTCTTGTCGCTACCATAGAATGTGTGTAGTACAGATATAAAAAAAAAAAAACACTTAGATAGGTACAAAAATATACTTATATGTAAAAAAGAATGCACTAAAATACACAGAAAATAAATATTGTGCTTTCTATAAAAATATATAGATACAGAATGTCGAACAGTCTTTGTGTCCTTTCTAGGACCCTAAATACAAAAAAATCCCCACATCCCTTGCATGGTGCTAGATCACTCTAATATAATACAATGCTTTTGCAGTTTCCTCAGAACACCAGAATGTATGGTCGAAGATTTTTTGTTGTTGCAGAAAAGATACATTGAATAAAAAAAAAAAAAAACTTGATTAAAAAAGCAAAAACATTTTTTGGTGTAATTATTAATATCTTTTAATCTTTTTTGGAACAGCGCATGTTCTAAATGCCAATTGTCCACCAACAGTAAGCTAACAAATTGGGGATTTCTGAAAGTTTTACAATGCCAATCACTATTTGTAAACAGTTGTAACTGTGTTTACAATTCAGCTTCTTGTTTTAGATTGGTCGGAAATGTTATGCGCTTCTTCCACTTTCAGTCCGTGCTGTTAATTTAAAATGACAAAACAATGGAAGGACATATTTGGCAAATAAAGCAGAATAATCTTCTCTTAATAGTTAAGCCCAGGAAATGCTTTTGCAGGTTTTTATGTAATACAATATAGATAAGAGGAGAGTATAAGATCATTTCCCCCACAAATGCAATTTATTTAAGACTGTAGATTTAAAAAATACTTTATCTTGTAAATTTCTTCTCTTGAGATTTTAAGACATATACAATCTAAACTTCATCTCAGCATACTGCATAAGCAGGAAATTTACAGTGGCTTTAGTTGTCAAGTAGGCCCTTATTTTTTTAAGGGGTAGTTTCAAGTTGTTACAGCTGTGCTTTATATTGATTTTGTTATCCCATAGTGGAGGTAAATATGTATTTTAGAGGTTTTAAGAATCTAAATAACACCTAAAAGTAGGTATTTTTTTATATATATATATTTTTTATACATGCATGACTACAGACTTTATCACTTTGTTTCCATTATCATGGCAATATTTGTTTTCTTTTCTATGATAAAAAAGAAGGCTTTGTCAGCAGTAACATATAGACATTGTGAGTTAAATGTCCATTTTTGTTTTCTCGTTATATTTTGTTAGTATTCTAGGTGTACAGTGATGTTATTAAACTTTATTTTTATTTTATTCAAGAAAGTCTGTGAAAGATTGAGTAATGTATTTTTTGTGAGATTATTTTTACTATTGTTATCATAAAGATGTTTGTTTAAATGTATTGGTTTGACATAAGTAAAAGTCCATCCTCTGATGCACGCTTGTCAAGATCAAGGGTATAAACCCTGTGTTGGCTGAGACATGCTACATTTGCCACCCAAATAGATTTCAGGGAAGTACATTAGTTTCTGTTAGTTATGTCATCCTATTAAATCCTGTGCAACATTAATTCATTTGGTTTCTATTTTATGTCAAAATCTTCTATGGTATTCTCCGTTGAATAGAGCTGTCCTTTCAGAAAAAGTTACTCTTTAAATTCAGTGACTTTTAAATAATTTATCTTTCACTAATTGTTTTGTTCATGGCCTTATGCCATCACCACGAATATCAACACCTGTTGTGCATGCGCCAACCCCAATGGACACAAATGCATTGCTCCTGCACACACATGTGTTATGAGTAACTCACTATGTACTGTCTTGATGAGTGGTTAGCCCAGCACAATACCAGACCATTGTACAGGCATAATGGTGCCTTCCTCAGGAGAGTCCATAACTTTTCTATTTCCCAGGACACTGGACACCAGCGTTCAGATTTCCCTTACACGTTTCCTGCGACCTCAATGGCTCTACATTTTCCTGGATTTCTGTTCTGATTTTATTTCTGTTCTGATTTTAAATTGTGAGTGGGTAGCAGATAGAAATTCATATTTAATTAAAAAATGAAGAATATAAGAATGGAGATGGTGTATTCACGAGATGCTGGAACATTGTTTTCATTCAGCCTTAAGTAGGGTTGCCACCTGGCCGGTATTTTACCGGCAGGCCAGTAAAAAATTGTCATCAGGCCAATGTTAAGTCTATGGAGACAGTATCAAGGCCGGTATTTTTTTGAAGAAAAGGTGGCAACCCTAGCCTCAAGAGTGTTAGTGAGGTCGGACACTGTTAGGCTAGGCTCGGAGTCAGGATCTCAATTTATTTACCATGATGTATGATTTGGCTGAGATCAGAGTTGTGTGCAGGCCAGTCAAATTCTTCCACACTGATCATGACAAACCATTTTTGTAGGAACCTCACTTTGTGCTCATAATCATTTTCATATTGAAAGAGGTTTTACTGAACTGTTACCATTTAGTTGGAAGCACAGAACCATCTAGAATTTCATTGAAGGCTGTAGGATTATAATTTATTTTAGGAGGTACCAACTGGCATATGGGAACCTTGGAAACCAGTGCCAGATCATTAATCCTACTACACCGCATGTTACAGTTGGTACTATGCATTTAGCAGTTAATGGTCCTGGTGTTTTCCAAATTCATCCTTTGGACTGTCAAATGGTAAAAAATTCATCCCTCCAGAGAGTGCTTTTCCACTGCTATAATCTTAGGCCTTTGTGGAGCTGGTCAACCATGCACAGGGCCGTTGTCAGGGGGTGACAGGGGGCCCGCTCGGAGCCCCACTTAATAAAATAAAAACTTGCCGGCAGAGGCACTGGCTGGCGAGACCAGAATATCTCCCCTCACCAACCCTGTGCCGGTGAGCAAGAAGCATGGTGTCTGTGCACTGCAAAGGTGCACAGTAATGTTCACATGCTGCCTCTTGTGCTGACTGCACCTGCCTGACGTCAGAGTGCCGGGGGTCACATGACCTGCCAGAGTTCAGACTTTAAACCACAGGTAGCATGAGAGGTAGCATTGTAGGATGTCTGTGTGCCTAGGCACTGTACAGAGACCATGCCTTCCAAAAGACCCCAGGGAGCTGTGGATGCTGGCTGCAATAAATCCTGGGTGTGCAATAGTGGTGATAGGTCATGTCCTGGAGTGCTTTAGTAAGTCATGAATGTGCAATATGGGGATGGGAAATGTTCTGGGTGTGCAATGTGATGATGAGGCATGTCCTAGGGTGCTAGGGTAAGGCCTGGGTGGGTGATGGAACATGTGCTGGGGTATGTAAGTCCTGGGTGTGCAGTGTGGATGGTAGGGAATTTCCTTGGGGGCTTGGATAAGTCCTGGGTGTGTAATGTGGGTGATGAGGCGTGTCCTGTGTGTGCTTTGTCGGTGATGGAGCATGTCCTGGGGATCTGGGGTAAGTTCTAGGTTTGCAATCTGGGTGATGGCATATAATCTACCAAGATTAACTAAGGAACAATTTAGCACACTAAACCATCCTGTTAGCAAGTCGGAAGTTAAAACGGCTATCAATAAAAAGTCAGCGAACATATGACACTCCTGTTCAATGATATGATAGTTAAAGACCAAATGGACCCGAGCTTCTTAAAGCCAATATAATTCCAATCCTCAAGCCAAATAAAAACTCCACCCTGATAGAAAATTATCGTCCAATCTTGTTAATCAATGGGGATATTGGGTAAATCGCATGGAACATGAGTGCCAAACTGCATCCCTCCAGCTGTTGGAGAACTACATCCCGCCAGCTGAGTACTATGGGAGATGTATGCCACCAGCATGTATATGGCTGTTTGACACTCCTGATTTCCAATAAAAGCTGATTTGTTTATTCCAACTGATATTTAAACACCTTTAACAAGACTAACTATACCTTATTGACAGCTCTTGAGCTTTTTGATAACTCATGCAAACAAAATATTATGTGGTCATAGAAAAACAAAATAGACACATGGGATTTATCTCCATATCTTGTGCTTTTTTATGTATAATCCATGTAGCTATTTGTACACATTTGACTAATGTTTCTAATTAAGGTAAGAATTGTGTTGTAAATCTTTTTTAGAACGTTTCATTGAAGTAGGACTTTGTAATAGACTATCCTTGTTGAATAATATTTCATAAACCAAATTATTTTTTGCATTTGAGCATCCATCCCCCTTTAGCTCTTTTAAATCTGAGTATGTAGCTGTCTGATTTGCACAAAATGTGCTGGGGACGCCACTTTTACAAGGATCTCTGAATGGAGTATCAACCTTTGGGGGGAGAGCTGCAAAAGCTGTTATTCTACGAGTTTGTCTTTTTTTTTTAATGCTTTTGTAGCTTTTATGTTCGGGTTGTGAAATACTACAGTCTGTGATAACCAGGAGCCAGGGAGCCCCGGCTTCTAAAATCCCTACTGCATGCTACTAAACTTTCTCATTGTGTAGAGAACTCTATAGAAGTATTATTTTCCTGACTCCTAAAAATAACCAGGTTGGCTCCTGAATTGGGCTGCTTTGCTCCCAAGTTCTGCAAACATTTGTCGGCCATGAAAACATTGGAAATGAATAATTGTTTAATTTTGCATTGCAAGATCAAATTCAGATTAGATTCTTTGCATTTTGTTTCATATTTAGTATGAAATGTTGACAGCCAACCCCCTCTCCCCCTACCTGTTCAATATCTTTCACTCATTCTAACTTAAGCTGTTAGAATGAAACTTAACTTAAGGTGTTCCACATCTGGCTTTGTCACACAGGCGTATTCATGTTTGAATAACAGGACACTACCAGCCAACATTTCAAGTAGCAAAAGGAGAGTTTCTTTTCACCTTTGAAGTGCGGCAGTGGAGAGAGAATTACTGCAAATTGTTAGGTGACTTCATGACTGATCTAGAAGAAATAAATGTATAACTCACGTAAACTGACGTATTTGCTCGAATATAAGATGAGGTTTTTTTTTTCAAAGCAAATGATCTGAATGATAACTCTCATCTTATATTTGAGGCCGTCTTATGATCCGACCTCAATTAAAGGTCTGACTATAAGACTAGGATTCAGGTCCCCCGCAGCGCTGCAGACATCCTCCTCGTAAGCAGTCGGTGGATGTTTGCGTGATGCATTCCCTCACAATGTCTGGGGGCAGGTTGAGGGGAGGAGGGGATGCAATGTATGGAGGAAGGGTGGGAGAAGGGGGTGCAATGTCTGGGGGAGGAGGGAATGCCTTGTCTAAGGGCAGAGGATGTTTTGGCTGGAGCAGGTTGCTGTCTGGGGACGAGGGGATGCATTGGCTGGGGCAGGTGGCTATCTGGGGGGGAAAATGGGGGACACATTGCCTGGGGCATGAGGCTGGCTGGGGGATACATTGGCTAAGTCTGAGGGGCAGATGGCTGTGTGTGGTGATGCATTGGCTAAGTCTGGGGGGCAGATGGCTGTGTGTGATGATCTGTTGGCTAAGTCTGGGGGGCAGATGGCTACATGTGTGGGGGGTGGCTAAGTCTGGGGGGTAGATTGGCAAATAAAAACAAGAAATGCATTTCATCAACATCTTTATTAAATATGAAAAACATGTAAATTAATATTTACACGTAAATCTACTTTCTTATAGTGTAGTCTTATAATCAGGCCTTTTCTTTTTTCCCTCACTGAATATTCAACGTTTGGGGGGTTGTCTTATAATCAGGGTCGTCTTATATTTGAGCAAATACGGTAATATATGAACATATTTACTGCACTTTATGCAAATGCTGTTCAAAGTGTTATTGCTGTAAAGGCCTTTGGTACTGTCATACACACTAAAGGGTATACTCAATAAAGAGAGAATTGTAGGAAATTGCGACGAGAATTTCAAACTTAAGGACATAGGAGCTGAATTTGAAAAAATCTCCCATTCAGCGACATTGGAGAATGTTTCCAACTCGGCTACATTGACCTAAAGTTTGAAATTCCAATCTCCATTCCCTGCAATTCTCTCTTTATTGAGTAGACCCTTCAGTATTATGGGCACCTAGAAGACCGAGACACCATAGTAGAACAAATTGAAAGGTGTAGGTTTAGAGAAGACATTTAAAGGACAATGTTGCTTTTTTCGTCCCATGCTCCAGCTGTGGGAAGGTCAGTAAAAGCTGCATATCTGGGTTGTAACACAGATTTAAACATGTTTAATTTCATGTTCATTTTTGTAATGAGTTTCCCTTTAATATACATGAAAAGGGTAGATCATTATCTAGTCACAGTTGCCACTTTTAACTGGTACTCATAAGATTCTGTACATATTGCCTGAACAGTAGTTACAGAACCTCCAAGATTTTTCCTGTACTCAGTACTATAATTGCGCTGCTGTGCATGTGATTAAAAAAATGTTATATGCTAACTCAGATCTAGAAGCATATGACGCCCTCAGGAGAACTCTCATCTTTACCAAATCTGAATCAAGAAATCCGCATTTGAAGCTGAAAATGGCCATTATGAATATTTTGTTATGGCTTCAAGCGATGTAATCCTCCAGCTATCTTTAGATTTCTCGGGAATACTGTATTAAATCATGTTTTTCTAGACATTACTTCAGTGCTGTCCATATTTTTCACGGGGTGAGACGTTTCATTTTGAATCATACACTGGAGGGCTTAACCCTGTTGAATTGGGGAGGCAGCCGAACAATACTTTGTATTGTCCGGTTGCAGGATAATTGTATTCTTCCTAGCAGAACAGTGGAATATTCTAATGCTATATTGCATTGATGTCCAACTGGCGGCCCTTGAGCCAGATAATGTCCTCGGTGGTTATACTACAACTGAAAAGCCCATAGGTTTTGTTTATATTACCTTATGACAGGGCTTGACAAATATGTGTGGACTTTAGGAGCCATCAGTTTGTTTTTAGGTGCAAGGATTAGCTGGGACTGAAGCCATGACTCCTTGTGGCAAGGGCTTAGCAGCCACTGATATATCACTAGATGATGTATCAGATAGCTGACCAGGGTCAAAATCGAACCCTGAGTCAGCTGCCTCAGAATCAGTGCCTAATGCTCATCTGAGCAATCACCAAACTGCCTTTGCCACTAATTCGCTGTTACTGATCGCTGTACATGCGCTCAGACAGCTTAAAAAAAAAATATATATATATAAATCTTTACACGTAACCCCATAGCGGGTGTAAAAAATTTTTTTAAATGCAAACCAATGAAAATTGCTTTCGCATCAATATCATTGCGTAAGCAGTGATCTACAGTAAAGAAGGGGTTAATAGCTCTTAGAAGAGCCTTTGAGGTACCGTAATAAATTACAGTACAAAAAAATGAACCCCTAAAAAATGCACAAACCGCAAAAAATGTTCTGATGTGCAAGATCACTGCTTAGGCATGATCAATTGTAGGGTATCGGTTAAATGCAGGGAATGGCATTTATAAAAGCTATTGGTCTCAAGTTTTTTTATTTTAGTGTATTTTTATTATTTTATTTTATGTTTACTTACTTTTAATACTTTGATTTGTCTCTCTCCCTCACTAAAAAAAAATGTGAGGAGAGGGAGGCAGATCCAAAGTGGTCGGATCAATAATTGTTTAATATGTAAAGCGTGTTTCAGGATGGCTCTGGATTGAGGCATTCATCAAAAAGCCTAACTTTTGATTGTTGGAGGAACAATGAGATAGCGACACATGCTGTATTCACTGTCTGAAGCCGAGAAGCCATCCCACCAAGGAATGGCGCTGCTGATATCTCTTCCAGTAACTCCTCAATGTTTAGGTAAGAACCATCACTATAAAATTTATCTTAGGGATACATTTTCAAAATTCACCTGAGATGGACGGCAGATACATGGCAGAGCTTGTTTAATGTACCTATCTTTGTGAGAGTGACTTCTCAGCTCTGGTCCATCTAAAGACAAAATATAGGAACATAATGCACATTGAACATTGTCTACCATCACCCAAGACTTTGAAACATAAGTGAGCAAATGTCGAACGATGACCAGTGACGGCCTTGCTCATCTTTAGCCAGGGCCACCTAGTGTTAAATTAACGTTTCCCTTACCGCAGTCCACAGTATTTTTACAGTGTGTTGAGTCGCATGTTATCCCTCATTAAAAAAAACCCACTAAAAACACTTGTAGTGATGACAACAAATGTAGAACAATAGAAAGATTATAAAAATGTTTTGTTTAAAGTTCAAATGACCAGAATACACATCTTCATATATAATTTATCCCTAAATAATTATTGGAGGATCATCACTTAAGATGCAAAAATTAAGATTTAACTGGCTGGGAGATCAGATGGAGGTATCCAACTAAATGAGAAACTCATCATTAGACATAAATATCTTTGGAACAATTCATAATAGAAGAAATTCCAATAAAAATGTTATACATTGTAAAGTGGTACTTTAATTCCCAAATGTATGGAAGTTTTGGCCTTTTACATTATATTGTGAGGTCACACGGTTGTTGAAGTGCTTTTTCCAGTTATGTACGTCCCTAAATGGATGCTGATATAATATTCACACATTGAACAATTGAATTTTCACTGTATAATTATAGATACAGCAGCGACAGAAAGAAAATGGCCAGTAGGACTTGAAAAGTGGGATCTGGACCTGGTGTATGTAGCATCAACATCGGGCAGGCACCTGTTACATAAAGGCTATTTGACAAAGAGATCATGCAATGGTCATATGTTCTTGTGAACTAAATTAGGCTCAGTGGATCAGAACTGGAAATAAAATGCCCAATGCATTTCGCCTTTTTAGGATTCTTTATTTTATTTTTAGAGGTGTGAAAAACCATTGTATGGTTCTCATATATTCCAGTTTCTTTTTCTTTCAAAGCATAGAAAAAGAAACTGGAATATATGAGAACCATACAATGGTTTTTCACACCTCTAAAAATAAAATAAAGAATCCTATAAAGGATTCTTTATATATATATATATATATATATATATATATATATATATATATATATATATCGGCTACGGAATTAATTGGAGGCAGGATGAGTTGTTCTTCTGTTGTTTTCTTGCAAATGAAAACTGGTTAATCCAGCAGTGATGAGCAGTGACAGCCTAAACTTAAATATAAACACCATAGTCAAAACACGCATTTCCTCTCACATACAAAATATACAGCAATGTATGGTGCGCTTTCAGTCTGCTCATATAAGCGGCCACATAAACACTATACCATGCTTTAAAAAAAAAAAAACAAATGATAAAATCATCAACAGAAATTCTCATGTCTCATAGGTATTTTATTTTTAAGATAAAAAAAGGCCAGCATTTTATTTCCTGCCAGACTTCTCACAGGGAAAATACAATAATAGACTGGAATTTCCAGATAATGACGTTGGATGATTCCTAATAATGAGTGACATGTTTAAAAAAAAAAAAATCTACCTATCCATATTTTTAATGGCATTCCAAAAAACTGTTTCTATACCCTAAGCTGCAAAACAATGTATTTTTGACAGACCCTCAAGCTAAGAATCCTAAGCTAAAAGCGACATTCTCTTTGTTGGACACAGAATCTTACAGGTGTCTGACTTATTTTTGTTTTTTTACCGTTAATACTTTTGTACCACCTGTGTTCAACTACTTGCATCTCTATCTTTTTATATTTGACTGCTGCAGGTATCCAGCCCAATATACTACCTTGAAATGAAATTCCCCAGTGAATCCAGTAGGAGTTTTTATTACAAACCATTCTTATTCATCCCCGATTGTTTGGGGTCAAAACGGAGGATAAAATACCAAGTTAGCGATCCCACGTGAAGCGAATGGCAGCTTCCTCTCTGGACAATTGGCAGCGCGTCCTATAAAAATCCCGTCGGGGATTAGTTAACCTTTCAATTTGGAGGGCACAAAGCCAAGCTGATTAATGAACTTTCTGATGGTTGCTGATAAGCGGCTCTAGCCTTTTATTCGCTCCGAAAAGTGATTCCCCTTTGCCATCCCACACAGCTTTAATCTATATCATAAAATGTGGCAAATAGATTAAAAACACACAAACACCCACTCTCACACGCTGCACTAAAGAGTTTATCTGGCCAAGGAACCAAAGGAGGTAAATTAAAACCAGTAATGTATGCAGCCACTGAACCCTAATAGGTTGTGTCACTTTTGTATATGATGTGTACATGTTATTTACACATGTGCTTGTGATTTATATATATACATCTTTATATATATTTTTTTTTTATTAATTTTTTTTTGCATAGAGAAGAAAGAGATGCAATAGTACCATGTAAACCTTTGAACCACATAAAAATCTTTTTTTTCTTTTCCTATACTCTTTTTTTTTTCTCCCTTAGCTGAGTTTTGTGTGTGTATGTATGTATGTATGTATGTATATATATATATATATATATATATATATATATATATATATATATATATATATATATATATATATATATATATATGTAAGAAAATCGTTCTAAAGAAAAGACCTAAATTGCATGTATTCAAATGATTAATTAATTAATCAATAAATGTGTATATATATATATAGTGTATGTTTGTGTTTATATATAGTATAACACTTCTATAGACTCGCTGTACTTTGAAGGGACTTATTCTGGTGCTTGCTTTGTAATGAATGCTTCTGGTCCAGAGGCCTGTGTTGGATCCTGTTATCCAAGGGGGGGAAAAAATGAGTTATGTTATCTGGATGACTGCAGACACATATGCATCCCCCTTTCTTACTGCATGGGCAGACAAGGTCGATAGCATTACAAGGTATTTGTGGCAGTGCTTGTTTCAGTTTCCAGAGCTGCCAGTTTTCAGCTGGATTTGAATTACAAAAGAAGAAGCTGGCATGAAAATTGAAAGGGGTTTATCGGCTAGTCTGAAGCCTCATAGCACATTGCTTATTTATGCAGTCCATCTGCAGCGTGGAGTGTAGAAAAGCAATACATTTAAGAGAGAGAGCTTGCAAAAGAGACACAGAAAAAAAAAAAAAAATATATATATATATATATATATATATATGTATGTATGAGACCAAGCAGATCCAGATATTTTTAAGTTGGCAAATAATACATGTGGTAGTATTGCTTTACATTAAGTGATTTCACTTAGAATTGTACATTACTGCAAAGAAGCATCTGTGTTTTTGTCATAAAGTGCTTCTCTATAGGTATCTCCGGGGGGATTAAAATGAAGCTTGTTGCTAACTCTCTTTAAAATTAAAATAGAGGTAGGATAGCTTGGGCTGAGAGCAACACAGGGGAAACCGCTGGAGTTTATTGCCGGGCCCGATTTGAATAACCTTTCTGCATTCCATCTAAAATTAGCCATGGACCAGTGGATAAAAGTCGCCACCTTTGGAGAAAATTGGGATGCGTTTTAAGCCATGAAGATTTTGGAGCTTCTAATTTACATTTATTCATGGAGTGAATTGCTGCTATCCGGCTATCTTGCATGTATTATTCATTGTTCTGTGCTTGCGGAAGGCTTTTTTTTTTTGTTCTTTTTAAGAGAAACTCTTGGTTAATATTTTACAATCTCCTTTCTTATGTTTAATTTTACCACAGACTAGGGGGTTTTCCCCTTTTTTATTCTTCTTACTTTTTCATCCCTCCTCTTGACAGTTGGATTGAGCATAAAGACAAGAACCAAGAAGAAAAAATATATGTACAAACAATAAAGAATAAAGGCACCGTGTTGGATCTCCATTTGCATCGGTGAAAATTCATTATTTAGACTTGTCTGTGAGATCCATAGCAGAGTCTTATTTATCATAATTTGGCAGTCCATGGATATGAGCTGTGTAATTCCGGATGTTTTACCAAATCCTAAGCTCACGCATTTAAAAAAAAGAAAGAAAGATAATGGTGGCATCATCTAATAAAACATGGCTTGTTTTAATTTAAGGCCGGGAAGAGAGAAAGATCTGATCTGGTCTGCTGTTAGGTAGAACTAAGTTTATATAGAAACAGTCTAACTTAAACATAATGAAGAGAATGTGTGGGAAGCCTTTAACCAGTTTATTAACTTTTGAATGTTTTTATTTTATTTTTTTAAAGAAGGATGCAATAAATCTATATACGATCAATATAAAATAGTAAATTTATCATGTATTTATTGAATGTCTTTCCTTATTTAAATACGAGAAAATAATAAATCCTATTAACATAGAACACACAAATTGAATAATTTAGCTATGTGTCATCTGTCCTAGGGATGTGGTGAAATAAGTGTAATGAATTATGGGCCTCCATTAATTAACACACATGAGGTAGAGCAGAAATTGCGTTGGAATGAGGTTTGAAAGTTTTCTTTGAGTGTTGGATCAAGAGTTTTAATGAAGAATTAAAGGTGTATCAAACCAATCCATGCAGTATATGTAAATAATGAGCCAATTATTTCAATTTTTGATTTTCTTGTCATGGGGTTCCATGACAAAGTACCACACAAAATAATAAAAGTCAGAGCACCATCTAAGTTACTCTGTACTGTGGTTTAATTTGTAATGCTGACTTCCACATGGACATCGAGATGCTGGGAATTGGATACCCATGGCTGCTAACTGTTCTTTAGGAGGTAAATTCAGAAATTTGAGACAATTGTCATGGTTCCCAATCTCCATTGTCTTTTAGGATACCAGAGAGCAAAGCATAGTTAATAAACCTCTAGGATGGTGCTTTGCAGTGCATCATGTATGCATGGTTGGTTCCCATCTACCTGTAGAAGCACATCATGCCCTCTCTAAGGCCTTGACCTCTGCTGTCTGTCTACAGTAGATTCAAAAAGTTGGAGGTACCTATTGCACCAAACCATTGTATGAGGGGATCATCTTTTTTCATGTATTATCGTATGAGTTCTGTGTGTTATTAATGGGACAGTCTAGTCACCCTTTTAACTCTTGTGCAAGTTGAAGGCACCACAGGGCAGACTAGGCTGCCACAATCAAGAGTTCATATTACAGTCCAATTATAATGGTAGATAAGAATCACAAAGGATTAGAGAACAGTTTACTAATACTAATGGTGTTTTTAAAGCGTTGGCGTAGAAGTTAGTAACTCATGTTGCCTTTTTGGCTTAAAAGTCACAATAATGTTTACATGCACATATTCTCAGATATGCATGTTTATAAATGTGATCTGTATCTGTCCATGTTTGGTAGAAGAGTTCCCTGAAGACCTGATCACTGTAATTATTGGGTAAAATCGAAAAATGCGGGGGGAACATTATATTTAGGGTATGAATTAAAGAACAACTATAGCAAATCATTTACTTGTATACCTTATTAAGCACATGTTGTTTCACATTCTGGGTTAGATCTTCATACATCTTGGGTCAGATGAAGGAAGAAATTGCCAATCTGACCCAAGATTCGAAGCAACATGTCCACCCCCTGATGTGCCGACTTAGAGCAAAGAGGGATGAATAAGGTGCATTACTTGCATTATTTAATGAACTAAGCATACGTTAATTCTAACTTTAAGGTTCGATAAGTTTGGAACTTCTCAACTATAGATCTCAAGCCCACATTTTAACAACATTTTAAATCATTTATTTTTTAGTCATTTCTGCTCAGAGTCTTTCTATGCTGCTCAGATCTTTTAACTGCGATTTTAAAGATATTAATTATTAGTGAATTAAAAGTACCATTTATTGGTTTTCCTTCCCGGTTTATCCCGCAAGCACTTGCAATATCTGTGAGCACATTAAGAACTATGCAATATAATTCAAATGTCATTTTATCCAAATATATGTTTTGCATTACATACTTTATTAAAGACAATGATGATAGTCGGGTATGTCACGATTAACCCCTTCATGACAATGTCCATACTCGTACGGCCTCCCAATGCAATGTATTGGTACATGTATGGGCTACATTTTGCCACCAGGTTTAAAATGACAAGTTACTGACCTGTCAATCAATCCCCTCAATATAGATTGGGTGAGGGGTGTTCTAGTATGCCTTTAGATGAAGGCTAAAAAGGGTCTGTCTTACCTTGCAATAACCGAGACAGTCTGTTTCACCCATTGCAATGAGGATTTTGATAACTATAGGGATTTATCAGTCTGTTGTCTGAAATGGATGGGGTGAGTTGATCCTAGTCACCTTAAAGGTAAGGCACACACCAATAGTAAGTACAGTGGTCAGAAATGGATGGGGTGAGTTGATCCTAGTCACCTTAAAGGTAAGGCACACACCAATAGTAAGTACAGTGGTCAGAAATGGATGGGGTGAGTTGATCCTAGTCACCTTAAAGGTAAGGCACACACCAATAGTAAGTACAGTGGTCAGAAATGGATGGGGTGAGTTGATCCTAGTCACCTTAAAGGTAAGGCACACACCAATAGTAAGTACAGTGGTCAGAAATGGATGGGGTGAGTTGATCCTAGTCACCTTAAAGGTAAGGCACACACCAATAGTAAGTACAGTGGTCAGAAATGGATGGGGTGAGTTGATCCTAGTCACCTTAAAGGTAAGGCACACACCAATAGTAAGTACAGTGGTCAGAAATGGATGGGGTGAGTTGATCCTAGTCACCTTAAAGGTAAGGCACACACCAATAGTAAGTACAGTGGTCAGAAATGGATGGGGTGAGTTGATCCTAGTCACCTTAAAGGTAAGGCACACACCAATAGTAAGTACAGTGGTCAGAAATGGATGGGGTGAGTTGATCCTAGTCACCTTAAAGGTAAGGCACACACCAATAGTAAGTACAGTGGTCAGAAATGGATGGGGTGAGTTGATCCTAGTCACCTTAAAGGTAAGGCACACACCAATAGTAAGTACAGTGGTCACATGGGCCACCTAAGATGGCTGGTCCATTTGCAGTGGCAACCACTGCCAAATGTATTTCCATTTATTTTTGTTTTACACATTATTACATTATTTTGTAAAGATTTACAATTAACATTCAAATTTCCAGCTATAAATCCTTAGGATTTCACAGGCTGAGATCTCCAAACCAGTATGGACATATTGATTAGCCAAATTAAGGATGTCTCTACTATTAACTGATGTAAGGTCATATTCACAAAACCCCTTAATCTCCTCCTCCCCTCAGTAAGTTTACTTAAGAAGACTTCTGGAGTTTCTCTCAGACCTCTGTACCTTTAATTTCCATGACTTTGTTTGCCAGAGCAGAAGACTTGTTTTTCCTTACGGTAAAAGAAGAAAAGTTGCTGATCTGCAAACTAGATAGTCAAAATTTTTACAAAATCAAGTGAACGGAGCATGAACTTTCAATACATCTCAATGACGTACAATACTTGAGTTCTAGTGATGTCATAAGATGACATAACCTACTCCTATCGGTAACAAGACACATTAGAAAGTGCTTGCATTCACACGATTATATAGTAACAGGCACTAGCTAACAGGCTGTGTCTGTGAATGGCAGTGAGTTCAGATAAGGGCTAGCTCAAGGTCACCGGGGAAGCCGCTCAGATCATCCAATTGCATGTAATATTAACAGAGGTGC
This sequence comes from Pelodytes ibericus, assembly GCA_036172795.1. Lineage (NCBI taxonomy): Eukaryota > Metazoa > Chordata > Amphibia > Anura > Pelodytidae > Pelodytes > Pelodytes ibericus. The sequence continues at coordinate 43,650,835 of CM069860.1, forward strand.
GGCTGTCTGCCGCTCTGATCTCTTTTGGTCTTTGTTATGGTGATTTCTACTAGTGAAGACCAGTTTCCCAGATAATGATTAAGTGTTTTTAATGGCATTCATTCATTCCTTACTAACTACTCAAGCAGAAAAAAAGGGTTATGTAAAATGACATTTTAAGAAAAAAAATGATTTGTTATCTTTGCATCAGCAGCACTTTGAGGAGACCATTAGAACTTAAATCCTTGGCGTGGTAGGCTTTATCTTGAGATATTTACTGAGTTTACTGGTGCATGAAAGGCTTTCAGTAAGAAAAGCAGATGGGATGGCCTGCTTATAGGTAATGTTATCTACTGGGTTATTACCTCCTATATATTGATAGCAAAGTAATCTTCCCAATATAACCCAACAAATATACATTATTTAAATGTTGGCAACAAAACAGAGAGCAGAAGAGCTTCATTCATGTCTCTTGATGCATTTGCTGAAAAGCCTTTTCTTATTTTTTCAGTTCAAGGGTTTTACAATGAGGCTCTTCCTGTTACACAACATTACAATAAGATACAGATGGTTTTTCTAGGTTTATCACTGAAAAGGATTTTGCAAACCGTAAACTGCTGCAAACGTTTGCTGGAAGTGACCATTTTCTTGACCCGTTGAGATGAGTTATTACCGTGTTGGCCATAGAAACACAGGAGTCAAGTTGATACCTTTACTGACGTTTAGGTTTAGAGTGCAAGCTTTCAAGATCTCTCATGTTTTTTCATCAGGCATGTTATACAAAACATCTCTTTTAAAGGGACACTGAACTTTTTTTTTCACTTGTGCTTCTAATATAAAAGCACAAGTGAAATGTAAGTTGCTGATGTTGTGAGGATGAACTGATGTGTACTTTTGATGGTACACGCAAGTTTATCTTCTGACCGACAGCTGCCATGTTGCCATAGGAAGCAGGCAGCCGTCTGGTCGGCGACCGGCTCTCTTTGCTAGTGCAGAGAGAGCCCCTCAGTTTTGCATGGGATTAGCAGGGGGACCATAACTAGGTCCCCCCTGCTGATCCCATGCAAAAATGAGGGGCTCTCTCTGCGCTAGGAGCGAGAGACCCTCACATTCGGTAGTCAGAGTGGGGCGATCCCCCGCTCTGATTGGCTGTGCGCGTGCTGACAAACGTCTGCACACGACAACCAGGAACTGCTGTGTCTCGCATGTGAGACACAGCAGATAGTAAACACGCGTCTATCTATTAAGATACACGACGGGTTTACTTTCAAAGTGTGGGACATGTTTTGTTTAACCCTTGTTTCCTTGAAGGAAGCAAGGGTTAAACAAGTTGGAATGTCCCTTTAAGTACAAGTACACATGACATTGCTTTAGAGTCTAGGTCTGAGTTCTTTGATCAGGCAGTGATGGTGCAATTTAAATCACTGAAATGTCAGCTACACACACACCTGAAACCTGTGTATTCAAATCCTGGTTTATTTTGTAGTGTCAGAACAGGTTACCAGCATTTGTTTAGCAGCACATGCCTATTTGGGACTACAATTCTCTAATCTGGCATTATCGGCATTGAACAAATAGTCACAGTTTTGCCCTTTTTTTTTTCCTATGTAAAAAACCCATTCTGACATTTTTATACAGATCATACAGGCGCAAGAGCAAAGCCCTGACTAGAGGAATCAGGATTACACATAAAACTGCACCACTATTTATACTTAACTCCAAATTAATTTGCATACACAAAACTTGGTTAATAGTATTATGTATGCGATGGAGTTGTTGATTTTATTTCCATTATCTCTTTTTCAAATGTATTTTTTTTACATGTCTGTACATTCTATAAACACTATACATTCTACCAACACTGTACATTCTACAAACACTGTACATTCTACAAACACTGTACATTCTACAAACACTGTACATTCTACAAACACTGTACATTCTACAAACACTATACCTTTTTAAATGTGAATAATTAGCATATTTTTAAACATTATTTTGCTTGTCGGAAGATACTACAATGATTCTCATGGTGTATAAGACAAAACTAATGTGCATTATTTACTATCAGTTGCAGCAAAGAATTTACATACTTCTAGACAGTAGTTGGATCTCACTGCTTTGGTTATCATTTCAGGTGAAACCAGGACCCATCAAGAAATCCAATTTGAAATCAGGGCAAAAACACATTGTGTATTGTTGCAATTGTGCAAGAAAAGGCCACTCTAGTTATGTAAGTATGACTAAGATATTCTTGTGTATATCCCACTGCATATGTCATCTTATTTGCATAACATGGCCTCCTTATACAGTGCATATTTTAACAATACTTTCTTTCCTGCAAGAGTCAGTATAAGGTTGGCTGTCATTAATCTGTATTCCCATTCATTCTAATAATAACACATGACTAGGCCCTGGAAACATGTAATATCCTCAATGTAATAACTCGTTAACTCATAAAAATGTACCTTGCAGGAAGCAAAAAGAGAGTTGTGTTTTATGAATCCATATGAGAGTTTATAAGAGGGAGAAACATATTAATAAACATGAAATGCCTTGTGTTGCTCCTGTTCCAGGAATGTAGTGAAAGGCGTATGTACAATGGAAGCTATCCTACCTGTCAGCTCGTATTCTGCTATGACCGGGATCATGACATCTGGAAGAGAGACCAGCGGGTGAAACACAAGATTAAAGGTAATGTAAACATTTTGTTGACAAGCAAAAATATACTGAACTATAGTTCAGTACTAAAGTTTCTGGATGCTCTGTATGCCAACTTTATTCCATTCTTGCTTTCCTGTGAAAGCATGGCTTGATCTGTTCCTGAATGTATTTAATCACGATATTACTCTGTGTCCCGTTACATTATGCTTATGTGTATAGAATTAATATTAATACATAATTATGGTTTTTCATCTGCTCCTAACAATGGGCATCCCCAGCATCTCTCTGCAGCCAATCACGAAGATCGGTATTAAATTACTGAGCCATAGCGAGTTCTTTCAGCACCCGAGACAAGTAGAGAAAATTGTGCCTCTCATCAATATTGTTTTTTTGCAGTTAGTTGGAGAGTAAAATAAACAGGTACAAAAATAATAAGCAAAACAATGATTAACTGATAATTAATAGCTCATGTCAATATATAGCTGGCCGGACACTATTGGTGATACTTTATAACTAACTAATGGTACAGCATAGCTACCATTATAGTATATTTAGCCAAACATAATATATCAACCTGGTATATAGATGGTTGTAAAGCATAGTTAGAAAATGTAAGTGAGACAATTTAGGAACATCATTATCACGCTACCCAAATATCAGAGGACACGTAAGATAAGAAAAAGGTGTTTATTGCAACACAAGTGACCAAGTCTCCAAATTTGTGCTATTTGGAGACCTGGTGGAAGCTCTGCTGCGGCACCTGGCTTAATTGAGTGCAGATCTTGTATACATTACCTTTGGATTATAAAGTTACCCAGGCACAGATATGTCCTGTGATAACTCACATCACCATACATAGCCAGAGAGTGCTTTAGCATATCTCTCATCATTCTATACTGTAGCAGATCTAGATAATGAGACAACATAGCTCCTATCAGAATATAGTTAGCCAGCTATTGAGATTGGTAAAGCATAATCTCCAACAGTAAGTATGTAGCTAGCCAGTTAATGATGATAATTATAGATTAATGGTAAGATAAATATTTATCACTATATAGGCTTCCAGACACAAGTGGGCGCACAGGATAGCTCATATACATATAAAAGACAGAAATGTGTATGACACATAAATGCATGTGCATATTGTGCTCCACCCAAGGCAGGTTACGGTTGAGTGAGAGGGCATCAGTCGACTTATTCAGAGACACATGCTAGCTATCATTGTTGCGTCCCCTACATTGTTTGCGTCTTAGGCTACTGTCTCAGTTGCTACACCCATGTTACTGCTCTATTAAATTACTGCTCATTAGCATTCAAAGTATATGATCAGTCTCTAAATTTGTAGAATACAGATTTTTTTTGTCTTGGTTTCATCTTTGACCTTATGTTTTCATTTATGCCTCTTCTTGTAAAATACATGTTTTTCCTCTTAAAAATATTTTGTACTTAGTTATGAAGAGACTTGAAAAAATGCATTTATCTACGTTAGAAAAAAGGCATCTCAGAGGGGATATGATAACATAATATAAATATGTGCAGGGCCAATATAAAGAGCTCTCCAGTTTGGGATTGGAGGATCTTAGTTATGAAGAAAGACTTCAAAAATTGCATTTATGTACGTTAGAAAAAGAAGGGCCAATATAGTGATCTGTTCATTAACAGAAATGTACAAAGAACAAGATGTCACCCCCTGAGACTAGAAGAGCAAAGATTTCATAGACAGCAAAGGAAGGGATTCTTTACGGTAAGGACTATAACGTTATGGAACTCACTGCCAAGAGGTAGCGCTATCAACTACAATAGATACATTTAAAAATGGTCTGGATGCTTTTTTAGAATAGCAGAACATACAGGGCTATTAATAATAGAAAAAGCATTAATAACAGAGCTTCTTGATCCAAGGAGAAATCTGATTGCCCTTTGGAGTCGAGAAGGAATTTTTCCCCCTAGGAGTCGAAATTCAAAATAGCTTCCTTATGGGTTTTTGCCTTCTTTTGGATTAAAAGCTGGAATGATAGGTAGAAGGGTTGAACTTGATGGACTTGTGCTTTTTTTCAACCTAAGTTACTAAATTATTTTTAGGGGGAAGTGTGGGAAACGAAAGCTCTGGGTGGGAGCAAAGTGTTGATAGGAAAGCACAATTTCTATTGCCCGACTCCCAGGACATGCAGTTCCAGTCACCGGACAAGTTTTGTGTTTTTTAACCATAACCCCATCCCAGGCATCGATCGAGGTATGCACACTGGTAGGTAGGGAGGCACTTCGACCCTAGAGTAGGGTTTGAGATCAAACTAACACTATCCTTAGGGTTAAGTAAAAAATTGAATTAAATAAATAAAAATATACCAATAAATTATAAAAATAAGATGTTATTCCATAGAGGGCCAGTGACATGTTAGGACTGTCAATGATCCTTTGGGGATATTTCATTAAAAAAAAAAAAAAGACTGCTCGTGGGGCCTGTGCTACGAGCAGTCTTTTTTTTTTTTATGAAATATCCCTAAAGGATCATTGACAGTCCTAACATGTCACTGGCCCTCTATGGAATAACATCTTATTTTTATAATTTATTGATATATTTTTATTTATTTAATTCAATTAATTGTGTCCTTATATGATATAATAATGCATGATTTATGGGTATAGTTATGCATTAGTTTTTGTTTTTTTAGTAAGCTACAATTCTCATTTGGATATCTGTACTGTTTTAGCTCACTACCAACTTGCATTTGTTGATTGTTATATCTTTCTTCTAAGTTGCTAAAGATCTTATTTAAATATGATTTTGATTACCGTATTTTCCGGCGTATAAGACGACTTTTTAACCCCTGAAAATCTTCTCAAAAGTTGGGTGGTCGTCTTATACGCCTGGTACTGGGATTTACTTACCTATTTTCTGCTCTGTCTCCGCTCGCGCTGTTAAGCCGGTCCGTGGCTGTGAGGGAAGCGTTGTGAGCTCCCCTCAGGCCGCGCGGCTTCAATAAAGTTTGTTTAAACTTTTTTTTTAAACAAACTTTTATTGACCGCGCGGCCTGAGGGGAGCTCACAATGCTTCCCTCACGGACCGGCTTAACAGCGGGAGACAGAGCAGAAAATAGGTAAGTATTGGGGAAGGAGGGTGTCAAACTCTATATTTTAACCTAAAAAGTTAAAATATAGATGCGATTTTTCCGGCTTATAAGACGACTTAGTTGGGGGGTCGTCTTATACGCCCAGTCGTCTTATACGCCGAAAAATACGGTAAAATTATTTTTTGGTCATGACAAGTAGATTGTCATGAGGGAAAATTAGACTGTACTACCACTTTTTTTGATGAGTTTTATTTTTGTATTTAATAGTTAAATTTTCTTTTTCAAGTTGTAGTTGCCATTTAATTATCTAGATGTTTTGTTTTTTTAAACGGACACTACCACTTACATAAGATATAACGAGAGAACCTGGTCATTTAAAACACATATTTAAATCGAATGCCACTGTGTATTGTTTTCGTATGATTGAAATAATTACATATACAAAGAAAAATAAAATTATTTGTTTATCTCCTGGCTCCGTTTTGTGAATATTTCCCATGATGCAATCTCGTCTAAAATCTTCTAGTCAGTCTCACTTTACAACTGTGGCCACAGCCTGCATGAAGATGTTATAAGATGCTCGCCTGCTCTCTTACTGGCTCCTGTGTATCACTAGTGGGCAGGACTATGTGGCTGTGTACAACTTTTTTTACCTGCCTTCCAACACAAAGAGAGGAGATTGACCTGATCAAACAGGATCATAACTCCGCCCCCATGTGATGTAATAGTTACATTACTCTCCCATTCAATGCAAGTCTGTGGTAAGAATTCTGACTTATAGACTGCATTCTGTGTCCCAAGCCCCAAAGTGAGAAACTTGTGCTGTAAGGTCACTAGGGGGTGGAACCCAAAAACACTATATTTCACAAAATGGCAGCGCCCAGTCACACTTGTTTAGTTACATATTTTCTTAAATACAGGCACATAACAAAAACAAAAGACATATCTGAAATGTACAATACAAAATTGGTGGGGGTGTCTCTTTAAATGTTTACTTTTGTCTGTGTTTCTAAGTAAAGTGCAGTGCTTTTTATTTTATACATTTTCTCTTTCTGCAGAGCTTCAAGATGCAGGCCTCCTGCCGAGGGAATTAACTATCCCACGTGCGGACAAAGAGGAGGACATGCCACCATCTAAAAAAATGAAGAAAAAGCAACTCAAAGAATCAAAACGGCTACACAGAGAAGAGCATACCTCCAAGAAAAAAGCATATCTGGAAATCATCAAAGAGAAAAAGCAAAAGAAAAAACTCAAACACCTGCAAGGCCAAGCTGCAGAAGAGGACTTTCCTAGAGGAAGCTCTGAGAAGTCAATAAAGGCCAAACAATTCCATCCTGGTAAATATTCGGACCACAAGTTGTTCAGGAATTCTAAGAAAAATGAATCTGGGGGTGAACTGTTCAAGAAACACAAAAGGAACAGAAAGAGGAACAAAAGGGAAAACCAAAGTTCTGTGGATGAGAGCTTACTTATCATTAAACAGAGGAAAAAGAAATCAAAGAGGAACGTTCAATAGTATCATATAATTTTAACCTCAGCTGTGTTATTTATTATAATCCCATGCCAAGGTCCAAAAACTGAAACACTCTGCAACATAGTGAAAACTGCCTTCGTTCTAGCAGGAAAAACATTTTCTAAGGCACATTTTTAGTCTGCCAGCCAGGACAGGAGTATGGTACAAAATGATGATACACCAGTGAACATATTTTTAAAATTTGTGGGGAGTCTCAAAATAAATAATCACTTGCAATATTTTCTTATCGCATGGTCCTTTGTCAGTATTTATGCAGATGAATGAGTGCCAGAACAATCTAAATATTACTTTTTATATACACACACAAAGGTTTACACAATATTTAGTAAGATAATGATGGCTATGCATAATACCGAATACTGGTGTGAATCTATGTATAATGTGGACTCCTGACAAATGGTGAGAGTCTGCTCCGTGTGCGCTGATTCCGCACTTCTTGAATGTACCAGTAATCTGTGCTTGGGCGCAACCCATGTATAAGGGATCAGGTACTGGTAAATGTTGGAAAAGCTCTGCCAAACACACTTTGGTGCAGGTTCCATTCCCACACACAAAATCAATTGTAATGTAGAAAAAGGCGCAATTGCGCGTATACATAACAAATAACGATAGTGCCTATTCTGTAACTTATCAACACTTTTGGGTTCATTTTTTTGCACTTTTCAGCATTAAAGTGTTCTATTTAGGTTTTGTGCTACTTTTGACCTGGCTAAATTCTTGCCCCAAACCCTCATTTGTCAACAACGCTTCCTCTCCAGGTTGCCCCCACATCCTTTTCCATGGGTCCATATTGCTTTGCACAACACTGCTCCCTGGTGTTCTTGTGGAAGCAGGCTTGATGTCTGTACAGACCACACAAGGCAGTTAGGGAGGATATAAAACACTAACTTACCCTAGGGTTAGTAGTTGACCTAATCAGAAATACACTACTTTTCAGACATAAACACACAGATAAGAAGTTTCTCCCGTTTGCATGATCTTGGGAGGCAAATCTGGTGGTCCATTCAAGAGAGCATAACATCCCTGATCTTCTACCTTCTCAGTTGTCTCGTGCGCTGAAATACGATTACACATATTCTCTATCCAAAGCCGAGTATCGTAAGAGCTAGTAGGGTAATTGGAATCTGTGGCTGCAGAGGAGACACAAATATCTTACAGTTCATCTGAACTTTCCTCAAGTTTTGTACCTGAAAAAAGGTATTGTCATATAACAAATATGTCTTGGCCAGTTAAGTATCTCCTCTTAGGATTTTAGGGTGGAAAAAAAGTTTAGTTTTCCCTCTCGATATAAAATATTTTAAATATTCTTAAAAGGGCTCATAAAAAATAGGGTTAATGGTCAACTCGAAAAATAAGACACTAATTTGGAGACATATCTAGACATTATACATACATATTAATTGCCTAATATTTAACATTGCAAACTGCATTTTTAAAACATATATATATTTTTATATAAATCCGTTATCACTATGTGTCCTATCCCTACAGGATATTATCAACCTCATGTAAAAATATATATCTCTTATTTTATTTCCCCCTTTCAGAACATTTGAAATATTTTTTGGTCTTTATTCACTAGTTAAGGTTCCCTCTGTTGGTGACGTGGTTCCTAGAAAAGCATCATGGCTGCTGGTCAGTAAATAAAGTGGGAAAAAAAAGGTTTCTACCTTGTCGCTTGACAAAGACCCACAAAACGTTGTTTGCTTTAAATAAAATCAGTCAAAGTTGATTGGAGTGCTGAGTGCCTTTTATTGGTTTGTTATACTGTACTGGTATTGTGGAACTGGCGGACTGTTTGCACCTGGCATAAATTGTGCTGGCGTCATCATTGTATATATATCTCTACTGATGTGTATAAAACCAAGGTTCTCTCTGCTCTAGCAAACTATCAGACTCCAGTCAGACGCAAGTGATATTAGGCCCGTAGGCCGTTCTGATTAGCTTTGCTCACACCAGCCTCCAGACCATCTAAGCTTTATGTAGGTATATAATACAAGTTTAAATATATTTTCAACTATGCTTAGTAATGAAGAGCAGGCCCATGAGTAGTCAAGGACACATTTATATGCCAGGCACCATTAGGCATGTAGACTAAACGCAGCAATCTTATAGAAACTAATAATAATAGAGTATATGAAGTGGAACAGAGCTTTATTTTCTTTTGTTTGTTTTTTGTTTTTTTTTTTTCTTTTTCTTTCTAGAAGAAATAGGATCCTACTATCATCTCCACCATAACAGGTATTCTCATTGTGAAAAATTAAAAAAGGACTAGTATCATGGCAAGATAAAAATGGTGCGAATATAACTCATTTCATTACATAACTTCATGTTTTGTGTTGTCTCATCCTTCATTCATTTTATGGTAGAAGCTGCTCAATTTTAGACTTTTCCAAAATGTTTGGGAATTTAACTCTACATGCAATTTGATTTTGTGTATTTGTTTTATTTTGTTTACTTATAGCAAATTAAATATCACCTATTTGCCAGTCACCCTAACACAATACATGGTTGACAAAGCAACCAGTCATTTTTTGATAATGAACTATTAAGTTTTGTGTTAGCTTGGGTGAATTGTAAACATCACACAAGATAAAGCAGAACATGTTTGGGTTGGAGAGGAATTCATTTACATATCTTTGTGAAGTTGCTTCCAGTTTTAACCCTCGCTGCCCTAAACACTAAATCAGAGATTGCACAAACCATATTACAGAGGAATTGTAATTGTCAGATAGTAGTATAATAAATCATATAGAATTAGCTGCAACGTGTATTATTGCATATGTAGATGATTCCGTCTTTCTATTTCTTTTCTCTAAATTAACTTACCAGGCATTAGTGGGCACTCTCAGAAATCCAAATCAGGCTCAACAGCGCTAAAGGAATAATTAATTAGCTTATGATTAAGCGCTGAATAGCGCGAAAAGCGTCAAGCGATTGCATTACCTTTTTGTCACTTTCTGTCCAGAGTTTGCTGTGCTGTTTTCATTTTTTTGCATTATTAAATAGACTACTTTTTGCATCTATCGACTCCTTGAGTGCCGTCTCTACGTTCATCTGTAAGTATTAGTGGGCACTCATCTCAACTAACTCCTTAGAATAAAATTTAGATGCCTCCATTACCTGGTTCAGTCAGCAAATGAGAGCTAGAGAGCGCACCCGCGTTTGTATTTCTGGGGTTAGTGTGCTCCGAGCAGAGAGCACATAAACCCCAGAAATAAATCCGAAAGACAATGCTGCGTTAAATTCGGCCACAGAGTCACTCACTCTGTTGCCAATTCAACAAGCACGAAAAGTATACGAATTTTCGGATCTCAGCACACAAACCTCCGGAAATACCCGAGAGATGTGGTGCCTCCGAGTGACAGGCATGCTCTGGGCTGGCAGCACGCCTATCACTCAGGGTCACGATACGCCCCTGATATCTATGTATTTAGACTGCAATGTCAAACATGGCCCTGTTGGTGTAATAGTAAGGGGTCCCAATACATTTGTCCTTATAGTTTAAAACTTTTGGGTAGTTAAATTAAAGGGGTCCATATCTAGCATAAAATATAAATGGGATTGACCTCCCTTTTTTACATTTTTGAAAAGAAAATATATATAATGTGATGGGGAAGAGGTAATACAGCATAAAGAGATAAGAGAGGGGGTAGTGACATTCAAGTGGGGGGTACCAGATCCTGCAAAAATGGTGAATATCCATTACATCTCAACAGTCATGGTACGTAATATTTGAAAACGACAGAATACTTTATCACATAGGATGTGTTCTTTACCGATTGTGTAATATAGAAATATTTTAATAAAATCCACATTAGGCATTTTGCATCATCTTGTAACAGTCAAATTAAGGGTTTTATGTAACATGATTTAGCAAAATGGTAAAGTGAAATAAAGATGGAGTAGAGAGGTATTATCAAAGGTCATGGGGGTGGGGTTATAAGCACTGAAAATGCGTAGGTAAAGCATTATGATGAGTAAATCTTTTTGTCACCTATCCCGTGTACACAGGCCCTGAGCTGGAAGGCCCAAATAAAAAGGTCTAGTGTTCTCCTAACAAGTCTGGGTACAGTTTAATTATTCAGGAGTGGAGCCAAACTACCTTTAGTCATGAATTCAAACCACTATAACCAGGTTTTTGTTTTGTTTTTTCGTTTGGTTCTGAGAAGGATACAGAGAGTTCTTGTTCTCAGTTCCTCAACTTTCACGCCCACTCTGAGAATGTTCTTGGCATAGGGGATTTTCAGTGTAAATACTGACACTTTTAAGTGCAGAAAATGCTTCTCTGCAAAACAGAGTTGTGTGCTGAGCAAATTGTTGCGACTCAACCTGACATTGCGAAATCAGGTCACACATGGTGCTAACCCGCCACCTTTTGTTGGCAGTTAGAGACATACAATGGCCCGTGCAGTTATAGCACCAATACTTGTCACTATTTCTGAGTTTGCCTCCTTTATTTATAACTCTCATATAGTTAATTGTAAAGGAAAAAAAGATACACTTGCACAACAACAACAAAAAGATACGCTTGCACAACAAGTAATATGTTGCAGGTAACATTGAGGCTAATTATTACTATACCTCTACTGTATTAAGGATGTCAGATATTTTACCTCCCTGATTCTTCTTACATCAGGAGCTCGTGGAATAATCGCTCCATGAAGAACAGGACTTTCTCTGTACCCATGCAGTCATACTCACATGCTCCTATCCATTCTCTATGGTGGTACAGTTCAGCCATCAACCCTGGCAGTTTGATTCAATAAGTCATTTATAATGTTGAAAGTAAGTACAGGTTGAGTATCCCTTATCCAGAAATTCGTTGTCTAAGATTCGTTACCCAAAAGTTGTTTGGGATTTTTTCACAAGATGCAAATTCCACACACACCTGTCACAATACAAGTGCACAACTGTTTATTTAGTGTCTAGCCCCTTTAAGGGTAACACAATGAATGCTCCAATGGCAGGTACCCAATGATGAAGCTACATCACAGTAAAAGTGATTTAATAGTGATGTAATACATTTCAAATGGTATCCAAGTACATGACACGTCTCTCTGTAATATTTTCAACTATAAAGGGATAATGTCAAGGGGGCATGAGGACTGCTCTCTAACCTGATTCAATGGGCTGGATCCTCTTTTAACTTCTAAATGCCCCAGTACGGAGGGTAGACAACCATGGTCCTCAAATGGCTGAGATCAATAAATTAGGATATAAAGCTCGGCAGTCAGGTATGCTCAATATCTTGGCCTTCCAAGTAGACCCCATAACCATGCACTTGTCACAGGAGAAGTCCCCCATGGTCTCCACCTTCTCAGCTTTTCTATCTCTTCTGCATTTCTTGATCTGAGGTAGAGAACAGGTGATAAAAGGCCAGTGGAAATGGAGTAAAACTGCAACTGGTCTATTTCTGTCTATCAGTCTCCATAGCCCGGGCCACAAGTTGCCAGCTTTTTAGTGATCTGTGCAGTTCCACACAGAAACACAGCACAGATCTCTGTTCTGCTGGGCCTTCCTTATTTATATAACTGACTACATTCTTTGAAGGAGGCAAAGAGCAGGTCGCCGTCATGGACCTGCCTATGTCATCCAAACAGGACCTGCAAAGGATTGTTTAGCATTAGAAATCTCAGATGGTGTCTTGGTGTTAATCAAAATTCCATTTTATTCATGCAGAACTTCATAAAAAGGTTGAATGTTCCTTTAATGGCTCTCCAATTTCTGGTAAAAAATGCCTCTATTAAGGGAGAATTTGGATGGAAAATATCTTATATCACAGTTTAACAATTCCTCATGTATCCTAATATTTTCCAAATCTAGAGATAATATGGTCTATTGCTCAGCTGCACTTCAGTAACCCATAACCTGCAGATTATTTTATATGCTAGTGTTAGCTTAAATGTCTATTTACAAACTCGATACTATTCAGCCCTTCATTCTTTCCATGGTAGATGAAATAGTACTATTAAATTGGGTAATAGTAAAATACCTACTGGAAAACAAGAGGATCTACAGCTACTGTTCTGGCCAAATACATTGTTACTGACCAACAAGAATATTAAAAACAGCGGGATTAGTCACGATACAGGAACTTTTTAAGTTCAATATGAAGAATTGTATTTAAAAGACAACTATCAGCCAAAAATAATGTTTTTGTTTAATTGAAAGATTGCATCAAGTGTAGACATTTTTAATAGAAATGCATTAATGAAAGAATACAAATAAAGTACCTTCATTGAGCCATGTTTGTTCTGTATAGCTCTACCAAGGGGCTGACATGTTGTTCGGAATCTTTGGTCAGATGGATCAGACCTTTTTTATTCTGACCTAAGAGTCCATACAGCATGTCTGCCCTTTAAAAGAGTTATATGGAGCAAAGATTGCTCAATAGTGTACTTTATTTTATTTTATTTTTTTAAATTTTCAAATTAAAATCAAGCATTACTTCTTTTTTTTTTTTTTCCTTTAATCACAAAATAAAAATGCAGCGTTCATTGTGTTACTGCCAGCTGAAATTGGCAGTGGGAAGATACCACACATGATCTTGAATCAACTTACGGTACAATATATTTGATAAAAAATTTAGAAAAAAATATATAGAAATATTTCTGCACAGTTCATTGGTGCACATATCGTAACAATAGTATACAAATGAGAAATTGGTAAAATACTACAGTAAGCATTAAAGAAGGCTTAATTTTATTCTTCTAAAAAAATAAAAAAAAAATGGCTAATGCGTCTTGCTTTAAAAACAAAAATTTCCATGCAGATTATTTCTCCCTTGAATAACAAAGAGTGCAAAATATATTAAATGGCAACTGTATGGTTATGTATAAAGGGGGGAACCAGCAAACTGTCTCCAAAAAATAACAAAGTGCAATCAGTGGAGTATTATCTATAAAAGTTATTGCGCCATGTTATACATACCAAAACTTTGCTGAACATATGGTTGCGCCACCACAACAAAGGAAGGTATGACGTCAGCGCGCCCGTCACGTGACTGTCGGCACTTCCGTGTCACACTGCACGGGGAGCCGAACAGGCAGCACGGATGTTTCTCTGTGCTGCCTGTTCGGCTCCCCATGCAGCCTGGCAGGCATAGCGACGGTGAGGGGGATCTTCCGATCTCCTCTCACCTCCGTCTCTGCCTGCAAGCGCAGTGTTTTTTGTTTTTTTTAAAGGGCCGGGTTTTTTTTTTTTTTCAGTGCTGGGGGGCGCTGCCACCCCCCAAAATTTGCCGCCCTAGGCATTCGCCTAGGATGCCTCGCGGTAAATACAGCACTGCCTGCTCAGTAAGATAAAACAAAAAATGGAGAGACTTGGAAGCTTAGACATCCACCTGACTGAAAGAATGCAGAGTTGAGTAAAGGAAATGAGTAACAGGAGAGGATGAATCAAAATGGAGAGAGTAGAGAGCTTTACTGGCATGGACAGGGATGAAACAGAGAACTGGTACTGGGAAGTGGTACATATAAAGGAGACAGGAGAACCTGAAACTTCAAAAGGAAATAGAATTTCAGGTTGGAGAAAGAAAATGGAGGGAGGCATAAAGAGCACATAACATGGACTTGGAAAGCAAGATTTCTGATGATGGACCTGGGGGTCTATGACACTTTGCACTAGCATGTTATAGGCATGGGGCTTGCAAAGAAACAACAGAGAGGATTGTGTTAAAAAAAAGAAATATTTATATCATATGCAGCGTGGGTGTGTGCCCCTGAGGAGAGCTAAGTTACTGTACACAAAGAAAGATTGTGTCCCTTGGTCTTGAGAGAGAGAAACCAATTTTTCTTCAGCTATTGTATTACTTTGCATAATTCCTAATTTCCTGGACTATTATTTTATGAAAGCTGTCCCATATGAGCATGTGGATTTCAGATGTAACTCACAAAAAAAAGCTTGATGACAGCTCCAAAGCAATTCTGCTCTCATACAAAGCAGAAAATCTTACTTTAATTCCCTCTTCCCAGCACCTCTCACCAACATGCCTCTCTGGTAACGCACGCTATCCTTCTCATCAAGAGAGAAGCATGTCCTGTGGATCAGCTCTGATCAGGCTGCGGGCTCACTGGGAGCTCATGTAGTCACTTGTGAATGGTTGTACTAAGGCAGGACGAAATCTGTTCTAATGTCGACGTACAAATTCACTGCATATGAAGAGTGGAACAAAGGAGGGGCTCACTGTTACCAGCTAATATGCTGTGTGCCTCGGCTCTGGCCGGGATTTGCATTTGTGCACAGTTGCGTGTACAGTGCAATTAATTCAAATGAACAGATGTTCTGTAGCACAAATACCAGCTGGTATCCTCACTTGGCAACAATTGAAATGCAAACTGTCCTTAATGTACTCTTAATCAGTTTACTTTAACTGCAGAGTACAAGGTTTCAAAGACACGTATGTTGCCGCAGGGATGGTATATTAATACAGGCAGGTAAACAGTGAGTTTATTTTATGATCTATGTTCCTAAAGCTTAAATGCTGCTTCTGTGCTCAGATAATACCACTGTGCAGAGTTTCAACTGGTAGTTTAGTGTAATTGCCTCCCCTGTAAAATGTGTGTATGTTCTGCTTTGTGCACATGCAGCATTGTTTTTAAGCTATGTACATGTGTAAGACATTCGTAGTCTGAGCACCAAGTAAGGCGCTACACATAAACACATACCCTGTTTCTGTATCAGGTAGACTGGGGCTAAATCTCAAGGGTGTCACGGAACATTGCCATGCCATGGAACCCCTCCCACATTAGGCTCCACCTAGGGTTGCCACCTTTACTTCAGAAAAATACCGGCCTTGCTACTGTCTCCATAGACTTAACATTGGCCAGATGCCAATTATTTACCGGCCTGCCGGTAAAATACCGGCCAGGTGGCAACCCTAGCTCCACCTTCGAATAGTCTCAGGACTCTGTCCCAAGATTTTGGCTAGTATGGTTTAGAGAGTGACTACTGAGTTTTAGTTTAGACAGCACTCCCTTTTTTAGGTTGATATCAGAGGGCAAACAGTGATGTTAGTAAATCCTGCGGAGACAGATAAACACACTCATATCCCTGCTCAAATGTGTAGAGTTCTAGACACTCTGCAAAAGGTAAAGCTCCCCCGACCTGGGCAGAATTCCTTGGACAGATCCCCTGTCGCCAACTTGAAACTGCCTGCAATTGTGGAGATTTCCGCACTTGTGAAAATGTCTGGTTGCAGGTTTTCTTTTGGCGCCTAAAGGGGTGTGTGGTTATATTATGAACTCCTCCCCTTTAGACATGCCTATTTCATTATCGGGGAGAGGGGGGGAGCACAAACTTTATTTTGATGTAAAGGACCAACACAAACTTTTATTTTTAATAAAGATCTATATTATGCCATAGTACTGTGTAGTGGTTTTATTTTTCTCTATGATGCTCAGCCAGCAACATGGGAGACTTTTTGATGGCTAGCAGAATGAGTTTTAACTACCGTTCCCATGATGCCCAACCAGCCAAAGTCTGGCTAAGCATCACTGGAAAAGAAGTACACAAGGAGTGATAAATAATATTCCACCAAACTCACCATGTCAGTCACTCACGTGTCTCTCTCTCTCCCCATGCCCTCATGTCTTTCTCTCTCTTTCCGAATACTCTCATGCATTTTCTCTCTCTCTCTCTCTCCCCATAACCTCATGTCTTTTTCTCTCTCCCCATACCCTCATGTCTCTCTCTCTCATACCCCATACCCTCATGTCTCTCTCTCTTACCTCATACCCTCATGTCTCTCTCTCCCCATACCCTCATGTCTGTCTCTCTCTCTCCCCATACCCTCATATTGGTCTCTCTTTTCCCATACCCTCATATCGGTCTCTCTCTTCCCATACTCTCATGTCGGTCTCTCTTTTCCCATACCCACATGTCTGTCTCTCTCTCCTATCTTTCTGTTCCCCATGCTCCCCATGATCTCTTGTTCTGCATATCTCTGTTTCTCCTCCTATATCCCCATGTATATCTCCTGCATGTCTCTCTCACTCCTCATAACCTCCATGTATCTGTCTCCCCATATCTCTCTCTCCCTTCTCATAACCCCATGTGTATCTTTCTCCCCCCACTCACCCCATACTCTCTATTTGTCTCTTTGTTCCATGATCCCCATGTCTGTCTGCCTCCCTTGTGCCTTTAACATGTCTGTCTCTCCCACATATCTTTCTCCTATACCTCGTACCTACCATGTATTTGTCTCTTCCCATGTCCCTTTTCCATGCCCCCTACTGACCTTATCTCAGAACTCAATTAGCGCTGCCTTGATCTCCCCGCACATAGTGATGACTCTGACCATTATGTTATGAAGCTCTGAGTAATCACTTTGCACGGAAAGAGCAGAAAGGGCTGTTATTTTGCCCCACAAAAGATCCCACTTTGCCAATTAACCCCTTGGTGACAGATGACGTGCCAGGCATGTCACGGCAAATCTATCAGTGTTGCTACAATGCCTCTAGGTAGAGGCATTGTGCAACACCTCATAAAAGTGCAGGGGCGAGCTACGATCACACCCCGGAGTGATCGTAGCAGCCATTTAAAAATGGCTGCGCCAGCTGCACACATGTGCTTAGGAAGCGAACGATCGTTCTCTTCCTAAGCACCTCCGGTGTTGCTACAGTGACTCGCTAGCGAGGCACTTAGCAGCACCTTCGGCTGCCCACAGAACCGATGGTGGTCGCTCTCCTGAGCGACCCCATCGGCTCAGTAGAAGGGCAGCGCTTCCCTTCTAATGGCAAGAGCATCGGAAGTGAATGTATTTCACTTTCGATGCTCTAGGGGGAGCCAATCGATGCCTGCTCAACAGATCTGTGTGATCTGTGTGCAGGCATGTATGATAAGTGCTCTGATGAGCACTTATCATACAGTCAAAGGCAATATTAGTAAATATTGCCTTTGACAAGTATTGATCTGCCTCCCTCTCCTTACTACTTTTAGTAAGGAAGAGAGACAGATCAGATAAAGTAAAAAAATAAAATTAAAAATATTTAATACAATTTTACACATTTTAACCCCTTCCCTGCCATTGATCGCTGTGTACGCAGTGATCATACACAGCAGCACATTTTTTGCTGTCTGTGCATTTTTTAGGGGTTAATTTTTTTTACTGTAATTCATTACAGTATAAAAAAGGCTCTTTTAAGAGCTATTAACCCCTTGCTTGCTGTAGATCACTGCCTAAGCAGCGATCTAACGCAAATTTCAGCAATCTTGCTGCAGAAGCATTTTTACTTTTTTTAAAACTTTTTTATTACACCCGAATTACGTTTAACGTAAAAAAAAAATTATTAGCTGTCTGAGCGCATGTATAGCGATCAGTAACAGCTGATCAGTGGCAATGGCCGTTTGGTGCTCAGATGAGCATCATCATTCGCCTGGTTAGATCAATATTTGATCTGACCGGTGTAGATCTGCCTCTCTCTCACTTGAGTTTTAGTGAGGGAGACAGACAGAGCTGTATAATGTGAGTTTTTAATTATAATATATTTAATAAAATTGAGACCCAAAGGCTTTTATAAAAGGCGTTTCCAGTGTTTAACCCCTTCCCTGCAATTGATCGCTGTGTATGCAGTGATCTTACACAGCAGCACATTTTTTGCTGTCTGTGCATTTTGTTTAAGGGTTAATTTTTTTTTACTGTTTTTTTTTTTTTACAGTATATCAAAGGCTCTTTTAAGAGCTATTAACCCCTTCCTTGCCATATATCACTTCCTAAACAGCGCATATGGTCACTACCTAAGCAGTGCATATGGTCACTGCCTAAGCAGCGCATATGGAGCGATCTGGTCGCAGAAGGATTTTTTTTGCCATCAGCATTTTTTTTTGTCGCACTCGCTAGGCGTTAATTATACCCACTAGGGGATTACGTGTATTCCTTTTGAAGCTGTCTGAACGCATGTATAGCGATCAGTAACTGCCGATCAGTGGCAAAGGTGGTTTGGTGATTTCTCAGATGAGCATCACCATTCATCTGGTTAGATCAATATTGGTCAATATTGTTCTGACCCATATGGATCTGCCTCCCTCTCCTCACTTAGTGAGGGAAAGAGACAGATCCGTATAATATAAGTTTTTAATTGTAATAAATTAAATAAAATGTAAAAAAATTGTGAGACCAAAGGGCTTTTATAAAAGCCATACCCTTTGTATAGTGTACCCTGTACAGTAACCCCTTCCCTGCCACTGATCACATTTTTCTTGTCTGTGCCTTTTTAGGGGTTAATTTTTTTGTACAGTACTACAAAGGCTCTTATAAGAGCTATAAACCCCTTCCTTGCTCTACATGTCAAAATTCCAAGTTTGAAAATCAAAAAGAGCACCTCTCAAATGTAGCCTTTCAACCCCCAACAAAGCTGACAAACCTATGCATGGGTGGTATCCCTGTGCTCGGGAGATGTTGCTTAACACATATTGTGGTATTGTTTGTCACTGACACATACCGAAATATGTGAATTTGTGTCTAAAGTACAATGTAAAAAAAATGTGGGAAAAAATACACAATAAAATTACTACCACAAACTTTGACAAAGGCTGGTGGTAGAATTGGTGCATGGAAAGTGTTAAAATACCACCATTTAAAATAGCCTAGGGTGTCTACTTTTACTAAATATATACTTTTTTGAGTAAAATACACTGTCCGGCTTAAAAAAAAGTCCCAAATGAATGATGGGCTTAGGCTGACTACACGTCAAAATTCCAAGTTGGAAACGCGCACCTTCAAAATGTTGCCCTTTAGCCCCCAAACAACCCAACAAACCTATGTATGGGTGGTATCCCTGTACTCAGGAGATGTTGTTGAACACATATTTGGTTATTGTTTGGCAGTGACACATACTGAAATCTGTGAATTTATGTCTGAAATACAATATTTGTGGGGGGAAAAACACACAAAAATTACTACCACAAAATTGGACAAAGGCTGGTGGTAGAATTAGTGCATGGAAAGTGTTAAAATACCACCATTTGAAATAGCCTAGGGTGTGTACTTTAAAAAAATATATGGGTTGATGGGGTAAAATACACTGGCTGGTTTCAAATATGTCCCAAATGGGACATGGGTGCAGGCTGTCTTGCATGTCAAAATTTCAAGTTGGAAAACCAAAAACTGCACCTCCCAAATTTGTCCTTTCCCCCCCCAAACAACTCAACAAACCTATGCATGGGTGGTATCCCTGTACTCAAGAAATGTTGCTGAACACTTATTGGGGTGTTATTTGGCAGTGACACATACTAAAATCTGTGAATTCATGTCTGAAGTACAAGGTTTGTATGAAAAAACACAAAAAAATTACTACCACAAACTTTGACAAAGGCTGGTGGTAGAATTAGTGCATGGAAAGTGTTAAAATACCACCATTTGAGATAGCCTAGGGTGTCTACTTTTAAAAAATATTTGGGTTGATGGGGCAAAATACACTAGCTGGCTTCAAATATGTCCCAAATCGGACATGGGCGCAGGTTGTCTTTATGTTAAAATTTCAAGTTAGAAAACCAAAAAGCACACCTCTCAAATGTGGCCCTTTAACCCCTAAACAAGCAGACAAACCTATGCATGGGTGGTATCCCTATACTCAGGAATTGTTGCTGAACACATATTGGGGTGTTATTTGGCAGTGACACGTACCAAAATCTGTGAATTCATGTATGAAGTACAATGTTTGTGAAAAAAAACCACACAAAAATATCTACCACAAACTTTGACAAAGGCTGGTGGTAGAATTAGTGCATGCAAAGTGTTAAAATACCATCATTTGAAATAGCCTTGGGCGTCTACTTTAAAAAAATATATGAGTTGATGGGGTAAAATACACTGGATGGCTTCAAATATGTCCCAAATAGGAAATGGGTGCAGGCTGTCTGCATGTAAAAATTTCAAGTTGGAAAACCAAAAACTGCACCTCCCAAATTTGGCATTTTAGCCCCCAAACAACCCAACAAACCTATGCATCGGTGGTATCCCTGTACTCAGGAGAAATAGTAGAATCTATTTAGCAGTTTTTTCGTTCGCTTTTGTCGATGAGGAGAAGATGTTTCAAATAAAAGTCAGGAAATTTGTGTCTTTTTTTTTTTTACCATTTTTTTTTAATATAATATTATAAGATATGGTTAAAATGATGGCATCCAAAGAAAGCCCTTCTTGTCCTGATAAAAACAATATATAATATGTCTGGGAACAGCAAATGACAAAGAAGAAAATTACAACTAAACACAAACAGCACAGAAATGTTAAAATAGCCATTGTCCAGAATGGACAAAAATGTTTCAACGACTCTGTCCTTAAGGGGTTAAAATGAGCCACCGTCAGGTACCAATTAACATGCCACAGTCTGGGGACATGAGTAAAGGGTATAGTAGACAATCCGGGGTAATAAC
Source organism: Pelodytes ibericus (assembly GCA_036172795.1). NCBI lineage: Eukaryota > Metazoa > Chordata > Amphibia > Anura > Pelodytidae > Pelodytes > Pelodytes ibericus. The sequence goes on from CM069860.1 coordinate 43,672,459, forward strand.
AGCATATATATTGTAAGTCAATAGAAAGTGCAAATGGACCTCCTATACCCACCTCCCCTTTTCAAAGCCCAGGTCCATAACCTATAGGGAGGAGGCTGGCCATTAGAACCCCAGTGATTGACGGTTCTGTCACAGATAGAGAATGAACTGAAATAATAAAGTAACAGTCAATATCGTAATTTAATATATAAATAAAAAATTATTGTTCAAGTCAGGAGTTTCAACAATCCATAACTCTCCACCATTTTCAGTTGGTGATGATCCGTCACTACATGCTACACTAGCAACCTGCATCTTTTACCTAGAAAGCAAACAAAATGAAAGCACCCAGACCTTTATATACAGAGTAGTAAAGACTTTGAAAGTGGTTTTATTTATATTTCTGTAAAATATCCCCTTTTCACCAATTCCATTTTGGTTTTTTTGGACTACAGTTGTCCTTTAAGTTGAACTTGTCAGGGAATGTGACCATAAATAGAAAAACATAAAAGCAACAATGTGCAACACTATAACAGGCAAATCTCCCAGACCACTGTCTTGTATTGAACTCTGTCTGTTCAGATAGAATAACCATAGCTCTACTATTAAAGAGATCTCCCAAAACCCCACAAACTGACCTGTGTATATAATGAGCTGGTAAACAGGCTTCTAACCAGACATCTGAGAGGCAATATACAGGGGGAGCAAACATAGTATAAAAATACATACAAAGTTTTAATGATACAAAGTATCCTGCTTATAACTCATGCTCATAAAAACTAACGTGGGCCTGTCTTGTAAGTATACCAGTTCATCTGAGAAAGATGTTATTCGAGCATTATAGTCTGGCCAGCAAGATGGAAAAACCTGGTAATAGCGCAAGGTAGAACACCTGGCATCTGAGGTCACCAGAGACCCACAATCCTCTGTACAACACGGTCACCAGAGAAAACAAAATCCTCTGAACAACGCGTTTCACTACAAAAGCTTCTTTCAGGCACTGTGATTATTTGTTTCTTATATTTGATATATTTGTGTATTAAGGAGGGGCACACGTGAATTTTCTGCACTTTTCAATTAGTTTAAATGCCATTATTCATTTTTATTGCACAAAATACAATATGCTCTTGTTCTTAATGCATTGATTTGAGGAGAAGGCGGGATCATGTTCTCACCTTTGAAAACGAGTAGTGTGGATTCGCAGTGTTTCTACATAGCCTCAGGGATTACATATGAAATACAGTTTATTGCAATTCATCCAATGATTCGTATGTATTTTACTTATTTATGGTCGTATTATTATATTTTTCACAGTTACACACCAGCAGCATCTATTTGCATGAGCTCCCTGTATTTCAAGCAACATTCCTCTTATTACACAGGTATTGTCTGTGCAATAATGTGTATTTTCTGTTTAAGATTGATGTTCGTGCTATTTTTATTAGAAAGTGATAGGCTGAGCAGTGGATTTTAATCATTTATGTACTTGTGATTTAACATATATGTGTTTATTATAAACTTGACAATAATTTAGGGGAGCTGTGTTATCATGTAATTTCTGATGAGTGGGGCAAAACTTTTCCATAATAAATGAGTGGCCGTTACACCAGGTAGAGAGACCTTCATTGATATTTTTTATTGAATGTTTTGGAAGTTAATGGGAGAAAAAAAAAATCTTTATTTTTAAAGCCACAAAATAAATGGAGTAGAGAAGTGAAGGTAAAACATTTGTGATACCAATGGAACCCTAATATTATTTACCCTCTTCCTCCAAAGCTTTATCCAAAGAACATGTGTTGTGTTTTGATTTGCTCATTACTATTCGTTAAACAAATACTTACTTAAAATGGAGGCATTTCAGAACACATTTAAACAGATGTGTTTAGAGATTGTAGTCTAAAAGCATGTAGAGCTGTAAATTAGCACGTACATGAAGTTGTGAATTTAGGCCTTGTGCTGCTGGAGGCCTGAATAAACGCATGCACCCCTCCTTCTTCATTGAACACACTCCTTCCTCTCCAGGTTACAACCTTTCCTCTCATAACCTTTCCATTACACCATATAGCTTTCAAAAGCCTATCCACAGTGTCAGATTGCCCCCACACCTCTTTCCATAGCCCTACATTGTCCCCACATCGCTTTCCGCTGCACCAGATTGCTCCCTAGCGATCTAGTTGGGGCAGCCCAGTTTCCCACCAAAATTGCATGAGACAAAAATTGTTTAGAGTAATGGCCCTTTACATTCCGCAGCATTTGGGATGACAGATTTCTATCCTGATAAATATCCACAACCACGGTACCCTTGTTTTTTAACCAAGTAGATGCTCGTTTAAAAGTCAGTCTGTAAACTTTTTATCTTGGCTCCTAAATTTTCAGTGTCTAAAGCACACTGGCTTTCAAATGCCTCAGATACTGTCCTACTTAACAAGATATTTCTAAAATGCAATAAAAGTAAATGCACTGAACCATGTAACATTGCCTTCATTGTTTCTTAACATTTGCTTCATAATTTAAGATATGTAAAATAACTTTGCTGAGCTTAAGGCCTGAAGCCTTAAAAAGTAGAAGACGAGGATAATATATCAACTTGTCTTTTTTAGGTGCTCAACATGATGGAAGAAGTAGCAGGTGTAATGTAAAATTCATAATTCATAGAATTTGTTCGAGTCAGGAGTATGTTTTAGGAAGATTATGATGTTGGAGATTGTAAAGAAATGGTAACAAAATATTTAATAGTGCAATTTTATTTTAGCCTAGCACTGGCGAACTACATCTTACAGCCCATCTATTCAGTATTCATAGAAAATACAAGTTAGAATTGTATGACTGCAACTATTTTGTTTATTCCTTTTTTTATATACTTAATTCCCAGACAAAAACAAACAAACAAAAATATAGTTACACATACATTTATTAAAAAGGTGCAGGCCTAGTAAAGGCATCTCATATGATATTAGTCTGACCATGGCTCTTCTAAATCTTAAAATCAGGCACGTGAAAGTACCTGTACTGGACAATTAACTGTTCCCTATGGATTAGTAACTAATTGTTGTTCCTTTAACCCCTTAGTGACAAGACATTTTCCCCTTAACTTTCCCTTGGTGACTGGCTGTTTTGACATTTCTGGGGTGTTTGTGTTTAGCTGCAATTTTCTTCTTTCTCACATACTGTACCCACACAAATTATATGTTGTTTTTATCGTCATAAGAAGGGCTTTCATTAGATACCATTATGTTCATCATATCTTATAATTTACTACAAAAAAAATCATAAAATATGATGAAAATTAAAAAACAAAACACTTTTTCTTTGACCTAAAATATAATTTACACAAATACAATCATTAAAAAAGACACCATCTAAATAGTTTCTAAATGTTGTCCCAAATTCATAAATATGCATGTTACCATATTTTTCAGTATTTTTTTGCGAGTTATGGGGCAAAAACCAAAAATAGTGTTTTTTCCTTATCCTCTTCGCGACCTTATGACGAGTTAACTCGTCATAAGAGCCGCAGCATTACCGACCTTATGACAATTTAACTCGTCATGCAGTCTAGCCAGTGGTGCTAGTTTCCTTCCACTTTATGGCCCTCATTTCGTTTTTATTTTACAATTTTTTTTATTTTTGCAATTTATAAAGTTTTTTTTTTAATAAATAAAGGTAATTTTAATATATTTATTTAATAAAATGTAACCCCTGCATGCCTGTTGCGTGATTTTTATGGATCTGACATCGCACTCTTCAGAGTTTTTTTTCTGTCTTTTTTGTTTAGGGGGGTTTGGGAACCAATATTTTTCTTTTTTATTAGTTAGTTAATTAGGGGGGATAAGTGGGTTAGTGTTTTACTAGTTGTGTAGCTTATTATTGGGAAAATAATGGGGGAAAACTTTTTTCCCCCCCAAAATTTCCTCTTTTATATGTATTTTTTAATGCTAAAATGTAAATAATTTTGATGTATACGGTATCAAAAGAAAGCTCTAACTGTCCTTTAAAAAACAACATATAACTTGTATGGGTGCGTTAAATGAGAGAGAGGAAAATTATGTTTCAAAAACCACATATTAAAAATTGAAAAACGCTCTGGTCCTTGGCTTGGAAAATCCCTGGTCCTTAAAGGGTTAAATTGACCTTTTGACCCCAACCCGATCCCAAAATTTAACCCTAACACTAAATTTAACCCCAACTCTAACCCTTATGCTATCCCTTAATATATTTTAATTTAATTTTAACCCTATCCCTTAAGCTAAAAATTATTTAATTTTAACCCTATAGGCTAATCTAACTATATAACCAGTTTTTAGATAATTACATTTTTTTTTTACATTGCTATGCTACTTAGCCACCTCTAGGGGCAGTCAAGTAGCATATTCAGAGCGACGGAAGTGAATTTACTTTCAGTTCCGAAGCTCAGACCACCCCTCTGGCATAGCCATATTGATGGAGCATGCTGCTCAGTGGGGCGATCGTGGGTGCCCCAGATTAGAAATTTGGTTGCTGGCTATTGCCTCGACATCGAGGCAATAGACCAGCAACGTTAAATCGGTTTTCGCGATCATTGATCACGAAAACCGTTTTATTAACCGCAGGACGTGCTAGGCACGTCCATTGTCGGGAACAGAGTCGGAAAGGGGTTAAGAGATCAATATTGATTTATGCACCTATGATATCAGCTTTGGGTGTCTACAAAGCATTTTATAAATTCTACCTACTTTTCCTGGCAAATATGGGATTTTTCCCTGATGGTCTAGAACATGGGTATCCAAACTTTTCAGTACGAGGGCCACATTGTATATTTTATATTAACTAATAATAATCCCCTTATTATTTTTGTTGCCGTCCTTTGCACTTTTTGTAGTTCCATAATATCCTTTTTAAGGACTGGGGCCAGAATTGTACTGCATATTCAAGGTGAGGTCTTACCATTGACTTGTAAAGAGGCAAGATGATTTCCTCCTCCTGTAAATCTATATCTCATTTTATACATGCCAATATCTTACTGGCCCTTGCAGCTGCTGACTGGCATTGAGCACTGTTGCTAAGTCTGTTATCTACAATTATTCCTAAATCCTTTTCATTTGTGTGGAATTGTATCAAATGCTTTAGTAAAGTCTAAATAGATAACATCAAATGCCACACCTAGATCTCTATTTGTACTGACTTTTTCAAAGAATATTAAGTTTTTTTGACAAGACCTGTCTTTCACAAAACCATGTTGACTTTTACTAATTATATACTGATTATGCTTAACTCTCTAATGACCCTTGGGTGTATATAATCTGGCTTTGGGGCCTTGTCCATCTTAATAGAGTTTTCAGTGATTATTCCGTAACTTCTGGTAGCAGGGACTCATCCATCGGTTCTTCCTTAGTATAAACAGAAGAAAAAAAGTATTTAAAATGTCTGCTTTCTCTCTGTCCTCACTAACCAAATTTTGGGATAACAAGGGCCCAACATTTTCTGCTTTTAGCTTTTTCCCATTTATATACTTATAAATAATTTTGGGGTTAGTTTTATTCTCCTTAGAAATCATTTTCTCATTTTCCAATTTAGCCATTTTAATTGCCTTTTTGCAGGCTTTGTTGGCATCTTTGTACTATTTTTGTGTCAGAAGTCTCTGAAGCTGCCAACTTATTATTATTATTATTATTATTACAGAAAACCTTCTAGTATATAAATTGAGCAAATATTTTTCTGAAACGGCACATGTCTGGTGATATCAGGGTTATTTCTATGAAACTGCTCATGTCTGGTTATAGAGAGATTAATTCTCATGTCGGTTAATAGAGGGGTTTAATTTTAAGAAACTGCTCATGTCTTGTTATACAAAGGTTAATTCTCTGAAAATATTATCAATTCTGAAATCCACATGGTTCCCAAGACTTCCTAATAAATTTGATAATGTAAATTGTATGTGATGGTGTTTGCATATGTTATTATTATACCTGTGTGTCTCGTCTCATCTACTCCATATTTCAGTTTTTGTTCTGTGTTAAAAAAAAAAAATTGTAATTTAATATTTTGTATTTCACTATTATATTGTGCACAACTATAACAATGCAAAGTATGTCATACTTGAAAATGAGAGAAATCTCAATGTATCCTTCCTGGTAAAAATACATTAAATAAATAAATAAATAAATCATATAAATTTAAATAAATAAATAAATAGTACCTGAATGACAAAAATAAAAAGTGGTTGACCTAATTTAAGTAGAAATGTAAAAATCTTAAATTATATAGATTGTGTAAAGATTGTTTAATCATGCCTGCCCAAACGTGTGAGCTATTTTACTCCACTGCTATCAAATCTACCATGGGCTCTAGACCCAGATCTTTTAGAGACCTAGCAACGCCCCTGTAGCAGCGGAAGGAGAGTGAGGAATCATTCGGCCAGTGTTCACCGCTACTATCGGTTAGTAAGAATATACCTTTTAATTAACATATTTACAAACCATAAATATTGTATTATTCTTATGAGTGTGTTCTTTAATGTTAAAAATATGATTTATTTTACGGTTTAAATATGGACAAGTTTTTGTTGAAAGAATGTCCGGCTTCATCTTCAAATGATGATGGACCCATCATCCTCGGACGAGCACTGGTGTCAGAAAACGGAAGGCTGTGAAAAGGTAGTGCCACAAAGAATACATCCAATATGGATGTTTGTGGTGTGGTGAAGAAATGGCTCCGAAACCAGAATGCGTAGTTTGCAGAGAACAGCTTTCTAACGAGTCAATGATACCAAGCAAAATGATTCGCCATCTAAATACGAAACATCCCAGTTGCCAAAAGAAGGAAAAAACTATATTTCCAGCGGCTTTAAAGTAAAAATTTAAAACAGAGGCAATTTATGACATCATCCCCTTTCCGACAAAGCGTTAGAAGCAAGTTACCATGTTGCAAAATTAATCACACGTCAGAAAAAAAACACATACTATTGGTGAAACACTTACTAACCAGCATGTATGGAATAGTTTGACATATGCTTGGGCCTAATGAAGTTAAGGAAGTGAGTAAAGTTTTGTTGTCAGCTGAAACTATTAAAAGACGTATTGACGATATGTCAATTGATATTCTGCAAACTAATTACAAAACTGAAAACTGCAGAGAAATTTGCACTTCAAATCGACTAGTCAATAGATATTAGAAACCGAGCATGACTGATGATAATTGTACGTTTTGCTGACGAGGACTCCATAAAAGAACATTATTTATTTTACAAAGAGCTTCCAGAGCCAACTACTGGCGAGGAAATTCTCAGAGCAACAGTCATGATTTCTTCAAAACTCATGACATTCAGTGGAGTAATTGTACTAGTTTGAATGGATGGTGCTGCGGCAATGATGGGCAATAAAAAGTTTTTTTTTGTCTAAAACGACAAAATCCAACAATACAAATTACACACTGCTGCATACACCGCAAAGCATTGATGGTCAAGAACTTGCCAGAGGAACTATTGCAAATGATGAACGAATGCATCATCATCATAAACCTCATTAAATCAAGAGCCCTAAATTTGCGAATGTTTTGAATACTCTGCGCAGAAATGGGATCGGAATATCAATCTCTGTTGTTTTACACTGACATACGTTGACTATCCCAAGGCAAAGTTCTGGCAAAATTATTTGAGCTTCGCAATGAGGTTAGTCAGTTTTTATTCAATCGAAACATGCCTAAACTACGACAGCTCCTTGAAGATATTCACTGGATTGCCAAACTTGCATACATGGCCTGATATATTCGATCAAGTGAATGAACTCAATAAAAAAATGCAAGGCCGGAATGAAAATTTATTGACATGCTACGATAAATTAAACGGGTTCGGAAGAAGCTAGAACTTTGGCAGAGGGAGTTACAAAAAGGATCTCTGGAGATGTACCAAAGGACCAATGAGACCATGATTGAAAACAAGCAGAAAAAAATAGATTTGGCTCAACAACATTTAACATTGCTGCAACAGAAATTCCAGCCTTACTTTCATACAATTAATACAGAGCAATACGACTGGATTAAAAATCCTTTTGCGGGGGCGTGGTCTGACCACTGACTAAGATGGCAGCATAGATCCAGAGCTCCGTCTCAAATTAAACAAAAGCAGCGTTTTATACCTCGTTCCCCTACGATAATGGGCAGAAATCGAAGGACTCTGAAGGGGCAAGAAACCGGGAGTCAACCAGCGAGCTCCCCACCCGCAACTCTTCTGGAATATTTTCAGACTCCAAAAATATTAACGACGCAGCAAAGCCTGAGCACAGGCCCGGATACGATGAGCACGACATCTTCCCCAGCGAACACTCTTCCCTCCTCTCCGGAGGCACCGCTGAGAGAAGCCCCATCGGATAGCCCAAGTCAGGCTATTTTCCAATCAGGCCCCACTAAAGAGGACTTTTCCCGACTGGTGGCAGAAGTAAAGGAGGCGGTGAGAGACGAAGTCCGCACGGCCATAAAGGCTGAACTAACGGGACTAACGCAACACGTGTCACGATTAGACTCAGCGGTCTCAACCCTATCAGGGGAGGTGGCAACAGTCCAAACCACAATGGCTTCAACACAATCGGCCTATTCAGAGGTCAATTCGACCATTGCAGAAATGTTGTCTACAATGGAAGACCTAGACAACAGGGGCCGAAGACACAATGTGCGTATCCGAGGCTTAAACGAAAGGGAAGATGAGCGCGACCTAAAAGCACAACTCACCCGCTTGTTCAATACCATCCTGGGACGAGGGGTAGGCTTACCAATAATCATGGATAGAGCTCATAGAGCCCTGAGAGCGCGTGGCCCCCTAAACAGCCCACCACGGGACGTGATCTGTTGTATACAAGACAACAACCTGAAAGACACTCTGATGCGAAAGGCTAGAGAGGCCAGAGAATGGGCCTTTGAGAACCAAAGAATCTCAATCTTTGAAGACTTATCTCGCATTACATTAAGCAAGAGGAGGGCGCTTCGACCACTCACCATGGCATTACAAGAACGCAACCAGCAATACCGCTGGGCATTCCCATTCGCTATGATCGTTAGAACTGAGTACAGAACGTATGTGATCAAATCCCGGATGGATGCATCAGCCCTCATGGAGGAACTGAACATGCCACAATTACAATTGCCGGACTGGAACTCATTGAATTTTTATAACAAAATCTCTAATCCGTTGCGGCCCCAACCGCAGAGAGTAAGGCGCCCACCTCGAAGACGAACACCGGTGTCCCCAATCCGAAGAACACCACATGCCCTGGACCCAGAGGAATAAACCGAACGCCTGGTGCCCGCGTCCCTCTCAAAATGGATAACTGAAGAAACGCGGATCTGATCAGGAGAAGTGACAACGTTTTACCTCATCCACCTGCAAGAGGGAATCAAGAAACATAACACCCTGAGGCAACTGTACGCAGATAATCATCAGGACGGCTCTGAAGACACACTCACAGACAAACTTTCTCTTACTATAAAGACTAACCCCATGGATATAAACAGGAACATACTGGAGGATTTTTCCCCTATTCCCCTCACATACACTGAAGGAGACTTATCTACGGCCGAAGGAGAAAGGAACTACAGACCTCACAAACACTGATGGCAAACACAGGTTCCCAAATTGTATAAGTCTTATATGCAACGTTATATAACTGTGGGGAATTGTTATACACATTTAACTCCCACTCTGACAGTAGGCAAAGTGTGCCCCAAATAACAACACCAATACAGGGCTGACATGATAGGGCGTTAGAAGGGGGACTGAAACGTAATAACAACACAGGAAAAAGGGGGAAAAGAGAAAGGAATATACAAGGGGAGGAGAACAACACACGGACATGCATATATTTACAGACTAGTTTTACAGAATTAATAGAGCAAAGAGGGCCACCAGATACAAGAGCAATGGTCCCAGAATAACAGAACCGAACAGAGAGGAAGTGCTTACTCTCTCCCCATGATGAGACAGGGATATATCTCTAACACACGGGTAGGCATTCTGCACACACGAAAGAAATAAGTAGGGAAAAGGAGGTATTTGTATATAAATTGTATTGAGGTTTTGAGACGGACTCAACAAAGTCCTGTTATTTTTACATCCGTTATTTTGATATTGATGATATATTTTACTGTCATTGATCTACATATTGTTACAGTTGGTTTTATGCTTGTTATCGGGTCTTGGACACCCACGTTACCCCCACCGGATAGGTGCCCCAAGACAGAGGGGTAGTAGCGGAATCAGCAGGGCTGTCCGAGGCTACACCCCACACAGGGCACGGTCTATCCTCTAAACGTCCAACGAGTGGACTCAGCACGGTCCCTTCCCCTAACCCCCCCCATATTTTCACTCCGTGCCTTTTTTTTATTTTTTTTTTATTGTTTGTTATCGCCCTGTTTTCCCCCATATTCCCAGTCCTATATTTTAGTCTATCTCCACCCCAGTTCTCCCTTCTTCATTTCATCCTCCCCCCCCTTTTTTCCTATCTTTCTTCTTTTCTTTTGTTTTTTGTTTTTCTTTTGTTTTCGTTTTTCGTTAAAAACAGGTGGTATACAATATATTATTGCAATATAACAGGATAATATCGAGCCATGCCGGGCACGAAACCAGTACAACTGAAGCTAATCACCATAAATGCCCAAGGACTCAATGTCCCTGAAAAACGTAATAGGGCCCTGAGGGAATGGAAAGCACTGAAGGCCTCCATAATATATGTACAAGAGACACATTTCAAAAAAGACCAAGCACCAACTTTTAAAAATAATTTTTATACACAATCTTATTGTGGGAATACCACTGGATCTAAAACAAAGGGTACAGCAATTCTATTCTCTAAACATGTCCCACTGAGCAACCCAGAACACCTCTATGACGAGGAAGGGAGATACACATTTGTAAAAGCTTCCATAGCTAACACACAATACACGTTCGCCTGTATATACCTCCCAAACAAAAAACAACATACGATTATAAATAGAATTTTACGTGTATTATCCAAATTCCAACAAGGAATCCTCATATTAGGAGGGGACCTCAACCTTCCCCTAGACCCAACTGTAGACAACTCTAAAAATATGTCAAGTATTCCACAGCATGTAATCAGGAAATCAATAGCCTCTCTACATAGTAATAAACTAGTTGACTGTTGGAGAGCGACTCACCCTACAGACAGAGACTACACCCATTATTCGAATCCACATGAAGTATACACCAGACTGGATTATTTTTTCCTGCAACACCATAAACTAGATTGTCTGACACAGATTAACATAGGAATCACTACATGGTCAGACCATGCTCCAGTCATAATGACACTCACATCCCCCCTATATAAATCTACACAACCATCTTGGCGCCTGAACGATTCTTTTTTAACTGACCCAGAAATACTCACAGAAACTTCCAATTATATAAGAGATTATTTTAAAGATAATAGAACCACAGAAACCCCATTACTGACTGTATGGGAAGCCCACAAATGCGTGCTTAGAGGCTATTTTATCTCTAAAGCGTCAGCAAAGAAAAAGGAACGAACAGAGAATATCGCAAAGTTGGTTAGAGAAATAGCTGAAACTGAAATATCCCATAAACAGGACTTAAATCCGAGTACATATCAACAGTTGATAGCTAAACGACATCAATTATCTAAACTCATAAACACTGGACTTCATAGACAAGCACAAAAAAGCAGAGTTCTGTTTTACGAACATGGGAATAAAGCAGGCCGACTTTTAGCTAGGACTCTACACAATAAGCAAATGACCACTTACGTACATAAAATCAAAGCAAACACGAAACAACAACAATATAAATACTTAAGGAAAGACATTTTAGACACATTCACGTCCCACTATAAATCCCTCTATAATCTTAACGAACCACTCACACCGATCCAACAGACACAAAAGTCGGTAGATATTAAACAATACCTAGCCAAACATGCTAAAACCGAGGTCACTAAGGAGCAAATGCAATCTCTTGAAGGCCCTATCAATATCGAGGAACTAAAATTAGCAATTAAGAATTCTAATACAGGGAAAGCCCCCGGACCGGATGGCCTCCCTTTACGCTACTATAAAGTACACGCAGACACCCTGGGACCACAATTTGTAGACGCTTATAACTCTATAATACAGGGCGAACACCTACACGACCAGACAACGGCAGCATATATACATGTAATCCCCAAACCTGGAAAGGACACATCCTATTGCCAAAATTATAGACCCATTTCCCTTTTAAATTCGGACCTAAAATTATTCACAAAAATTCTAGCCCAACGTATACAATTAATACTACCAGACATTATACACCCAGACCAATCTGGATTCATCCCCGGTAGGGAAGCCAAAGACAACACCACCAAACTTATTAATATAATCCATATGGCTGGAAGGAGGAAGGAACCACTAATTTACCTGTCGACGGATGCCGAAAAGGCCTTCGACAGAGTAAATTGGGATTTCATGAGAGCGACTCTCCAGCAATATGGATTTGGTCCCAATTTGAGGACTTGGATAAATTCATTATATGACTCCCCAAACGCAAGAGTGAGGGTGAACGGGATGTTGGGAACATCATTCGGAATAGGCAACGGTACCCGCCAGGGTTGCCCGCTCTCCCCACTCCTGTTCGCAATCACTCTGGAACCGTTTCTCCAAGCCATACGGGACGATTCGCGGATTAAGGGCTTCTGTACACACAATTCAGAACACAAAGTTTCTGCAAATGCGGATGACCTCCTATTCACGATTACGGAACCAACCACAACACTCCCACTTATAATGGAATCATTCTCCACATATGGAGAATTATCAAACTTAAGCATCAATATGACAAAGTCGGAAATCTTACCAATAACGAAACGACAGGAATATATTCAAAAAATCAAGGAGGATTATAAATTCAGAATCTGCACAGAGAAGATGCTATACCTGGGCATCTGGCTAACCCCCTTTTTAGATCAATTGTTTAGTCTTAATTATGTACCACTAGCTAACACACTAAAAAAAGATTTACAGGCTTGGGATTATAACCACATTTCCTGGTTGGGCAGGGTTGGAGTAATTAAAATGAACATACTCCCCCGACTTTTATATTTATTTCAGACGTTACCCATAGATATCCCACAGTCCTTTTTTTCGAACATACGGAAAGTGATATCTAAATATGTATGGAGGGGGAAGAAACCCCGGATACAACATAGGGTATTAACACAACCAAAAAACAAAGGTGGACTAGCCCTGCCTGACATGTATAAATACTACCAAGCAGTTCACTTAACAAGGATTGTAGAATGGATGCACTATAAAGGGGACAAACATTGGATATTGCTAGAGGACTCAGCAATTGCTATCCCCATACAGGCCCTGCCATGGATATCCCAGATTCAGGCCTGAAAACTGACTAAGACACACCCAACCCTAAGACCTACCATACGCATACTCCACTCCCTAGCCAGAATACAGGGCATTACGACTTACCCTTCACCAATGACACCCCTGAGGGGAAACCCAGATTTCCCGCCGGGTACACACACACCTGGATTGAAAGCCATTGAACCACTCTCGACCCTACACACATATTCAGTGGTAAATACAGTGGATTTTATTCCCCTCCATGAGCTCATAGAACATTCCCCAACACTGATGGATAAATTTAACCACACACAGATTAAACATTATCTGAAGAGTTTACCCCAGCAGCATAATCTACCCAGAGATCGCACCTGGTTTGAATGCCGTTGTTCATGAAAAAATCAATTGGTACATGGAATTTCAGTGATATACTTACAATTGATCACTCCCGATAATAATCAACCACCCCCATACATAGGTAAATGGGAAGACACATTATCTTGTTCATTTTCCCCATCGCAATGGGAACGAATATTTGTGCTAACGCATAAAAGTACTAAAGCCTCCAAATATAAGGAAATAAACTACAATTTTTAGCTAAATGGTACCTAACCCCAGTTAAACTACACCATATATATGTGGATAGTGATCCAATGTGTTGGAGGTGTCAAAAGGAGATCGGAACAGACATACATATATGGTGGGATTGTCCAGTGATCCAGGATTACTGGAAACAAATTCACAAAATTATAGCTAGAATTGACAATTCTCAATATCCGTTCCCATTTGAGGCCATGCTATTTTTCCAAAATGATATGTCACTGTCAGCATTCAAAAAGTCAGTTAGTAAACATTTACTGATAGCGGCTAAAACACTAATTCCAAAATATTGGAAATCAAACTTAGCACCTCCACTGACAGAGTGGGTAGCCAGAGTGGAGGAAATAAGAACTATGGAGGAACTAATGGCTTCTGTGTCTGATCGTTTACCTAAACACATACAGATATGGTTTTACTGGACAGAACTGCTGTTAACAAAAGGTATAACTGATAATTAACGGAAAGTGAAACACTTAATAACACAATATAAATGTATAGTCGGATTTAATGCAAAGGAGGGGGAGGGAGAGGAGGGGGGGAGGAGAGGTGGAGGAAGGAAGGAGAGGAAGAGGAGAGAGAGGGAGAAGAGAGGGAGGAGAGGGAACAAGGGAGAAGGGGAAAGAGAAAGAAAAAAAAGAAAAAAAAAGGGATATTTATGGTGTCAACATGTTAAAATATCGCAATGGAACTGTATAAACCAAAAAAGAAAAAAGAAAAACTATAAATGGATTTGTATTAATTGAACCCAGGTATTATCTCTGTGGCGAAACCGGCCTCGCCACGTGTCCTTGGAGGGGGCTGCTTGCCCGCCTCTTGCCTTTGGACTATGGACCAGACTTTATGTGAATGTGTTATACCCCAGATAGGAATCCCATGGAGCCCATTCGTATGAAACTGACTGTAAAGACTTTGGCTCCATGGCGATTAAACTGTATTTGTGTGGTCCGAGCGCCATTCACTTAATAATGTGCGCTCAGACCTGAGCTATCTGGGGATATGTGAAATGTCTGTGTGTTATGTGTAAAATGTGACTTTATGTATTTTAAAGTGTGTCCTCAATTACCCGTTGCAACATTGTTGCGAACGGGTAATTGAACAGTAAGTAGCCGTCCTTTGTTCTCGGGGGTGGCCGCTGTCACGAAGTGAATTCTGACAGTCTGACTGACTGGGGTTCTTGGAGGGGCCTGAGGGCCAAACACCTCCCTATAGATTATGGACCCTGTCTGTAATGTGTTTAAGCCTTCCATTGTTTAGTTATGTCAGCCACCCAGTCTGACTACCTTGCTTCTGGCTCCAGATTAAAGTGGCTAGATACTGCTTTACTGGTGATGTGTTTAAGTTTTCTATTGTTTAATCAAGTGTTATCTGATTGCAGTTTGGTGTATATAAGTCTGTGGTGTTTGTCAAATAAAGTAGTTCAATCTTGCTGTAAAAGTTCCTGTTTTAACCCTCAAAGTGAAGTGTCGTCTCATTATTGGGGGAAGGATTTATTGTATGCTGTTCCAGTTTGACTGCTAGGAGAGTAAACCTATTCGTATGGTTCCTATTCAACTGCCTACAGCATTCATATGCTTGGGAGGATTCATATGCTTCTCCGGTTTGGTGGTTGTGGTGTCTGCTGCAGTGCTTGGAGTCCTCAGGAAGCGCTAGGAGCATCCTTTAACGGAGGTACCCAGTCGGGGTGCCAGGCGATCCGTTACAATCTCCAGCTCTGATTTTGCCCCCCCAGGTTCACCCCTAACATTCACTGTTATATCTTCTGTAACCCTAGGGCGGCCACCTCCCCCCCCCCCTTTTCCTTTTTTTTTTTTCTTTCTCTTCCTTTTTCTTTTCCCCTACTAAATGTCATATTATTATTTGTATTGTGTATTATTACATGTTCTTGAAAATAATAAAATATGATTTACAAAAAAAAAAAAAAAAATCCTTTTGCAACTATTGCCAAAAATTCTTCTGAAGCACTTCCCCTGCAAATTCAAGAGGAATTTCTTGAGTTGAGGAACGACAGGACACTACAATTGAAATTCACCGAAGTTCCACTGGATGTTTTATGGATTGTGGTTATGGAAGTGTTGGAATATCCTCAGATTTCCAACAAGGCTATCGGAGTTCTGCTCCCATTTTCTACAACATACATATGTGAACAAAGTTTTTCAGCTCTAGTTGAGATTAAAAATGATAAGCGGTCGAGATTGAATGACCTTTACCAAGAACTTTGGGTTGCTCTTTCAAATATCGAGCCAAATATACAACATTTGTGTTCACTGAAACAAGCACAAGTATCGCTGTGAAGGACTAAATTCCATCTTGCCCATAAGCACAAAGTAACTATATGTTCTATGTTTATCAGATATTTATAATCTTTCAATTTTGTTTAGTCATAAGTTAGCTCATTGTTTGTTATTACCAAATCCAGACAGGCATCCATTCGAGTTGGGATGTCTACTAATTGTGCCATAAATTGCTGCCCTTAGCAGAACTAGTCATGCCACAATTCCAATCTATATCTGGCTAATTAAAATCTCCCATGATTAAAACTTCATTCAGATTTTCAGCCTTTTCAATTTGAAATAAAAGCTGATCTTCTCCATCAATGCTAATATTTGGTGGTTTGTAGCATACACCTAAAAGTAATGTGCGATTCTTTTTAGCGTCTAAGCTAATCTTCACTCACAGTGCCTCCACATCAGTTCCAGTTATATCATGCACACCTTCTTTAATCATGGGCTTTAATTTAGGATTTATATATAGACAAATCCCTCCCCCTTTTCTGTTTACTCTGTCCTTTCTAAAAGGTGAGTAGCCTTGTAAATTAACTTACCAGTCGTGGGTCTCATCCCACCACGTTTCTGTGATTCCGATTAAATCATACTGTTCAGCACTTACCAGTATCTCCAGCTCACTCATTTTGTTTGTCAAGCTTCTTGCATTTGCTAAAAAGTCATTTAAGATTACTTCCCATTTTCTGTTTAGTTGACAAACACTAAATGCTGCCCCCATACAGCCATCTGCTCCACAGACTTAGCCAATGCTTCCCGCAACACAGCCATCTGCCCCCAGACTTAGCCAATGCTGTCCCCACACAACCATCTGCTCCACAGACTTAGCCAATGCTTCCTGCAACACATACCATCTGCCCCCAGACTTAGCCAATGCTGTCCCCACACAGACATCTGCTCCACAGACTTAGCCAAAGCTTCCCCCAACTTAGCCATTGGTCCCAGACCTAACCAATGCTGCCCCCACCTTCCCTCAGACTTAGCCAATGCTGTCCCACCTCCTCCCAGACATAGCCAATGCATCCCCCACACAGCCATTTGCCTCACACAACCATCTTCTCCACAGCCAATGCTGTTCCACACAACCATCTGCTCCACAGACTAAGCCAATGCTTATCGCAACACAGCCATCTGCCCCAAGACTTAGCCAATGCTGCCCCCACACAGCCATCTGCTCCACAGACTTAGCCAATGCTTCCCCCAACTCAGACATCGGCCCCAGACCTAGGCCATGCTGCCCCTCATCTCCCCCCAAACTTAGCCAATGCTGCCCATCACATCCCCCAGACTTAGCCAATGCTGTCCCACCTCCTCCCAGAGATAGCCAATGCATTCACTTACACAGCCATCTGCCTCCCCAGACTTAGTCAATGCTGCACCCACACAGCCATCTGCCCCAGACTTAGCCAATGCACCCCCCTACACAGCCATCTGCCTCACACATAGACATCTGCTCCCAACACAGCCATCTGCTCCAAAGCCAATGCTGCCCCCACACAACCATCTGCTCCACAGACTTAGCCAATGCTTCCCCCAACTCAGCCATCAGCCCCAGACCTATAAAATGCTGCTCCCCACCTCCTAATAGACTTAGCCAATGCTGCCCATCACCATCCCCCGGACTTAGCCAAAGCTGTGCCACCTACTACCAGACATATCCAATGCATTTCCCCTACACAGCCATCTGCCCCCCAGACTTAGTCAGTGCTGCCCCCCACATAGCCATCTGCCGCCCAGACTTAGCCAATGCATCCCCCACACAATCATCTGCCCACCAGAATTAGCCAATACTGTCTCCCACACAGCCATCTGGGCCCCCACTAACAAGACTCACATTCCTCTCCCTTCCCATGTATGTCAGTCCCACCACCCCCATTGTATGTCTCTATCTCATCCCATGTCTGTCTCTCTCCCTTCCCATGTCGCTCTCTTTCCTCTCCCTTCCCATGTTGGTCTCTTTTGTTTCCCTTGTCTGTCTCTTCTTTTCCTACCTCCTTCCCATGCCTCTTTCATCTCCACCCATATCTGCTGTCTCTCTGTCCCTCCCATATCTGTCTCTTCCCCCCTCCCATGTATGTTGCTTCTCTTACAAAACACTCAGAGAGTCAGTGCTGTTCACACTCCCCACGCATAGTGTTTCCAATGATCCGAGCCATCACTAAGCGTGGGGAGCGCAAGCAGCACTTCCACTCTGAGTGTGTGTTTAACACTCAGAGATCATGTTGTCTGAGGCTCCCCACTGAACCACGCTGTGCTGATTCACAGGGAGGGGGTAGGCCGTTCACCTCAGTACCTGGTTTATACATGTATTGAGTGTATAGAAAAGTGATGGTACCCTTTTGTTTGAGTTGTAGAATACATTTCTCACAATGCACCTGAAATGCAAAAGGTTAGAAATAACTTAAAGAAAGCATGGGTTAAAAAAAAACTTCATGTAACACATCTATTAGCTGTGTCAAGGATACCAAGGAATGTTCATTCATGGGCAATTGTGTGTACAGAACTGTAGTCAGGGCCAGACTGGCCTACTGGGACACCGGGATAAAAACACGGTAGGCTGCCTTCCCTTGGACTGCTGAATGCTACATTAAAGATTTTGGCTGCCGTGGCCACTTTAAGATTTTGCCGCAGTGTCACTTTAAGTATTTATGCTGAATGCGTGCTCCGCCCACCCTGAAACTGTTATAGGTCCGGATGTTAGATGACATGTCGTTTGAACTGTCCTCCTCCTCCTGTAAGTGTGACTGTGTCTGTAAATGTGACTATGTCTTTGAGAGTGACTGTGTGATTGTGTCTGCAAGTGTGTCTGTAATGGAACAGCTACCCAAGGCTGATAACACCTCTGTCCATTGTGTGAAATCACCTACATAGCCCCCGATTAAAGCTCAGCAAGTCTTTCTGGAAACTTGCTGTTTGGACCCAAATAGCAGACATGGCCACTAGCAGTTTAGGTACAGCAAGAATGAACAACATTTATTTGTGAAACAGCACAGACTTACATACCGTATTTGCTCGAATATAAGACAACCCTGATTATAAGACGACCCCTCAAACTTTGGATATTCCTTTAGGAAAAAACTCCCTGGTGGTCCCTGGTGGCTAGTGGGGGCAGCCGGGGGATATCTGCACTATAGTGCACTTCCGCCGGGACTTCTATGATGAAGCCGGAAGATGAGATATTACAGGGTTATATCTCACACACTACCCTGATATTTACCCCTTCACAGGATAATAAATGCCCCCAGTATGTACACAAGGTTATGTCTCACACCCTGACCTGATATATACCCCTGCACAGGACAATTCATATAACATTGTGTATAAACTGGGGCCTATGTATTGCCCTGTGCATGGGGTATATATCAGGGCAGTGTGTAAGCTATAACCTTGTGTACATACTGGGGGTATATATTTCCCTGTGCAGGGGTATATATCACTCTCTATAACTAATACGCTCTTCAAATGTTCTTTAAAATGCATGGTTTTCCCTTGTATGAACAAGAAAATAATGTGATGCTTTGGGGCTGGTATACTAACGCAATACTTTGGGACTGGTTTTTATCTCCAGTCCGGCACTGACTGTAGCTTTGCAGAGCATATTAACTGGGGTGGGGGAGGGCAAGCAGCACATTGTAAAAATTAACATAAATAAATGTGTGCTGCACCTAGATCTGTATAGGTACATCTGTGGTAACACCTGTACATAGGTGTGTCTATACATGTATATATACACATCAATATGTGCATACATGCATGTAGTGATAGACAGACACGTGTATATGTGAAAATGGGATAACATGTACAGATGATTAATGCCAATAACAATGTTCCACCGTTATATTTCAGGTATTTGGACATGAAGAGACAGGTGAAGAGGAAGCAATCCATGCCAGAACCTATGGTAAGTCAAACATACAAATATATGTGCAACAGATAGGGCTTTATTCATGAAAGAGGGAATTGCATGGAATTGTGAATGAAGCCCCTACACAATCTGCTGACCATGAACTGATGATGGCATTCGAAGTTGCTGTCCATGGTCTTTCTGCTGGAGCGTTGTGTTGAAAACATTCACCAGCAGCTCACCATGATGGAAGAGTTGATGGAGATACTGAAACATCTGTGGAGCTAGAGCTGACAAGACTGATGTACCAACAGGAGTGTGAAGCTAGAGCTGAACACCGCAGCAATATTTTGTAATACAAGTGCGCTAAATTGGATATACAGCGTGCGTTATTAGAGCGTACACCTGCTCCTGAGGCAATTACCCCAGCTAACATCTCTTCATCAGCACAGGTATTTGGAAGTGAGTCTGGTGGGGTGACCATTATACCAACATAACTGGAGGGTTGGCCAGTATAGCATGCTCCTCCTTATCAGATGCTGATTACTAAATCATACTGTAGCATCTTGTTAGTAGCCATGGAACTCCTTGGTTACCATTCTGTCACAAACTCTCCACCCCTCTCTCACTGCCCCCTTCCTGCCCTGGCCTTGTTACATTATTTTAATTATATATATATATATATATATTCTAATTAATTTAATTATACATTTTAAATTTGTTTTTATCTGTTTATGTCTGTGTTGTTATTCAAGTGAATTCACAGCTCCAACACTTCCACAGTTACCCTTTTATTACCACAGTGTTGTATCATTCTTCCCTTTCATTATGGTTAATCAGTGGTGTGTGTTCTGCACATGTATTTATCAGCATGAGCCTTTTTTATGTGTTTTTTTTTTTTTACCATGTCCATAGTTGCATATTTGTGCAAGTATCTATTATTCTCTAAGTATGATAATTCTGGATATTTGTATTGGAAATGATTTTAAGGCATATATGGAGTTTACATTTTTGTGTACTGTAGAGGTTTTTAATGTTGAATTCTCCAGCTCAGAACAGGAGAACTGAAATGGGCAAAATACGGCTACTATCGTTGAATCTGAATATTGTATTGCCACATATTGGGTATGCGAAATTGTATTTTTTTATATGCAATTTGTATGAAAATACCCGTATATTTCAAGGATTCATTCGATTGCTATAATGCCTGACCCGAATCCAATTTGGGAAAAGTCTGTCTAAATAGTGTAGATAATTGTCCTTTAATATGGAGGATGTGTGATATCTAAGGGGGGCAAGAAATGTCTATATCTTTTTTTGTAAATTTTTTTATGGGATAGGAAACATTAGGATTCCAGGATCAGGGTTTGGATATTTCATGTGTCCACAGGTGCTCCTTCCTGCTTTTTCAGTCTTCCTCTTTACTCAGAGGACATGAAAGCCAATGCTCCCATGGTACAAAGCTTGGTTAACCCTCACTGTCAGCATAATGCAATGCCCCTGCATACTAGTATATGATCTGACCAGATCGCCCTCCTGGAGACAAGTGGCAACTTCATGTAAATAAGAAGCATGGGTAGGTTGGACTGTGTCAAGTGCAATGGGTGCATTGCAACACTGACCAGTGACATTGAGACACTATGAGAAGTACAATATGGGGGTAATGTGACACATATGCAAAGTGGGGGCATTGTGACACTGCGGGAAATGCAACATGGGGCATTGTAAAACTGTGACAAGTGCAGTGTGGTGGCATTGTTACACTGTCGCAGCATTTAATTGACAATAACTGGCATTTAGAAAACAACTGAATCTTTTTCCAATCCTCCAAAGTATTTGATCATTATCCCAAGGCAAACACACTTGTAAATGTATGTGTGTGTGTAGTAATGATCAACAATAACACAAATGGTCTCTGATGCAGACTAGGAGCTAACAGATTAATGTACTCTCTGAAGCTCTAGTACATGACACATACTAAATGTTATTACTTGTGTCAGCTATTCTATTTTATTACACTACTAATAATATTAGCATGTCTTTTCACTCTACTGGAAATGAAGTGTATTTTTATCTGTTGAATCTTCAGTCCAAAGAATAACAAGAAACTGGACAACCTTACTCTAACCTTATTAAAAAAAAGGCAACAAATATTATTCCACTGTGTTTTGTATATATATATATTCTTCCCATTTTAAAGACCTGTCAGTCTTTACTCTAGAGATGCCTATACAAAGAAAAATGCTGGTCCCAGGAGAGATGCAGTGTCTCAGGGTCACAGTTGATGTGCACTGCTGGAGAAATCGGAAGCAGCCTACAATGTGTGAATACATAAATGGATGGCGCTCAATCCGTGGATCACACAGTCTTCCCTGGTAATCGTGGCTCCCAGGGGCAGTTATGTGAGTTAAAAGAATGAACGGCTAGTCTATAATGTGCTGCACATATGAAAATTTAGAAAAACACACAAATCTTGGATGACCATGTGCTTATTAAAAATATAAGCCTCCCCACCTTGGCAGCCATTTTGCATATACAATATAACAATCTTAACTATAAACAGAAAATGTCTGTTTGTTTTTTTTGTCTGGAGTGCTAAAAACCTTACAACGTGGAACTCTAGAATCCTGAAATTGGCACAGCTTATTCATGCTGGAATTTGTAGGTCAATGCGACTATTTTTAGGTCTCACCTTTCCTCCTTTCTGCTAGACTAGAAATAGATTGCTCACAAACCCCTAAGATTCTAAGCGGACCTCTATGTCCACACCCTCGTCTAGGGTGTATGACAGAATAAATAGTTTATCTCCTGTTTGATCAAATAGTGATCTGTTTCCATGAATGGTTTTGGGTAATAGGCTTGTCTTGGTAGGGAAATAAATTTTATTTTGTAACCTTGTACTGTCTGTAAAATCCAACAATCTTTGGTTATATGTAACCAATTGTGGGTAAAAATTCCCCTGAATTGTTTGGATCTTTGTTGTAGCAGTTACCTGAATAATCTCTGGACCTTTAATTTCCTCTAGCCCTTGATCGCCAAAATCAAAAGTCACCTTCTCGATTTCCCGATATTTAGGAGCATATACATTATCTGGAGAAGTAGAAATGTGATATACACAGCGCCTATTTTGTGAAATCAAAGTGAACCCTTTACCAAATACATAAAAAAAACCAAAAAATTATTATTATAAACGTATACAAACCCAGCGATACACTGATTGAGGATATTGACAATGAAATATCTCAGTGGATTGGACAGATGAGTCGCATTGAGAAAATAAGCTGCTAGTCTTTATGAGAAAACAGTGGGACAAGCCACTGTAAAGGGAAACAAAATGGGAAGGTGAGTAGACAGCGCTTGGCAGTTAAACAAAGTAGGTGTCAATCAATATAAAGAACCAAAGATAGTAAATTAATATAAAATATACAAATGTAATAATATATAAAAGCAAATGCAATATATAAATACATATGGAAAAAAAATATTCACAAATGTAACAAAAAATGACAATAAATAGTTAAAAACAAGAAACAATATGTGCCTTTAAATACAAATGAACAGACACAGATACAAATGTAACCACAGGCAGAGTATCAAATTACTCACTTGCTGATTAGGTAAGCAAAATACCATGAATAGTACATGGATAAAAAAACGTGCTGGTCAGTAAGGAAGGAAGAATTTAGAACCTGGCCAGGTAACTTCACTTAACAGGAGGGACGCGTTTCGTTCGGGAACTTCTTCAGCCTCTGGTCTGTTTGTTTAGAGGCTGAAGAAGTTCCCCCGAACGAAACGCGTCCCTCCTGTTAAGTGAAGTTACCTGGCACATACCATTGTTTCTTGTTTTTAACAATTTATTGTAATTTTTTGTTACATTTGTGTATATTTTTTTGCCATATGTATTTATATATTGCATTTGCTTTTATATATTATTAAATTTATATATTTTATATTAATTTACTATCTTTGGTTCTTTATATTGATTGTCACTTACTTTGTTTAACTGCCAAGCGCTGTCTACTCACCTTCCCATTATCTGGAGAAGTGGATAGAAGCGTTCAGGTCGGAAACCAATTACCTGTTTGCTTTCCGACTTGAATACTTCGAACTGCTTCTCCAATAGTGCGCATTGCGCCTGTATATTGGGAAATTGAGAAGGTGACACAATGAAATAATGAAATGCTGGTCTTTGACCCACTGCTGACTGCTCCTCTGCAGAAGTTGTATGGAGCAGACAAGTGACAAGGGTTGAACCTGGCTGTGTGTGTGTATATATGCATGAACTGTGTGTGTGTGAGTACCGTATTTGCTCGAATATAAGATGACCCTGATTATAAGACAACCCCCCAAACTTTGGATATTCCTTTAGGAAAAAAACGAAAAGCCTGAATATAAGACTACCCTATAGGAAAAAAGTTCAACTTGTATATATTCACATGTAAATTGATTTTTAATATTTAATAAAAATTATGATATAAAAAATGCATTTCTTGTTTTTATTTCCTTTTATATGCCAATGCTGCCTCTCTTTCCCCTCCCACCAGCTTTGTCTCACTCCCCCCCCCTTAGTGTTGTCTCTGTCTGTCCCCCCAGCGTTATCTCTCTCTCCCCCTCGTTGTCTCTCCCTCCCCCCAAACTTTTGTCTCCCCCCCCCTTGTGTGTCTCTCTCTCCCCTCCCCTTGTCTCTCTTCCCCTCCCCCTCCCTCTCTTCCCCCTTTACCTTGTGTGTCTCTCTCCCCCTCCCCTTGTGTGTGTCTCTCCCCCCCCCCCCCCCCTCATCACCTTGTCTCTTCCTGGTGGCTAGTGGGGGCAGCCGGGGGATGTTTGCAAAATACGTTCAGACATCCTCCATGCTGCCAGACACGACCGCGATTATAAAAATTCTATTATAATCGAGCAAATACGGTACAATCATCCAGTGGGATACGAGTAACAACGTATCAGTTTACATACACTATATTATTATATACAATCAAATATATATAACATAATAGCAATCATCTGGTCAGGAACGAACTACGAAATAAGATTATAATTGATTCTGTTTTCTTCCCATAAAAGTCACACCTTTAAACATTTCAGTTTTTGGTGTTGGTAAGCGGAAAGCTAGTTTGCAACGTCTATTTTCAAATATGTATTGTATGACCTCATTTATGTGTGGTGATTTAATATCTTTAAAGTGTCGGGTGATAATTTTTGTTGCAGAAATTAGAATATGGCCCAGTATAATTTTAGTATAAATTGGTAAATCTACGAGAATTTGCTTTAAGAGACAAAGCCCTGGTGTCAAATTATCAAATGAATTGTCAACAGTTTTAATTAATTTATGTATTGAATTCCAATAAGCTCTAATTTTAGGGCACGACCACAGCATGTGATACAAAGATCTCCAAACCCCCTCCAGCATAAATTTGTATGTGATGAAATCAATTTGTGTAATCTGGAGGGAGTAAGGTACCAACGGTATAAGATTTTATAATGTGCCACACACTGTGTAATACCCCACTGTGTAATACCCCTCAATGTATTTACAAAGTTAATCCATTCTGTGATGTTAAAAGTTTTACCCAGTTCCCCCTCCCATTTTATCATTGAATCAAATGTTTATTTAGTTTAGTGTCCGCACTTTGAGGTCTACAACTCGGTTTCATGATGAAAATTGGGCACACAGGCCCAAAAAGGTTTGATGTCACTGAACTAGGGTGTAAAAATATAAGGATGACTAGAATCCAAACTTACATGCAGCTGACACCAAAAACGTTAAAAAAGAATCAATGATTTAAGTTGTGTATATATTAAATAAATGTACCGTATTTGCTCGAATATAAGACAAGGTTTTTTTCAGAGCAAATGCTCTGAAAAAGACCAATCGTCTTATATTCGAGGTCTTTTTATAATCTGACCTCAAATCGAGGTCAGACTATAAGACTGGGATCCATGTCCCCCGCAGAGCTGCAGGGGACCTGGATCCCCCTCGCTAACAGCCGGTGGATGTCTGCGCAATGCGCGCAGACATCCTCCGCTGCGCCCGGCACGACAGCCGGGACTTCTATGATGAAGCCAGGTCCTTCTGGCTTCATCATAAAAGTCTCGGCGGAAGTGCCAGGCAGCAGCAGAGGATGTCTGCGCCTATAGTGCAGACATCCTCCGGCTGCCTCCACTAGCCGCCAGGAGACTTGGGCAGCCGTGCAGACATCCCCTGGCTGCCCCCACTAGCCACCAGGGAGGGAAGAGAGGGAGAGACACAGACAACATTGGGAGGAGGGTGGGGGAGAGAGACAGACAACTTGGGGGAGGGTGGGGGAGAGAGACAGACAATGCTGGGGGAGGGAGGGGTGGAGAGACAGACAACATTGGGGGAGCGTGGGGGAGAAAGACAGACAACTTGGGGGAGGGTGGGGGAGAGAGACAGACAACGCTGGGGGGAGGGAGGGGTGGAGAGACAGACACTGTTGGGGGGAGCATTGGGTAAGTCTGCGGGGTAGGGGCAGCATTTGCACATAAAAGGTAAATAAAAACAAGAAATGCATTTTTTTGTATCATAAGTTTTTATGAAATATGAAAAAGCAATTAGGGTAGTCTTATATTCATGTTTTTAATTTTTTTCCTAAAGGAATATCCATAGTTTGGGGGGTCGTCTTATACTCAGGGTCATCTTATATTCGAGCAAATACGGTAATATTCACCTCCATGTCTTTAATAAAATCATGACCTTTCCATCACAATAATAGGAAAATCTTCCAATTCTACTTTCAAGGTAATAATTATCACTTCTGTGCTGCAGAAACAGGTTGGAACACGATAAGCAGCAACTAGTGTTGAGCGAACTCGAACCGCACTGTTCGGGTTCGTACCGAACATTACGGTTTTTGGACCCTGGACCCGAACACGGACATTCCACTGTATGTTCGCATTGGAGTTCGGCGCCACCTGTAAGGCGACCTAAGCAGCCATGAAATGAGAAAACAACTGTGCACTCCACTCACCGGGTAGATGTAAAATGAGATGCTTTAATAGTGGAAAAAGTGTTCCAGAACAGACAAAAAATGATAAATCCACAGGAAGGCAGCCTAACGCGTTTCGCGTGAAAAACACGCTTAATCATAGGTGCGGTACCAGTGAGCACAGATATCCTATATACAGGTGATTAACCAATGGGATCTCAGTCCTATTATGTGTGGGATGCATAGCAGTCCAAACCACCACCGGGATCTATCTCCAGGAGTGGATGAGTGTAGCCTGAGGTTGGACGTGCCAAGCTACATGGATCTAATGGAACTAAGCTACACAGCTATACTGGAACCAGCATGTTTTGATGTGGAGAATAGCACTAAGTTCCTCAAGTTGTTTGTTGTGGCTCCATATTGACGTTACTGGATGAAGCTTGCAGTCCTAGATGGAAAGGAACTGGAAGCAACAATAGTTATGCAATGTGGTAGCCAAGAAGCACAGATGTGCCTGGAAGTCACAGCATTTGCAAGAAATAGCAGGAAATCAGTGAATCACTTGTGGCAGACCTGTCCTACGCGTTTCATCAGTTCAAACGACTTCCTGGGGGGCTCTCTGGTCTCACGAGTAGTAGCTTCTCCATTAAATGCAGACATGTTTAGAATCTTGGGTCAGATGCAGTAACATCTGACCCATCTGAAGCAAGATGTCCTCCCCCTGGCAGTGCTATGCAAGCACAATGGACCTGATAAAAATTATTTATTTGAATTATTTTCTAAAAGCATTTCTATTTGAAATAGGTACTCTTAATACAATCTTTAAGTTAAACATTTTTTTTTTGCTGACAATTGTCCGTTAATTATTAAGACATCAGTTAGCTAGTGATACATGGTATGTACCACATATCTCAAAACCAAAAAAGTTACTCTGAAATAGGCAGTATCCTAAACCATATTATATAGACAGGCTCCCACTTATTTTCTCTTATCTCAAAATATATTTTATTGAAGAAAAAGATGACATTACCTTGGCTGCCATCAGACAAGTAGAGCTGGAACTCCGTTTAGCGGCCCCGTCACCAAACATTAAATAATTTAATCACACTGTATCCGAAAACTTGTTCCTGCCTCTAGGTGGATACCAAAGACACCAAGTTAAACATGTTAAGTAATTTGAATCAACAATTAATCACAATCCTTTGATGACAGATTAGTGGTTGGCTATTTCTCTTCTATTCAATAAATGTCACACAATAAGAGTATTCAATAAAGGGAGATTTTTTTTGCACGGTTTGGCATAGTTGAGCCATGATTTACTAATGATTCTCTAGCAGGAATGAACAGCCTTTATTTCATTTTGGGTATTTCAGACGAACACCTCATTAAACATGTCAATTACTGTACAGCAGTTAATTTGGACACTGCTAAATAACCCATCAAATAAAAATCTGACCATGTACAAGTAAGTGGTACAAACAGCTAATTAGTGGATTGTCTTGTCAAAATTTTTCATGGCCGAGTGTGACCTACAATAAATGATTTATTACGCCAGCTTTTGACTTTGCACCTCTGGAATAAGAACAAGCCAAACCACAAGTGCTTGATCTATAAGAAAGGAAAAAGGAGACATCAGATACATTAAACAAGTAGTAAAGCTTGAAATTGTGTGTTGATTTAAAAAATTTTTATTATTATTATGTGTCACTTCCTAATTAAATCCTTGACTTCTGCAGAGTGCTCTATTGAGAAACATGTGCTAAGAGGCTAATCTCCTCCGCTTCGCATGATAGCTTGTGCTTCCATGTTATCATCTTGTTGTTGACAGGTACACAACCCTACCTACCCATAGACAATGCATTGTGAGTACATTAAATGCACACTCACATGCACTTCAAGCAGCACCATGTTTTTCTCCTCAAAGGAGTTATAAACAGCCAAGTACAAGATGCTGCACAAGGAATTTCTGGCAGATTGTTCTAAGCAATAAATACTACTGCTATGAGCAGTTAAAGGGACACTCCAGACATTAAACAAACATTGATGCCACTGGTAGTGTTTAACCCATGGCTTCACAAATTTGATTTAAATCTAGGAGCCAGAGCCAAATGTTGCTGTCACAAAGGAAAATGCTTGGGTGACAGTACATAAACATATAAAAAAGACATACAGATTGTCACGAAAGCCTCCGTGCCCTGAGCTCGTGGAGAAGACTGAGGGGCAGCCTCTTACTAACAGACTATGAACCTGTCTGAGGATATGCTAGTCCTGGATATTCAATGTGGGTGACGGGTGTCACGTGACATTCTGGCGCTCAGATCAGTAAAAAGGCGGCATCGGCAGGAGCAATTCCTGAGGGAAAAATCTGGCAGCTGGGGACAGTCCTGTGAGTGCAAAGTGCTGACATGCTAAATATAACAAATAGACAATGAGAAACTGGTATATTTGTCATTATTTGAAATTTGTTTTTAAAAAAAAAAAAAAAAAGTACTGCTACGTCTAAAATGCCCAGGGCTATTTTTGGTCCCAGTCTGGGCTTGCTCTATATACTTACTAGACCAGCACTGGGAAGCAAAGTTGAAGGCAGAGGGCGCATAACTGGTTGGTTCACCGAGTCTCCTATTCTCTTCTGAAGAAGAGGCAGCAGTGCTTATAATGAACTGCTTTCACTCCTCACAGGTATTTCACACTGCTGTAGCCACTGCCACCTGGTGAGAAGCAAGAACAGGAAGCAGGGAGAGGGCTGAATCTGCCGCTGCTCTGTGCTGCTTGTCCCACATGCTACTCCTTCTCTATCACGCGATAACTGGCAGTAGAGTGTGGGACAAGGTTTAAAAAATCTTCAAGGCACCAGGAGCCAGATTCTAGTCGCCATGCCCTCTATACATTATATGAGGATCTGTTCAGAAGAGCACTTCCTCTTGCAAATAGCTTGTCCAGAAAACAGTTTTATCTATACGCCATCACTTCCTGTCTAATGTCACTGGACATCCTGTATATATATGCAGTGGTCATCCACACACATCAGGGTATGCTGAAGATCAAAACACATGGTTTTTCGCATTGGTGTACATCGTAGTTACCTTTTGCCGGCATTTCCTGTAGTTCATAGTGGATTAGACTGAAATATATTGAAATTGAAAGTCGGATGCTGAAAATAGATTGAACGAACAGTCAGACACCAAGAAGCATGCTTCTTCACTTATTTGTTTGCTGCTCTTACGATTATATTTTGTCTTTTTTGAATGTTTATTAAAGGAATTTCTTTCTTATTTAACGTGAGAGTTTCTGCCTTCAACGATCTTTAGGATTTCCTTCATTCCACAGTGGATCACTGCCTTAACATTGCTCCCTACTTTACAGGAGACTCGTTTGTGAGTACCAGTTTTTATAAAAAAAATTATAGTTTGCTCAGACTTTATTACACTATATTTGGATTTATCCCTCACAGTGAGAATACAGTGGCTACCAGGTATACATCCTACTGAAGATTTGTTACTGTGGTAGCTTAGTCATTCTGGGTCAACATTGTTCCATGCGATGTATCTGTTTCTATGGACGCACAAATCATTGAAATTAAGAAATCAATTATACATACAACAACAAATGTTTAGAAAATGATGATGTTCATATTCGGGTTTTTACATTTCAAAACATTATTGGACAAATAAATACTATTTTCATGAACATTTAACATTTATTCACCAATTCTGAAATCTCTGCAAACATGGAAACAACTTTAACATAGCAGCAAGTGACAGAAACGGCCCTTTATAAAAGGTCTGCTCTACTTGCTTCGTCACAGGATGTAGTTGGAATACACCAAGTATGATGTAAATGTGCGATCACCTTGACTTTCGTACCACATGTATATTCTAGTACTCTTTAAAATAAGCAAGGTAGGAAAATGCCCCTACACAGTCTATACATTCACAGAATATGTGTTTGACAAAGTGGGTGTAATACTGGATGGATAAACCCCTTTAAATGGTTATTCAACACAAGTGATGAGGTCTGTTAGAAAACACCACAAAACAGTGACTGGTTGAATAAGGTTCTCCATAGCTGTGCTTGTCAACCTTGTGTCCAAGCCTCTTTGGATATTAATGGTAATAACCCTTTAAAAAGAGCAACTATTAGCAAATCATTCTTTGCTTGATTAAAAAAAAAAAAAGTTTCCCATTAAAATGTGAAAACATAAAACATATAATTTACTCAGAATTGCAGTGTGTTTGTTCCATAAAGTGTAAAACAAACGCTGCCAACTATCCTAAAAACAGGTGTGAAAAATGAAAATTAAAGCAAATGGCATTTTTTTTTGTTGTTACAGAGGCCTGGCTGCCTCGGGAGACACTTTCTGTGAGTCATAAGAGGCAAAATCATTGTTTGAATGATCACCGACTGCAGGGATAGAGATATAGGCCATGGAGACAGGAGACAAAGATGAGCCTGTCTGAACTACTAAGTCTGTAGTAGATGCAGGAATTGACTGCATCATGGAATGGTTGCTAGGCAATGCCTGCTGCAGCATCTGTCCAGGAAATTTTGCAGGACCCCTCTTGTTTTTACAGAATCTTGGAGACGCGTGTTCTCTGTTGATCTGTACCCGCATGTCTGCTTTGTGGACAGTACGAATGTGTTTCTTCATGTTACTGGGATGCCTACAGCCCTTACCACAGATCTAAAGGAATAAAAATACCATACAACATTAGCACTATTAACATAAATACAGTAAAAAAGGTATAGATTAGAGACCTGCATACATTTGTAATTACAGGCAGAATGCAGTGGAACTACAAGGATACCCCTTGGTCACTAATACCAAGCTAGTGTAACAATATATGCTGCTTAGTGCTATAATAATATTGCTAAATGGTTGTCACACACCAACCCTTTAAATTGAGCAACATTGTGCTAATTAATTATGCAAGTCTCTATTGGTATCATTGCAAATAAAGTGAGTGATTAGTTGGCACAGCTGACCAAGACATCACAATGACAATACAAGTCATGAACGAGGGAACGTTGGTCCCAGTGGCCAATGATGCTCAAAGTCGGCTTGTATTCATGCGAGTATTAAATAATACAGGTTTTCCTAAGGCCAACGCATGGGATTTTTAAAGATAACAATGAGCTACAACTGTCTGTACATGAACAGGTACACACAGTTACTCAATATCAGAGCAGTGCAATTCTTATCAAGGGAATTATGTAACTGGAAAAGGGCAGAGGAGGGCTACAAAATTAGTAAGGTAAGCTGATAATTATGAAGACCTGAAAAGTTGAATTTGTAATGGCTTCTTAAAGGAAAAATAATAAGATTATACAAATATTTACAGGCCTAAATATAAAGTGCATTTCAATGATCAGTTCATTAACAGAGCTTTAAGGGTCAACACAATATATCCAGAACAAAAAAGGAGTCAGAAGAGCTCATTATGCAATGAGCCAAATTCAAACAACATGGAAATTCCACAGACATACTTGAAGGCAGACCAATGAGCCATCCAAGGCCCTGTATGACAACACCAGGAAACATAGTTCAACAAAAAACGGGCTGCTCAGGATGTGTATTCTAATAAAAAAATTACTTTATTTATAAAGTCAGTGATGTAAAAAAATACCAACAGTGCTCATAACTCAGCCCTATCCGGGTCACACGAAACACCTGACGCGTTTTGTACCACTTAGTCATATACATAATAGTGAATAGAATCACCCTCAATTCAATACAAATGCTCATCCTGAGCAGCCCATTTTTTGTCGATTTACACAATATAGCCCAACTCGTTATGAAATGGATTCAGATTGGGAATAATAGCCTAATCTAATGGATCCCCGAAATTTGGCTACACAATATGATGCATTTCAGGTCTGATTCGTTCAGTGCATTTAAATAATTTCACAATTTACTCACACATTCAGTGTTTCCCATTCAAGTTTTAATTTGGATTCAGTACTCACCTTACATCGATACGGTAGCTCTCCTGTATGAGTCCACGTGTGTCGCTTTAATTCAGATATTCGGTGGAATGATTGTACGCAGAAATCACATTTAAATTTCTTGACTCCGCTAAATCATAGAAAAACCAGAATAAAATGATTACTGTATATAATTATGTCTTTAGTATGATGGTTTTTGTATGCACAGGGAGTTACTACTACTGGAGAGCCATCAGTCTGAGATGTGCAGAAAGGCCAGATGCTAGTCACTGAGAAGCCAATGGCCTACGGTTTACATGAAAGTAAGAGACTCCCTTGGGCAGCAGCACAGGAAAGCATGCGGTTGACTTGCCAAATGAGTATAGACGTGGCTGTTGCTATGTAACTACTGTGAACTCAAGGAGTAATCCTAATGTGCAAAATTTTGACCATCACGTCGACTACTAGCTCTAGTCCCGATTACATCTTTCTAAGTTCTGGCACAGCCTAGTAATTGTTCCTCACAAACCTTATTATATTCTCAGGTGTCACTGATAGGGTTGCCATCTGGCCCGTATTTTAGCCGCATAGCCGGTATTTTTTTTGAAGCAAAGTTGGCAACCCTAGTCACTGATCACTAGTTATACCGTATTTGCTCGAATATAAGACGACCCCCCAAACTTTGGATATTCCTTTAGGAAAAAAAAGTAAAAGTCTGAATATAGACTACCCTATGCTTTTTCATATTTAATTAAAAAAATATAAAAACCATATTAAAAAATGCATTTCTTATTTTTATTTCCTTTTATATGCCAATGCTGCCCATACCCCCAAGACTTGCCCAATGCTGCCTCTCCACCCCTCCCTCCACCAGACCTGCCTAATGCTGGCTCTCCCCCTTACCCCAACACTGGCTCTCTCCAGCCCCTCCCTCCCCCCAACGCTGGCTCCCCCCCCCCTCCAATGCTGGCTCTCGTCCCCCCTTCTATCCCCCAACACTGGCTCTCTTCCTCCCCCTCCCTCCCCCCAATGCTGGCTCTCTTCCTCCCCCCAATGCTGGCTCTCTTCCTTCCCCCCTCCTTCCCCCCAATGCTGGCTCTCTTCCTTCCCCCCTCCCCCCCCCCAATGCTGGCTCTCCCCCCCCCCTCCCTGGCTCTCCTCCTCCCCCCCCTCCCTGGCTCACTTCCTTCCCTCCAGGCTGGCTCCCCCCCCCCCCCCCCCAACATACGTGCAGACATCCTCCATACTGCCCGACACTTGCTTGCAAGGGGATCCAGGTCCCTTGCAGTTCTGCAGGGGACCTGGATCCCAGTCTTATAGTCATACCTCAATTTGAGGTCTGATTATAAGACGAACCTCGAATATAAGACAGAGAGCAGTTGGTCTGAAAAAACCCTTTTCTTATATTCAAGCAAATACGGTAATTATTAAACTTTGTACTATGAACTGCCACCCCATAAAAGGCAAAAATACTGGGCTCAGAGTTATCTAACAAGATCATCAACGCAAAAACTCACAATCTGTACATATTAAATTATTATTAGGAGATTTTGGTTATAGATCACCTTTATAATTCATTGTACATGTACACCATAATGAACATTTACAAGACAACTGTCAGCAAAAAAAATAACGCATCAAATGTAGGCATTTTAAACAGATATGCTTTAACCCCATGTACCTGCAAAAGATCTTGTGGCTCTTGTAATGTTTCACAGCCTGACCACAAAACTCACAGAGTTGGAGCAATGGTGGTTTTCCAGTGGCTGCTTCTATGTGTTTGACTCGCACATGTTGGGTGAGATCATCTGCAAAAATGTAAAATAGCAATGTCGTTTGGAAAATTATAAACACATTTTACACATGGCAGTGCAATTCCTTCTGAACCCTCGGTGCATTGTCCCATGTAAAACAAATCCAAACATCCAAATTAACAACAGAAATGAAAGCTGTAAAATCCTAGTTGCACAGGATACGGATCCCCTTTGAAAGTTGAAGCGGGTAGAAAATTCAAGAATTTATGTTTTTAAATTAATTATATGTTAAAAAAAAAAAAAAAAAAAATGTCCACTGTTGTGTTATTAGTATCCTAAGCAATCTCTTCAATCTGTATGAAGAGCACTTTCTTGCCATTAGACAGAATACATCTTGGCTCCACCCACTCCATGTATCTGAAGAATTCCAAGCATACACTGTACATCTGGTGCTAAAAAACCTGTGGAATCATGCTCTGCCCAGGCTCCTGTGTGATGCAGTGCTGTATTTACCGCGAGGCATCCTAGGTGGATGCCTAGGGCGGCAAATTTTGGGGGGCGGCAGCGCCCCCAGCACTGGAAAAAAAAAAAAAAGACCGCGCTTGCAGGCAGAGACGGAGGTGAGAGGGGATCGGAAGATCCCCCCTCACCATCGCTCTGCCTGCCAGGCTGCACGCCTGTCACTCAGGGGCACGATACGCCCCTGCCCTCCAGGCATCAAACTAAGTTTGATGCATCTGTTTATTTAATCTGTGCATTGTATATTTCTTTTGGCATGGGCGTGTATGCAAATCCTTAGGATTCTCTTTCAACCCCCCCTCCCTTTGATTTTGTTTACATTGAAGAGGACAGTTTGTCTGAATGGATTAATTTGTGAAGCATGTGAGGACTGGTGCCTTCATTGTCGCACCAAACACACACACTGCACACATAGAGTCATTATGATTTTACTATAAAATAGGTACTTTGTTGCTTGCTCTGAGTTTCATTATTGGTTAACTAGCAACTGAGCACCCTAAAGAGGGAGAAGATTCCAATTGGTTCCAAATGTATTAAAGTATACAATGTACCGGTCTAAGGAAGCGAAGCCGTGAAAGGTAGTGTTTTCAGAGTAACTATAAAGTCTAGGTCCATACTGATACGTTTTGGTGACTTTTATTGGTGCTTGGGGATAAACTATCTATGCTTTTATCCCGATCTGTTCCATGAAAACTCTACTACAGTATGCAACAACTTGATTTACTGTCAGCTATACTGTAAAGCTGATAAATGCAATAAGAATGGGATGTGGAAAGTCCTGGTAGAGAAAACAGCATGGTACATTAAAAAAAAAAAAACATTTTGCCAACAGGAAAAGTAAAAACAGTGATTCCCAAACCAGTCCGCAACCCCCCTAACAGTCCATGATTTAGGGATTACCCACTTATGTTTAAAAAAACAAACCAAAAAAACCCTTCAAGTTCAGAATCTAAACTTAATACCCAGAATGCCCCTCTCCTCAGTAATACCCATAATGGGTGGGTAATCCCTAAACCCTGGACTGCTAAGGGGACCTGAGAACTGGTTTGGAAACCACTGCTTTAGTACTTCAGATAATTTATCCGTTTTTTCTACATAACCATTTAACTTCGTATCTCCAGGAATCTCCATTTAAGATATGGAAAGGGGTTGTCATACAAACTCCCCTGGGAGCACAATGGCAAAACAGAGGGAAGAGAATTCATTAAATAAAAAAAAATAAAAAAATCTCTTTAACAATTCACACAGATTTTCACAGAGAGGGGAGATCCCTTCCTACGCTAAACACCAGCCCTTAAAGCACATTCAAAGACTTTCGCCAGCAGAGACTATCCCATGCAATTGACAAATGGATCTGGGGAGGGGTAGATAGTTTCTTTGTCTTCTTGACTAAATGATGTCTATGACAAAAAAAAAACCTTTTTAGTTCTAATTAAAATTCACCCTTTCACCTACCAAATGTTCTTCTAAGACATCTGCAGTACTCAGATGAACCCCGACACTAAACATCTTGACAGCCTGTAATTGCCTTTTTTTTTTTTTGCAAGGGAAAATGATTATTAACTTCTCAGTTCATTACCAAAGCAAATTTAATTCTTAAATATAGCAAAAAGCAGGCTGGGTATAACAATGAATTATTGTTTAAATAGGCAAGGAAAAAAATAGATTACACTGTGACAGATGTGGGAAAATAAATAGTCTTTAACCTGGACAATATTTGACTGTGTCTAATTGCCCTTTGCCATGTAAAGTGAAGCTGCTCTTTTTTTAACGCAACAGACTTTTTTTTTGTCCGTGTGTGAAACCATTACAATTGTGCATCATGGGAATTTTTAAACTTGCGGACACATTAAATCAAAAGGAAGTGAATTTTATAGGGAGTCCAATATATTACCACAAATGTTTATTCATTTTACACTAGGTCATATCTAGGAAGAGAACAGAACAGCTTGGCTGACATTAAACATATACAATTAAAGATTTACTATCCAATACTATATATTGTAATTCAGAAAACTGTAATATAATGTCAGCGTGGACAAGCCTGTCACCATATTTGACTGGTAAATCCAGTAGGTGTTGTGGCGAAAGGGATGTGAAGATTTAAAGGGACTGTATCACCTAAATATTGTTTTTACTGTTCATGTATAGGAGAAAAAAATATTGAAAATTATCTATACATTGTATTTGCAAAATTGCAAGCAAATGGCTGAATTAGGAGCGATGGTATCTCCTGTTTCTGACATCACCTGTGGCCCGATATGCAAATTAACTGCTTTTCAATTAGAAATGTGTAATTTGCATATTAGTCCACACGTGATGTCAGAAACAGGAGACTCCCCAGACACATTTAAAATGTATTTTTCTCCTTATTTAGGCATCTGCTTGCAATTTTGCTAACACAATATAGATCATTTTTATTCTCCACATTTACAGCAAAAACAATGTTTAGGTGATACCGTCCCTTTAAACATCCATTATTATTATCATAATTTTTGCATGTTCGTCTTTAATTTGAGCTCTTGAAGACACACATGCAAAAAAAAAAAAACATATATATTTTGAAGAAAAATCAATAAATAAAAACCTCTTTTCCATGGATCTGACAGATTTCTTTTATTCAAGGCCTACACATTTATGGTACCTT
Organism: Pelodytes ibericus; assembly: GCA_036172795.1. Classification (NCBI taxonomy): domain Eukaryota; kingdom Metazoa; phylum Chordata; class Amphibia; order Anura; family Pelodytidae; genus Pelodytes; species Pelodytes ibericus. Next base: position 43,710,285 of record CM069860.1, read on the forward strand.
TTTCCTGCATTTAACTTTCAAAGCAATGGCTAAATGAGGATAACAACTTGAATCCTAATGTAGAACAAGGCCAAAACATTATAGTATGAGCAACAGTTTGATGGCTGCACAGACATGAACAGGGAAAGGTTATTTGAAACATACTGAGCTTATGCTCTTTTCCTCCACAGCAGTTCCTATATCATGTTGTGAGTATAAGCTAAACCACCAATAATGTAAATTCCCTCCTTTGGATTCCTTTCAACACATGTTGTATTCCAGATATGCACAGCTGTTGGTGTTAAAGTTTAACTGTGCCAAGTAAAAATATATTACTGTAAATACCATTTTGATTAGGGTTTAGTTATCAGCTTGTAGCACTGAAAAGATCCATAACATTCAGTGTTATTTCCAAACATGCCATGATCATGCTGGTTTTCCCTCAATTTTCAGTTGTGGATAAAATTGCAAACCTGCAGCCATAACCAGGCTTTAAATTATTATCAGGATGGAGGCAAGAATGTGAAGGATTTAATAGTGATTTATTAAAGCCTTATTTTGATACAACAAATGGGAATATTCCATGAATTAAAAAAAAATAGATTTTAGACCCATGAATGTGTAACTACAAAAAACAAAGAAATAAAATAATAACGGTGAGAAAATACATTTTGGAGGTCAGCCATAATTATATAAAAGCTTTCCTGAGCAGTTTGGCAAAAATAAAACAAAGTACTTCTTTTGCCATTCTTGTTTTAAACATAGTAAAAACTTAATAAAGCCTGTTAATTTCCTCAATTAAATGCATAACCCCATCACGACCTTATGACAAATTAACTCGTCATGTAAGTAAGCCGGCGGTGTGCTCCATGCACACCGCCACCTGGTGGGAAACAGGTCCAGGACTTTGTCTTGCACCCGAGGCAATGTTACTGGACCTGATTGGCGTGTTTCCGGCCATGTGATTGTGGTGATCAATCTATTACCGCGATCACATGCAAATTAGATAGCAGAAACAATGTTATCTAAAAAAAGAAAAAAAAAAGAAGTTAACCACTCCCATTTATCACTGAGAATGCTTCATAGTTTATGGCCCTCATTTTTTTCTATTCTCATAATTATTATTGTTTTGAAATTTGACTTTTTTTTAACCTACATATATAAATTAAATTATTTTAATATATGTATTTAAATTACAGCTAAGCCCTGCATGCCCGTGCTGTGGTTCTGATTGCTCTGGGACAATTTTTATTCAGGTTTTATTTTTTGGGGATGTGGGGGGGTGGAAACCTATATATTTTATTTTATTAACTAGTTAGTTGGGCTAATTGGGTCAGTGTTAGTGTATTATTGGGAAAATAGTTAAAAATCTAAATTGTAGATTATTTATATGTATATGGTATCCAAAAAGCTCTAAAAGTCTTTAAAAAACTAAAATCATATAACTTGTACAGGTGCTTTAACCCCTTAGTGACAAGACATTTTTACCTTGACTTTCCCTTGGTGACAATGTTTTGACATTTCTGGGGTGTTTGTGTTTAGCTGTAATTTTCTTCTCTCTCACATACTGTACCCACACAAATTATGTGTTGTTTTTATCATCTTTACTACAAAACAAATCATAAAATATGATGAAACATTTAAAAAAAAACACTTTTTCTAACTGACCTAAAATATAATTTACACAAATACAAATCATTAAAAAAGACCGTCTAAATAGTTTCTAAATGTTGTCCCGAGTTCAGAAATATGCATGTTTCCATATTTTTCAGTATTTTTGTCCGAGTTATGGGGCAAAAACCAAAAATAGTGTTTTTTTCCTTTATTGACTTTTTGACCCGAACCCTAAATTTAACCCCAACTCTAACCCTTATGCTATCCATTAATATATTTTAATTTTAACCCTATCTTATGCAAAAAAAATAAAAATTTTCCCTATAGGCTAATCTAACATAATACTAGTTTTAAGCTAATTAGATCTTTTTTTTTTTTAACATTGCACTGTTACTTGCTGCCTCTAGAGGCAGTCAAGCAGCATATTCAGAGCGACGGAAGTGAATTTACATTCACTTCCGAAGCTCAGACCACCAGAGGGCATAGCCATATTATCCGTCAATATGGTGCCCACAATCGCTCCGTGGGGCGATCGTGGGTGCCCCAGAAAAGGAAATTTTGGTGCTGGCTATTGCCTCGACATCGAGGCAATAGACCAGCACTGTTAAAACGGTTTTCGGAATCGTTGATCGGGAAAACCGCTTGTTTCACCACAGGACGGGCCAGGCACGTCCATTGTCGGGAACGGGGTTAAATGACAGAGAGGACAACTATGTTTAAACAACCACTTATCAAAATGGAAAAATTGGCTCAGGTCATTGGCCCAAGAAAAAACGTGGTCCTTAAAGGGTTAATAATGCTTTACCATAAATGTCTTTCTTTGAAAAAACAGATGTGCATGGAAATGTGTTAGGGATGGTGGTTTTTCTATTGTAAAAAGTTCAGCATTTTAAAGTTAGTGGTAGAAAAACACTATAAAATCCTGGAGAGTTGAAATTAAAGCTGCATTCTGATTGGCTTGAAATCTTCAGTCAATTCAAATAAAGCTAGAACTGAAATTATAATCACAGATTAGAAAAGTCACAGATTAATAAAGTAGTAGTTATTTTACATATATATTTGAACTTCTGGAAATTGGCACTATTTACACAGGATCCACTTATGAGGAGGATCCGGCAGGGACCTACAGCGGGATCTCCTCTGTCAGTCTGACAGGGAAAATGTAACCGACGAGATCAAAATGAATGCCAGCTACATTTTTCAGAAACGCCTCCACAAAGTCGCGAGTGGTTTTGGAAGGGACCAAAAGAGTCTCTGCCACTGTGTCCCTGGCTCCTGATCACTTTACCAGGAATACAAGAATGTGTTTTGGTGATTTTGTTAAATTATTTTTTGATTCTCTATAATATAAAACAAAGTTTAGGTGATGGAATCCTTTTCGGCACACAATCCTACAGACTGCTACAAACACTGGATCACTCTACCATGTGATATCAGGACTTACTTTTGACTTTGTAGGCTTTATCACACAGTCGACATTTGTGGGGTCTGGCATCCGAGTGGTAAGCAATGTGATCGTGCAATTTCTTTAGGGTAGTTAGCTCCTTCCCACACTGTTCACACTGGTAGAACTTCTTGTCAAGGTGACTTGACTGGTGCAAAGCCAGCTGGCAGCTGAAACATGACCAGCAACATCACTATAGACATTTTTATAATAACAGTTATTGGGATTTGTTTCAATTATTTCTAACATTAGTTCTTATTAGATTGTGATTTAAAAAAATATTGGTTCATAAAAGAAATGTATGCATAGAGTAGAGTATCCTCATCATACTAATGGCAATGGAGAAGAGCAGGATGCCCAATTTGTGCCTCTAATGCTACTGTACTACAGTTCACAGCATCGTAGTCAGAATGTGGACTCTCCTGCAGTATTTTTTAAAAGTATCCAGATAACACTGAATATAGAAGAAAAAAGGTCTATATAGGTGTTCCCTCAACAAATAGACATAATGTTGTTAAGAAATCAATATGTCGATCCACACACCAAGGAGTAAGTGGCACGGTCGAGGTCTCACCCCAGTTCCTCTAATGCAAAAATACTAATATATCCAAATTTACTGATAAATACTCTGTTGGGAGTGGAAACGTCGCCCTTCCCTGTGGGGAGCCGCAATCAGCTGTTAAATGCAGGACGTTCTTTGTAGTCCTAGCTTAAAGTAAAATAGCTAGCTTGGAGTAAAATGAAGGGCTTAAAGAGGAACTTAACACTCCTCAAAAACATTTAGATCAGACAAGCCACTTCTGTGTGGAATGGGAGATTTAAATCATGCAGTAACATTGCACATATTTTGGCTGGAGAAGAAAAGGGTAAAATCTCTTTCTACTGAGGAAGGGACCTGGCAACTTGGTGTTGAAAGCTTGCAACCAATCTCTCAGTCAGCCAATAAATGGTTCCGCACAGGCTGTTCAGTCACTTTCACAGATCCACCCACCATAAAAATGCCAAAGCTGACTAGACCTTCCTTACGATCAATTTATTCTCACCTGTAGTTGAACTGCTTCTCACAGAAGTTACAATGAAGCAGATTCACCCCCGGATCATCCTGATGATTAAGGTAATCGGAATAGGTTAGCAACAGATCACATCTGTCACATTTGTGTACCACTTCTGTATTGCTTTCATCCCCATCCACTCGTTCCAGGACTCCACCACCATGCAACCCAACAACTGTGGAATAAATCTTAGGTTTAACAGTCTCTTTCTGCATTCTCAAGTCAGTAAGGGGGCGAGGTTCTAAACTCTCAGGGGTGTCTGGCTCATCACATAAGTTAATACAAATATCAGCAGCCTCATCATCTGCTTCCTCTGAAGATCCATCATTGTGAATTGTAATAGGCATCTGCCTGGCAAAACCAGGGCTGTGGAAAGAACTCTCTCTATGTTCATCCACAGGACTTCCTCTCCCAACCCTTCCACTTTTAGTAACTGGTTTGCTGATATAGTAGTTTGGATTCCTGACAAGAAAGGCCTCTTTGTAAAATGTCGGTCTTTTAAGCATCTTAGCCTTATCTTTCAGCTGGGATGCCAACTCATATCTCCTCACATCTTCATTGTAGATTGAACTGTTACCACCAGAAATGTTATCATCCCTGTTTCTTTTCAACTGTTGGTTCTCATCTTCTCTTAGCTGTAAATCTTGGTCGGGAGCATCATAATCCTCATCTGGGATACAGATTTCCTCCTTTGGAGTGTTAGTCTGTGGGCTGCTGGTTACATTGACAACTTGAATTGTAAGAGGCAGACTGACTTGGAGAACCTGGGCAGCTTGCATGAAGTCTTGTACGTGACATGTAGGGATTTTGTAAGAGTATATAAAGTCCAGGAGGTGACTAAAACCTTCTAGGCACACATTATCAAGGACCAAGAACTGCTGTTGTTCATTTCTGCTCAGTGCTGCATAGAAATATTCACTACAAGCGGAAAGAACATTTTTGTGGGCAAGAAAGATTTTGCCTTCCACCATTAAGGAGACATCACAGAAAAGTCCCATTGACTTTTGCTCATTCAGTTTCTGAAGAATAGACCACCCATGAGCTTCAGGAGACATTGGATCCATTCTGGTTACTTTTCCACTTTCAGTTACATAGGAAAGTGTTTAGATACAAAACACTAAGGCCTATGAAAGAAGAAAACATCTCATAATATACTTGCCTCCTGCATGGTTACACAACTTATGTTATCTTTAAAGGCACTGTGTTGTGCCCAAAATTCATCTTACAAATGTTAATGCATATTAATGTGCTTTCAAAGTACTTTAAATGCATGTTTTACATTTGTCATTACTGAAAATATTTTTTTTAAAACTTAGATGAATTTGTGAAATTCCAGTGGTTTGCAAGAAACCAGGACTGGCCACACTAGCTGAGTAAGTAATTTCATTTTTTTTTTTTGCTGCAGGATCCAATGAGAATAATTTTATACAAATGGATGGAATATCTTGCCTCTCTAGTGATGTCATCAGACAATGTGTTGCAATGTTAATAGATCCTACTGTGTACAAGAGCAAAGTTATCACATTCCACATAACGTATTGTATTACAGCAGTACAGGAAGTGACTAAATGAAACAAAATGTTACATGCTCAGTGTCTATATAATTAGTGCAGCTGCACCTGTAGTATATATGCCGAGTAATCACTGGGGGGGCTTGAGTAAACTATTAAAAATGTGATTTATGCAGAATCAAATCTGGAAAAAGCCTGTGCACTATTCAAACAGTAATCTTCATCTTGCACCAAAGTGAGTTTGGGGAGTAGACTCTTCCTTTAGGATTAATCACATAACATTTACAGTATTTACTGAGTTCTTATCAAGCTATAGAGAGATGGCTTTATGTTACACTGGTGTATTGCACAAACAATTACATGGGTTCCTAAGGTGGAACATCTGGAGAGCAAGGTGGAATCATCTTTCAGCTTGGAGTAAAATGGAAATTAATGTATCATTACAGTCCAGGGTTTGGCTTCAGCCTACGACATGTGGTAGAGATAAGCATTTAAATCTGTACAAGAAACATAGTGCAGAAACTGTGACGAGGAGAATTCTTCCATTAGAGATAGTTCTTTTGAGTAATTCTCTGATCATTTATCTATACAGCAACCGTCCTAATATAAACTTGTTTTGGCGAGTGCTTTCCGTTCCCTCTATGGCAGCTATCAATACAAAAGGCAAACGGAGACTTTGCGATAACCAAGTTACATAAGCTTTTTTCCCCAACAAGAGTCTCCAACAGTGATCCGCACAAATTAGTCATGACACCATGGGGGGCAAGCCCAAGGAGTTGGTGCCAACAGAGATAATGAGCTGAAAACACTTGGCAGACAGACCAAGTCCATTAGAAGATGATAAACGAGTGTAAGCATTAATATCATACGTGCTAATGAGTTGAAAATTTCATTCTATAAAAGGTACATTCATTGATTTTAAGATTTATTTATTTTTTAAAATAAAAATGAACCCACCTGCCATGGAAATCATTAGGCCAGGAGCATTTTAGCAGACATCTATAGTTCGTCTGTAGCAGCTATCATACAAGTTACGGGATATACAATGAGCAGCTAACGAGAAAAGGAAGGTCAGTTGCATACTGGGAAATGTGTTTTAAAGGCCAGCTGTCGGCAAAAAAGTAAATTTATGTTTTGGTTAAATGAAAGAATACAAATAAAGAGCCCTCCTTTACTCAATCATGGGGAAGGACATGTCGTCTTGATCAAGATTCTAAACCCATGATAGAGAAAGATTCTAAACCCATGATAGAGAAATACACAGCAGACAGGACTCAAAAATGTCTTTCTTTGATGCTAATTTTTAGTTACACAGAAGTTGATTTTTTTAAAATAAATAAAACAGAAAAGGAGTAGTAATGATACACATAATGAAAGGGACAGTCTAGTCCCCAAACTCACTTTGATGCACGATGAAGCTTGTATAGTGCGGAAACACTGATTTATAAAGACACGGAGCCTCATATTTATGCATATCTCTTTCCATTTATTCCCTCAGCAGCAATGAAAGGGTGAATTGAAAAACATGGAGAAAAACGTTTTAACCAATCGTAACATATTATGCAAATAATTGCTCCTCCCCTTATAAAACCCTTAACTTGCACCAACTCCTCCTCTTTCTTTGCTGCTCCCTCAGCAGATAAGTATTATTATTACATTCAATTATTATGATATGGTTTGTTACATATTATAAGTATATTTATTGAATATTTGTAAAGAATTGTGTGTGTTTTGGGTCCTTGGGTGCACTTGTGCCCTTTGGGTCCTATTTTCCCTGTTAATATTTGTATTTTACAGGTAAGTTAAATATTTTATTGAGCAGCTGTTATTTGTTTTCATTTTTCTCTGAGGCTTGTGTTACACAGCCCTCTGTACAGCCGTTTGCCCCGTCGGATCGACTGAATCATAGCTCAGTTTATCTTCTGCCTGAAGCCGACGGAGTCTCTGCTCAGTCGATTCGGCTTACCTTCGTTTTACTTTCGGTTTCTCATCAACGCTCGGGCGATTCTCACTAGCGCCCCTAGCGTCCTGGTAACCGACTTTCGGTTTAACATTCGGCTTTCACGCATGCGCTGAAGCCATTTAGATCAGTAATACTTTTCAGTTGTTTCTGGCCGGAACGGATGCCATTTTAAGCTCCGTTTTCGCACCTAAACAACGCTAATACCGCTCACCTATTTCTGTCACTTAGGTGCAAGCAAGTGGACGGTTGGAAAGTTTACTGAGCTGTTTTCTCCTGTACAGGTTCAGTGTTTCTTCTTCATATTTTCTCATATTTGATCCCATTAAAGCTTCATTATATTCCCCCTTTTTAATTAATATCTTGTGGTCATATCAGGTATATTATTTTATATTTCCAGTTAGGTTGGATAGTGACTTATAGTGTAACTGTGGTTTTGGTAGTATTACCCATTACATTATTAAGAGCACTTGATTGATAATATGTCTTTATCTAAAGAATCAACCAAGCCTGGAGTTGACAACTCATTACAGGCGCAACCTATCCAACCTACTCCTATGATAAACCAGGGTCAGACATCTGATCCATTGGATGCTAATGATTTTCGTGATCTATTTGCCAACTTAGCATCCTCAATTAATGTAGTACTCCAGAGATCACAAATGCCTGATGTTCAAGAGAATGACCACCAAGGGGCATATAGTGGTCGAAAGGCATCTGCCAAGACCAAACACATATCTAAAGATTTAAGGACGGACATGTCACGTCATGTCGAGGAGGGCGCTAGATCACCGCGCAAAAGAGCCTGCCACCGCGCAAATGAAAGCGGGCAAAAGCCTGGTCAAGTTCAGATTCTACGTCCCAATCTGAAGGGGAAGTGGACTGTTCCGAATTATCGGATCAGGAGTCACCAGTAATATATACAGGCCCTTTGGACCCTGAAGAGGGTAGTTCCTCAGGCCTGACACCTTCTGTGTCTGACCCTTCACTACTTATTGACCCTAAGGGAGAATCGTTCTTTACTCCAGAGGATTTGAGACACCCTCGTTCCTCGGAATGGACCCCAGTGACCCATGTGGCTGATTACTTAGCAGCCAGGGCCCGTAAACCCCTTGACAGGGCCACTAGAAGTAAATTAAGGGCGGAATGCCCAAGGCCTACTGTGCCTAATGCTGTCTGCGCTACCCCGGAGGTAGACCCAAAGATTGCTCAATTCTTGAGCAAAACAGGCTGGAAAGCCCGTAAAGGGTTGGATTTCTCCCTTAAAAATTGTCAAGATAAGATACTGGATATTTTTGGTCCAATTACCAAAATTTTTGAATTAGCTGAAGCCGCTATGGCAGTTGACTCTATGGTGGACCCGTCTACCCTCAGAGGATGGGCTCAACGAGCAATTTGTCTATTGGGGAACGCGAATTCCGCGATCGCCACGAAGAGAAGAAAAGCTATTTTGCTCAAATTAGAGCCAAAATTGATAAATATGGCCATTTCAGAGCCGGGCCCTAAAGCAAAAGGCTTATTGTTTGGAGATTCCTTTGTAAAGGAATTAGGGACTTTTGTCCAGACCTTTACAGCTTTAGATAAAGCTCAATCAAACATGCGAAAAGTCTTCAATCAGAAGGTTTTCGTTGGGGCCGGCAGAACTAGGGGCCGTCTGTCCGGCCGCTCCTTCAGGGGTCAATCCCGTGGATCCCGAGGCCTCGTTCAACCCAGACAACCTGCTCAAGAATTCAGGGTCCAAAACCCTATGTTTTTCCCACAGCGAGGCAGGCCTTGGCAATCAAGAGGAATCAGTCCGACTTATTTTCTCCCTTTTTCCCCATCAGAAGTGGGGGGTCGTCTCAGATTCTTCACACACACATGGGCCAAGATTACCTCAGACACATGGGTCCTCAGAACAGTACAGGGATACCTCATAGATTTCATTTCCCATCCAATTGGGTCATCCCCAACCAATAACTTTTTCAATGTCAGACCGTCATATGATAGATCAAGAAGTGCAATCCTTAAGACAGAAAAATGCAATTTACCCAGCCAAAAACAACCCTATGGGTTTCATAAGCAACCTGTTCCTAGTACCCAAGAAGGGTGGCTGTGTAAGACCAGTCATAAACCTGCGCCCCTTAAATGCCTTCGTACGTTACCATCACTTCAAGATGGAAGGTATTCACTGTCTGAGAGATTTACTCCTATTGGAAGATTGGATGGCCAAACTAGATCTCAAAGACGCATATTTAACTGTGCCGATAGCCCCAGATCACCAAAAATTCCTATGTTTCCTATGGCAAGAGGTGATGTGGAGCTTCTCATGTCTCCCTTTTGGCCTATCGTCCGCACCATGGCGTTTCACCAAGCTCATGAAACCAGTGCTGGCTCACCTACGAAGAAGAGGTGTGAGACTTATCATTTATCTAGACGACATTTTAATTACCGTATTTGCTCGATTATAAGACGACCCCCCAAACTTTGGATATTCCATTAGGAAAAAAACTAAAAGCCTGAATATAAGACTACCCTATAGGAAAAAAGTTCAACTTGTATATATTCACATGTAAATTGCTTTTTTAATAAAAAAAATATGATATCAAAAAATGTATTTCTAGTTTTTATTTATTTTTATGTGCCAATGCTGCCTTTCTCTTTCCCTTGGCCCCATTTTTCTCTCTCTCTCTCCTCCCCTTAGTGTTGTCTCTCTCCCCCCCTCCCTCCCCTTGTCTCTGTCTCTTAACCCCTTCCCTCCCCTTGTCTCTTAACCCCCTCCCTCCCCTTGTCTCTGTCTCTTAACCCCCTCCCTCCCCTTGTCTCTGTCTCTTAACCCCTCCCTCCCCTTGTCTCTGTCCCTTAACCCCTTCCCTCCCCTTGTCTCTGTCCCTTAACCCCTTCCCTCCCCTTGTCTCTGTCCCTTAACCCCTTCCCTCCCCTTGTCTCTGTCTCTTAACCCCCTCCCTCCCCTTGACTCTGTCTCTTAACCCCCTCCCTCCCCTTGTTTCTCGGCCCCCTCCCTCCCCCTCACCTTTAACTTGATCCCTGGTGGCCAGTGGGGGCAGTCTGCACAATACGTGCAGACATCCTCCATGCTGCCCGACACGGCAGTCTATTATGACGGACAGCTGGTCCGTCATAATAGTCTGCCGTGTCGGGCAGCATGGAGGATGTCTGAAAGTATCGTGCAGACATCCCCCAGCTGCCCGATTCACCCTGGTGGCTAGTGGGGCAGCAGAGGATGTCTGCGCGATGAGCGCAGATCCCCTGCTGCTGCCCGGCACGATTGCCGGGACTTCTGTGACGAAAGCGGAAGTACCCGGCTTCTTCATAGAAGCCCCGGCGGTCGTGCCGGGCGGAAGCAGGGGAGTCTGCGCTCATCGCGCAGACATTCCCCTGCTGTTAGAGAGGAGGATCCAGGTCCCCTGCAGCTCTGCTGGGGACCTGGATCCATGTCTTATAGTCTGACCTCAATTTGAGGTCAGATTATAAGACAACCTCGATTATAAGACGAGGGGGATTTTTCAGATTTTTTTTTCTGAAAAAAACCTCGTCTTATAATCGAGCAAATACGTTATGTCTCAAGACGAAAACACTTTGCAATTACATATAACCTGGACGATAGAACTCCTTCACAACTTGGGTTTCCTCATAAATCAAGAGAAATCTCTTCTTCAACCTACACAAAGGATTGAATTTCTGTGTTTCACCATAGATTCGGTGCACGGATCATTACACCTACCAAAAGTCAAAAGAGAGAAATCAAGAAGACACTAGCACGATCCAACATCACGATTTGCCATTTAGCGAGAATCATGGTTCTTCTGTCAGCCTCAATTCAGGCTATATTTCCGGGGCCATTACACTACCGAGCCTTACAACGCTTGAAAACTCATGCTCTCCATCAAGGTTGGACATACGATCACGTCATCCCGTTGGACCTCGAAGCGATAGAAGAACTAAACTGGTGGCTACACCATATGGAAGCATGGAACGGAAGAGCAATCTTTAGTTCATTACCAGATCTCACGATCTCCTCCGACGCAAGCTTACACGGATGGGGAGCTTTGTGCGAAAATTCCTTTACAGGCGGGAAATGGGCGATCCAGGAACAAAGATTACATATCAACGGATTAGAACTACTAGCAGGAACATTCGCAGTTAAAAGTTTCGCGAGAAATGTATTCAATTGTTCCATCCTCCTCTGTATGGACAATGTGTCAGCAGTCCGTTACATAAACCATTTAGGGGGCACGAGGTCACCGATGCTCTCACAACTAGCGACAGAATTTTGGCAATTCTGCCTCGCTCACAACGTGTCAATCCAAGCCACCCATATGCCAGGCTTAGCCAATTATGGCGCAGATTGGAGTTCACGATATCTGAAGGACTCAAGCGATTGGCGCCTTCACAAGTTGACCTTCCAATGTTTACAGAAACTATGGGGTCCTATGGTTATCGACCTGTTTGCATCCCGGTTGAACACTCAACTCCCCAAATTTTTCAGTTGGCGTCCGGATCCAGAAGCAGTGGCGACGGATGCCTTCCTTCAAGAATGGCCTCCTCACAGGTCTTATGCCTTCCCACCATTTTGCTTGATAGCACGCACGTTGGTTCATTTACGACAACGTCGAGGGTCCCTAGTTTTAATCACACCATGTGGGAAACACAGCCTTGGTTTCCCACGATATTAGAAATGACAATGGACATTCCTCGCCTCCTCTCATCAATACCGGACCTTCTAATGGATCCAGAAAGCAATACTCATTGTCTTGTAATCTCCGGACAGTTGAGACTGCTAGCGTGGCTACTTTCAGGGGACCCTGGTGTATCCCAGATGTTTCATAAGCAACTAGAGATCTCTTGGCGGGAGCTTGGGCCCCAGGAACTAGACAACTATATGCTTCTGCGTGGAAATCATGATCTAGCTGGAGCATGGAACAACACCTGGATCCCGTATCAGCACCTGTAACAAAAATTTTAGAATTCCTAACTTCAAAATTTCAGACTGGCTTGGCTTATAGATCTATAAATCTGCTACGTTCGGCTATTTCAGCTGGCCATTCAGGTTTTGAGGGATATCCAGCTGTAAAACATGCCTTGGTATGCCGACTCCTAAAAGGCATGAGGTTGGCTAGACCTCCAAGACCCAAATACTCCAATCTTTGGGACCTAAGATTGATCTTTGATCTCTTGATTAATTGGCAACCGAACAAGGATTTATCTTTAAAACAACTTTCAGCAAAACTCGTAATTCTCTTTTGTATGGTATCCTGTAAACGGGTGTCCGATGTAAGGGCTTTGGATTCGTCAGCACGTTCTTTCACTCCGGACGGAGTGATATTTGACATCACCAGGCGCACGAAAACTGCTATTAAGTCAGTCTTTTATCCTTCTTTTCCGGATCATCCACAATTGTGTCCAGTGGCCTGTTTACGGGAATATGAACAGAGAACAGAAGTTTTCCGGCTTTCCTCTCCTTCTAATTTGTTCTTAGCCATTCGTAAGCCTCATCACGCGGTGTCTACAGGGACTCTAGCAAGATGGGTCAAGTGGATTTTTGGAGAAGCCGGCGAGGATACAACTATTTTTGGCCCTCATTCTGTTCGAGGGGCCATAGCATCAAATGCCTTTTCAGCAGGCAGCAGACTGGAAGATATCTTGAAAGCTGCCGATTGGTCGAGAGAATCTACATTTAAGGAGTTCTATTTTAAACCAGTTAAACACTTTACAACAACTCTATTGGAACAGCTTTGAACTTGCATAAATATGAGGCTCCGTGTCTTTATAAATTGTAGGATTTTATTAAGTCATGACATAAAGTCATGATTTATAAAGACACGGAGACAAATATTTACCCACCCTATTTATTATGTATTATGTTTTTTCTTTCCCATCCCTAATTACACTTTATATGACTGTGTAGTAATAAATGTGTCTGCTTTCATCCACATCATATGCATCAATTTAACGTTATATCAATGAAAATTTGAATATCTTAACCCATTTTTATTATCTCCCTTTTGTTTTAGTATGTAGATCGTGTTTATCCTATTTGGTTTCTAGGAAACTCCTTCGTTTTCGGAGTTCTGATTTGAAGAAATTTTGACTCGTCTACAAGTTTTTGCATTCGTATAGTACATGGAACTGTTTTCATATTGGATCTATCGGTCGCGCCAAAGAAAGAGGAGGAGTTGGTGCAAGTTAAGGGTTTTATAAGGGGAGGAGCAATTATTTGCATAATATGTTACGATTGGTTAAAACATTTTTCTCCATGTTTTTCAATTCACCCTTTCATTGCTGCTGAGGGAATAAATGGAAAGAGATATGCATAAATATTCGTCTCCGTGTCTTTATAAATCATGACTTTATGTCATGACTTAATAAAATCCTACAATTATATTGACACTGTGACTAGAAGACCAAGTTTTGTTTCATTTAGTCACTTGCTGTGCTCCTCGAATTGAATACTATGTGTGGCCACTAAGTGACCTTGCTCTTGTACACAGTAAGTTCTCTTAACAGTTCAACACATTGTCTGATGACATCGCTAGAGAGAGACAGCAAATTCCAATTCTCAATGGTTCCTGCATTTTGGGCAATAGGCAGTCCCTTTAACAGTGCAACACATTGTATGATGACATCACTAGAGAGACAGGAAATTCAATTCATTTGAATGAAATAATTCTCACTGGTTCCTGCGCCAAAAAAAAAAAGAAAACAGGAAATTGACTTTTGCTCAGCTAGTGTGGGCAGTCCTGTTTTTTTTCCAAACTGCTGTAATTTCTGGGTTTCTGGCTGTAAGTATTTTATATTTTAAGCCAGAGGTGTCCAACGTGCGGCCCGCGGGCCAAGTGCGGCCTGCTCCGGTAGCCACACCTCGAACTGCACACCACACGAGAAGCTGTGTCAGGGAACGAAGTTCCCTACACGCTCTGTGTAGGGAACTTCGTTCCCCGATACAGCTTCCCGTGCGGTGTGCAGTGCACAAATCCCCTCCTCTACCCTGCGCATGAGGTCATGCGCAAGGGTCAGAGGGAGGGAAGAAGCGCACCGGGAGTCCACAGCCACGTCTGTGGGGTAAGTGTATGTATGTATGTCAGTGTGTGTATCAATGTGTGTGTGGGTTAAGTGTATGTGTGTGTGTGTGTGTATAAATGTGTATTAGTGTGTGGGGTAAGTGTATGTATGTATGTGAGTGTGTGTATCAATGTGTGTGTGGGTTAAGTGTATGTATGTATGTATGTGAGTGTGTGTGTGTATAAATGTGTATTAGTGTGTGGGGTAAGTGTATGTATGTATGTATGTGAGTGTGTGTATCAATGTGTGTGTGGGTTAAGTGTATGTATGTATGTATGTGAGTGTGTATAAATGTGTATTAGTGTGTGGGGTAAGTGTATGTGAGTGTGTGTGTGGGGTAAGTGTATGTATGTATGTGTGTGTGTGTGTGGGGTAAGTGTATGTATGTGAGTATGTGTGTATAAATGTGTATGTGTGTGTGTGGGGTAATTGTGACTGTGTGTGTGGGAAGGTGGGGTAAGTGTGACTGTGTATGCATGTGTGTGTTTGTAGTTAATGTGACCACTACACATTAGTGTAAAATATATATATATATATTTACATACACACACATGTATATTATTATATATATTATTCTCTGAATGAATGAAAAATGAATGTGGCCCACGAACGCATACATTTCTAGCGAAGTGGCCCTTTGCAGAATAAACTTGGACACCCCTGTTTTAAGCAATGCAAAATGTAAAACATGCATTGTAAAGTACTTTGAAAGCACATTAATATGCATTAATATTTGGAAGATTCATATTGGGCACTAGACAGTCGCTTTAAATAGTTTTCAAGTACATCAAATCATCAGTGGTTCTAAATAATTGAAATCTTGATCAGGAATTCTATTTGTTTTGAATTAATTGCAGGTATTCAGACTGCTGGGTAATTCTTTCAACAACATTTTTTTATATTGTTTTTTTTGGACACAAAGCCACAGAGTAGGTACCAACTGACATTGTAAATAAAACTATTTGTTTTTCGATTTACTTACCTCTGAAGAAGCAGCTTGGTCAGCGAAATGTGTAAGGTCATTTCCATTCTATGTAAGAGATGCACGGGACAATGAATTACAGGTTGAGTGTCTCTTATCCAGAAATCCGTTATCCAAAGTTTTTTAGGTAGTTGCAATTTACACAGATTGATAGATCGACTGTAGGGATGTGACTGAGTGTATGTATGTGTGACTGACTGACTGTGTATGTCACTGACTGTATGTGAGTGTGTATAAGTGTATCTGACTGACTGTATGTCTGTGTGTGACTGTGTCAGACTGACTGCGTATGACTGTGTGTGTCATTGTCTGGCTCCTAGAACTCAGTTAAGTTTGTCAAGCCCTGTATTAAGGTATGTGGAAGTTCATTAAAACTGTTTATTCCTCATGCAAAAACAGATACAATCTCTTTTATATTTCTTCTTCCATTACCTCTAGACTCATTGGAAAATTATTCATTACATGTTAATATGATGTTAAAATCCCACTCACAACATCCAGTTTTATGTAGGGCAAAGTGATTTCGCTTTCTTTATTAATCAAATGGTGTAAAACCAAATCCAATAACACCAAATGCTTTAGTTTGACATACTACAGAGAGCCCGTAAAGGCTACACTTGAATATGTATATATCTAACTGAACATATATGGCATATGTATATAGGTCTAAAAGGCTTTCTTTTTTTTTTTTAAAGTAGAACTTTTTAAAGCTTTCTCCAAAAAAATGGTGCAACAAACAATAGCAGATTGACTACAAAAATGTAAATAAAAAACTAAATTTTGTATCTTAACACTATAAAATTCTATTATTTCTTTTTTTAATCATTATTTATCACTTGGTCATGTTACCAGCAGCTAGTATTTTACCAAGTACAGTACTTCTAGCTATAAAAATATATAAGGCAAAATGAAGTACAAACAATGTAAAAAAAAGGTGAACAAAATTCAGGTATATGTAAATGTTCTTCTGCAATATCATAGTTCGTTGATATTGTGCATACCTGTGTCTGGAAGCAGTTTTGTGATATATTTGAAAATACCTTGCATACATTATACAACATTGTGCTGTGCAAGTAAAGTTCAGGTACAGATCCAAATCTATACGTGTGGACATAGGCAACAGCACGTATACATATACTCACTAACCTCAGCTCTGTCCCCTGCTACTGCAACCTCGCTTTCAGTACACTCTGTGTGACATCATTAGCGACAACATTGGCATTCATGTTCCTGAACGTCCGAATCTAAATAAAGTTTTGTCGAAAAAATACAGGCCTTGTAGGAAGCTTCCAAAACTAGAGTGCTACATGAAAGAGACACGAATGCATGTGGTCTCCATTATAGCAGGCATTGTGTTGGAATCTGTTACCTTGGACCCAATGTGTCATGGAAGCCAATAAAATGGCTTCCACAATATTACTTTTCACTAGACCCTGTATTCCCTTTTTCTCTCAAAGTAGCGTCATCTGGTGGTTGTGTCTCTAAAGTGTTATAACTCTTTCAACAAAACGGACCTGCGCTGACTTTCCGTATTCGCCAAGTGGCGTCAAATCATAGCGGGCACCTAGCTTGGATCGTAGCCGCCATTTTGGTACACCCGTACCCTCTTGTGGGGTTACCCCGATACTGGATTGTAACCCTTTGGAAGATCTAGGAGACCGCAACAGAGTAAGGTCTGTGCCAGAACAGTGGTGAGGATCGGTGTTTATGTGCTTGATATAAATAGATACGGAACTAATACATCAGATAATGAATTATCCATCTATAACTTCGTGTAAGGCTGCAAGACGTGACGATGTAATTTACGTTTGTGTCTTTGTATGTACACATTGCCGTGTTAGATGTATAAATACAGCGGAAAGGTAAACATCATTCCTGTATTGCTTAATTGGGAATTTGAGTGCAAGCTTGCAAGACAACTTAGGTCCCTTCGTAAGGCATGGATAAGAAACTCAACTTTAGTTCCTAGGTTTAAATGATCAACATATTGATCGACTCCTATCAGTATGTAGTTTGCTAGCTACTGGTGGGACAAGATCATTTCTATAGGCATTTAACTCCCATAGGTATTTAGTTATACAGCATTTGTTTATAGTACATGGTGTCTCCTCACATAGTAATGTAGGTTGAAAAAAGACAAGTCCATCAAGTTCAGCCCTTCCACCTATCATTTCTGCTTTTCATCCAAAAGAAGGCTAAAACCCATAAGGAAGCTATTTTGATTTTTTTTCCAGTTAGGGAAGGAAATACATTCTTTACTGTTATTGAACAGGTCACTGGAGAGCTCTTTATAGTGCCCCTGCACATATTTATATAATGTTATCATATACCCTCTGAGATGCCTTTTTTCTAGTGTATATACATGCTACTTTTTTATATCTCAATCTATGCAGGTCAGATGGAGTCACAGAATAACCCTTGTATGTACAGAATTAGCCAGCTATTAATGTTGGTCCAGAATAACTCCCATCAGTGTATAATTAGTCCGACACATCGCATGGGACATGAAAACACCTATGGGTATATTGTTTGCCATATGTGCAAAAGTACTGCTCCAATGAGTTTATAGTTACCCGGATACACATGTGCCATTGGAAATCTACCATCGTATATAGTTAACCAGTCTCAGACATTCCACAATATATACTCTCATCAGTATATACCCCTTTTGTTGGACTACCATTTCTGTGATGGTTAGTCTGAATCATTGGAGACTTAGCTGGCAGAGTATCATGGGATCCATAGTTCAAAAACTGATCCTATGATGCTGGCAAAATATCATGGGACATATAGTCAACAGCAGGTATAAGCTGGAAAACAGAATGTTCCCATGGTGCCCATCCACCCAAACGTCTTATGATACATAGAATTGTGATCTACAGCATCAGGCACTTAAAATAAAAGCTGCTGAGAACTCCCATCCCAGGCCACTACATTTTTGGAAAGGTGGTGAAAGAGTCAGATAGGGTTATTCATTAAAAGATGAGTTGAGGTGAGATTAATATTTAATCTCGCCAATTTAGCTATGCATTGTGCAGGGCCAAACCTGGTGACTTTCTCCTGGTATGCACAATGTATAGCTAAATTGGAGAAATTAAATGTTAATCTCTCCTTTTTAGTGAATAGCCCCCAGAGATCTGTCGGCTGCAAAGATGCACTGCTCAGGTTAGTAGTAAATGATATGTGACCCGGCTCACTAAACAATGAACAGTGGTGAATTAACAACAAAGCTACAAAAATCAGCTGTCTTGGAAAAATTGGATGACAATGGACGTACCAGTTACGTCAAGTAAAAGCTGTCAAGTAGTAACAGGGGACGTACCTGATCAACGGTCACTGCCTCTGCTTAGCCAGTGTTGCTATGATGCCTCCATATTGAGGCATCAAGCAACACCAAAATTTGTTACCCCAAGAGCAGCACGATCACTACATGGAGTGATTGTGGGCACCATGCCCCTCCAATATGGCGCAGTCCTGTAGCTGACAAGGGCTTCAGAAGTGATAGAGATTACGTCCGTTGCTCTGTTGCTAGACTGCCACTAGAGGCAGTCGGCAGCATTGCAGTTAATAAAAAAAAAAAGTACTAGATCTAGGGTTGGGGGTTGCATTTAAGATTACAGAGGGTTTAGGCTGTTTATTAAGTTTGGGGGAAAATGTGTAGGAAACAAAAAATCTTTTGTTATTGCGATATAACTTGCAAAACACAACAGAAAATCATGTCAACATGGACTATTTCTAAACTCAGGACAAACATTAGAATCAAAATAATTCTTCATGTAAATGTTAGAATGTTTTTTTTTAATTCATCATATTTTATTGTCTTATAATAAATTATATGATATCATGAAAATAATGGCAATGAAAACAGTAAATCAGGGCTTGACAAAGCCAGATCGCCATTGCGACTAGGAAATGGTACCAGTAGCCCGGGTAGGATCATCATTCATCAGCACATTGTGCTCCCCATCCTGCGATTAGTTTAAAAAAAAAAAAGTATTTGACCATCGCAGCGCGAGGGAGCAGAGTGTGCACTTCCTGCTCCACCCCCTCGCGCTATATGGTTGGATCGGTGGGTGTCACATGACATCCCACCGATCAACATGAGCGTGCAGACGTTCTGTGCCTGCGTGACAGGCATGGACCAAGCTGCAGTAGAAATCCCCCCTCCTGTGCAATGAGGTAAAACAGCAGGGGGTGGGGGGGGGGGGATTCTTTTATTTTCTCTTTAAAAAAAAAAAAACCTGATGGCTTATGGGTGTGTGTGTGTGGCTAAGTGTGTATGTGACTGACCCTCTGTATGTGTATGGATGTGACTGACTGTCTCTGTGAATGTGACTGACTGTCTCTGTGAATGTGACTGACTGTCTCTGTGTGAATGTGACTGACTGCCTCTGTATGAATGTGACTGACTGTCTCTGTATGAAAGTGACTGACTGACTGACTGTCTCTGTATGAATGTGACTGACTGACTGTCTCTGTATGAATGTCTCTGTACGAATGTGACTGACTGACTGACTCTCTGTACGAATGTGACTCACTGACTGACTGTCTGTACGAATGTGACTCACTGACTGACTGTCTCTGTATGAATGTGACTGATTGACTGACTGACTGACTGTCTCTATATGAATGTGACTGATTGACTGACTGTCTCTGTATGAATATGACTGTCTCTGTGTGTGTGTGTGTGTGTATGGTTGCGTTAATGTGCCGTTATCTCCTAGATTTTTTTGCTGGCTCCTAAAAGTAAATTAAATTTGTCAAGCCCTGCAGTAAATAATATATGTGGGTACATTAAATGAGAGAGGAAAATTACAGCTAAACTCAAACACTGCAGAAATGTTAAAACAGTAATTGTCCAAACAAAAAACAAAAAAAACAGCCATTGTCACAAAGTGAACACATATTTAAAAACTGTCCTGTTACTGAGGTGTTAATCGTGTAGAAGAAAATTTCAAATCACTTGTATGCCCTTTCTCAAAGTTATATTTATTCACCATAAAATATGCATCAACATTTTGGATCTGAGTGTTTTTTCTATTTATATTATAATTTGGCAGCTCTTCGTATAAATAAATGTTTTGTTTAGGCAAGTGTTTTCCAAGTTTTTAACCCCTTTGTGACGCATGGTGCTTGCGCCCCAGATGACGCAAGCGCCAAATTGTCACAATTTGCTCCTGGCCACCAATCACAAGGTGATTGGTAGCCAGGAACACTATGGCAGAGACCCTGTCAGGGTCTTAATAGATCGCCTAAAGATCGCCTGACCTCCAGACGTCACACCTGGAAATTTTAGTAAAATGTAGCCAGTGCTTGCTTTGTCTTATCTGACAGGTGGGATCATGCTGCAAGTCCCTGCATTGGGATCCGAGCACAGCTCATCGCGGGGAGCCGTGATAAGCTGTTTAACGCTGGACATACTATGTGGTCCTAGCGTCTTTTAGGCACTGTAAAATCAGGACGGGATAGTGCGTCGGGAAGGAGTTACTGTAGAGGGTCACATACAGTGCGGAAAGTTTGGTTGGAGGGAGAGATATTTATTTCACGAGGCATAAAACCTATTATTGCCTTTTCTATCAGGGGTAGGATCTGTGGGCTGCCAGTTGGAAATCTGAGATTTTCCCCCCACCTATATGTTGGTGACTGTTTTCCTGTCAACACATTGTCTTGTTTCACATGGCTACCAAAATATGTGTTGGATTAGCCTGTTTCTTTGGAGAGCTATATGCTTCTGCTTGTTTTGACAGGTGCTGTCATGCTACTGTTACAAAGTTAAAGGTTGTTGGGTAGATAGACAGACAACAAGCTGAGCAAACCCAGGTTCTGACCGTTGTTGTAGTAACTGGCATGCCTGACAGAACCTAGCTGAAGAAAGAAAAATATAAACTATATTGAGGGTGTAAAAAAAGGAAATGTTATTGTTCATCATTATATTATTAACAATCTTTGCACCTGAAAGATAACAAAAAAATGCCCTTTTTTAACAGTAATTCATTGTAAGCCCACCTTAATATTAATACTGTTGTAGAGGTTAATGCTAAAACCTTATTAATTAAAATAAATCCAGTAGACAGGCACAATCTGTACATTATACTACTGCAGTGTTGTCTAGCTACTTGATGTGGTGGGCCACATACAATGTAGGATCTCAGGGCAGGGGGCTGGATATTATTAATTTTATGAGGTACTACAATAGGCCCTTTTTAGCCAGGACAAGGAGCTAAAAAAAAAACTACATCTAAGCTTGCGAGCAGGGCTCTCTACTTCACGGATCAGTCTGTCTGGCTAACGTTGTATATAGTGCTCTGTTCCAAATTGTTGGCGCTATATAAATAAAGGTTAATGTAATGTAATCAATGTATTAGTGCCTATATATGATGAAATCATAAATGACATTATTACAGCACTGGCATTTTTCATCTAGATCACTGACAGTCAACTGGCAGGCTGCAGGCCGAGTGTGACAATTAAGGGTTTTTGTGCAGACTGTAAAAACAACCCACAGTTTCTATTATACAGCCTCCATAACAGGCAAGCAAATCAAAGCTTGTGCCTGCTATGTGGCCCTCTCTATCTAGACAATACACTGACATTCCAGCTCCAAGGCAAATATATTATATTACATGGAAATGTCCATATCTGGAACAATTTACAGCTTTATATACTGGTATTGAATCGCATACTATATAATTGTATTATACATGTTTATCTTTATGCCAGGGGATAGCTGTCTTAACTCCTTGTGATAGGATTGATACACGGTCTCCCTATTCATGCAAGATGCTTACGGCAGCATTACGAAGGGAAAGTTTTTTTTTTGTTTGTTTGTTTTTTTCCTGGAAGAAGAGTAATTATGGATGCAGCCTCTGCCTGCAGGCCAGTGAACTAAATGTCTATACTTGCCTTTTTTCTTTTATTATGTGTACACTATACTTACCATAAATGTTACAAATGTGTAATTATATTTGGAATTACAATATAATAAAATAAATATTTTTTTTTCCCCCCAGGATCTAATTATATGGCAAATTAAAATGCCCGCATGTGCTGCAATCCATTGCACAAGCCGTCAGACTCGTGGATGTGGAAAATCATTTCACCGGTAAGCAACACAACAGTAGCTACATGGGTAAGGCTGGCAAGGAGGCCAACTGCTCCCCAGGCTGCTCTCTAATATTTCTCAGTGGGCTGGAGCTGTACCATTTTTCACATCTAAAACTCCTGTCAGTAACGCTTTCTGTCTTGCTGGCTATCAATCACTGTACCTGTATCTGTCAGCATGCACCAGAAAATAGTTTTTGGATAACGTTTAGTGTTCCTTTAACAGTAAAACTTTGCCAAATTAAAGTGTTCCCTGTAATACTTATAATTTGTCCTGGTACAATGTGCTGAAAAACAACAACTTTGAATCTTCAGTATGTCTGTGCTCCAACTTCTACTCCAGCGCTTACATGTTGTGTTTTTTCCCCTGAACCTATGGCTCCCACCTCTCTTCTCACTGTTTACCTGCTTACAACTACTTCACTGCCTTCGTAACTGTTTATATTCACGTTTGCATTAATTTTTTACTACCTAACTGTAAGCATTTGCAATAACATTCACATTCTTCTTAGCAATTCTCATTTGCATTCCCATTAACTTGTCTTCCTACCAGCTTACATGATTGACACACTGTCTTAGTGCAGCAGTAGCTTCACAAAATGTGTTCTGTGAAGTCTTTAATAGCATTTTCCAAACCCTGCATTATTGTATAAATATTAAAGGATCACCTAATTTATACTGTGAAGGTAGAGAAGAAAAAGTATCAAAATAATCTATACATTGCTTTGGACAAATGTATTAAATGCATCTGTAGTATCTCCTGTTCGTGACCTCACCTTAGCTTAACAAATGAACAAATTTTTGTTGGGAAATATGTAATTTGCATATCAAGTCACAGATGATGTCATAAACAGGAGACGCCACATAATCATTTAAGTTTGTTTTTATTGATTTATGCATTTGCATGTGACTGCAAACCCAAAGAATGAACCTTTTTTTATTCTCTACGTTTACAGTCTAAACAATATTTAGGTGATCAATCCTATTTAATGTTTGGAACTCTTATTTTCTCCACAAAGAATATATTGTAAGGGCTAAACTGTCGTAGGATGCTGTGTAGCAAGCACAGCAATATGTATTTTAGGTACTCATCCCATGGTCCACTACTTCAGCCAGGAAGAAGTCTTCGTGAAGCCAATTAACTACACATTTGCTAGCAATTTCTCTTCATAGATGTAATTTCACAGCTTGCCTGAAGGGGGCATTGTTCACATATTTTTATAGAACCATCTGTTTTTCAGTGTTTTAAGCTAAACGTTTAATCTGTTATTCTAGGTTCCCACATGGGCGACCAGATGTTTTGAAGAAATGGGTGTTTAACATGAAACGTGATAAATTCAAACCATCTTCAAAGGCAGTGCTGTGCTCGGATCATTTTGAAGAGTTCTGCTTCGATAGGACTGGTCAAACCATTCGGTTGAGGGTAGATGCTGTGCCAACCTTATTCCTTTTTCCTGAAAGACCCAAAAGGGTAAATATCACTACATGAAAAGATTGATATGACTTTTGGTTATGGTAAAGCAGACATTAAAGAGTAAATATGCAGTAATAATTGTTCTTACAGTTGGAATACAAATCAGTTCATGTAGAGGTTTTCCAGTCTTTATGCTGGACATGATCCTTCACTCCACTGTCCTCAAATGTGGGCGGCTAATGTCTTTGTTTCCAAGTCCATCACAAACTTCTCATGGAGAGTCATGGGGATGTATGTCATGTGTAACATGCATGGTACAGGCATTGTCCATGCTTTTCCCATTATTTACAACAATTCTGTACTCGGGTAATATTAGTAGCAGTTTGGTGGTAAAAGAACACCTAAAAATGGGGCTATCGCGCAAACAACTCCGAATATGGCCTTAAATTGTCAATGACAAGCGATCTAACACCACTATGTTCGTAGTCAAAATCATACAAAACATGGCCTCAATGCATTGAAATGAAGTGGTTGCCTGAACCATTATATCCTATGGAATGTTTCACACATTGCAAAAATAACTTTGAAATATACAAAACCTTCCATAGGAAGTAGGTGCAAGTTATAGAAATTGTTTCAATCAACTTACAGCCAATCGTTGTTGAGGAGTGTGTATATAAATGCCAAGACCATCATTTTAGAGCAGGATTAAAAGTCATCAGCCTACAAACTGGGGAAAAAACTTTCATAATGGAAAGACAGGAGTCAAGGAATGGAACCAGGTTGACAGCTAGTCCACTGGGAGCGTGAGAGAGCTAAGGAGTGCAAAGTCGAAAAGGTACCAGCACAGTTTTTCAGGAGAACCCGCATTTGCCCGCAGCCTTTGCCAACTCTTCAACTGGATGATAGCTAGTATAACAAGCCAGAGGAGGAAGGAGGTTGTGGATGCTCTGAAAGCAGCTTGTGGGATTAAACGATCTGTGGAGGTGGTGAAGAAACGGTAAGTGCATTTAAAATACACTATACTTTTACACTATAATCCTTATGGTAAATTGCTCTACACATAGCTCACACACCTGAAGTTCATATATCACATTTTATTAGCTGTGGGAAGGCTAGCTAGAACTGTACACATAGTGAATGTGACTGCACATGTCAAAATGGCTGCCACACATGTAGAAGCTGTAATGGTGTATGTATAAAACTGTATTTTTGCAGAGAATGTTAGCTGCAGAGAGGATGGGCAATCAGCACATTGCAGGAATTATTATGTGCAAATTAATTCTATAAGTAGCTAAGTTGCAGTCCAAAGTTGCAATACATATGAATATCTGTCTGTGTAACTGTCAGCATAACTGTAGATCTGTGTCACATGCACACTGTTCTGTATAGGTGTGTGTGTGTGTATGTAAATGTGTGTTTATATGTATGTGTGTGTGTGTGTGTGTATATGTGCATACATACATGTATAGATAGATGGATATGTACAGAAGATGATTGATGGTGTACCAATAGCAATTTTCTCCTGTTATTTTTCAGATACTCTGCCATAAAGAGACAAGTGAAGAAGAAGCTATCCAAGGCAGCTGCCGCTGCCAGATACACTGGTGGCGGCCCTCCAGAGCTGGCTGACCAGCAGGACTTTGAGGAGGAACTACTGCAAAAGTACAAGAAAAATGTATTTAAGAAAAAGATTGGAAATATAAATAAAACGCTTTATTGTAAACATGTTTTCTTGTCTGTCTTTTTTTTTTTAAATGTATTTATTATTTCAGACCTCATACACTTACTAAAATAATGGTACCCTTTAATTTCCAGTGTGAAATGTTGCATTGCTGATAAATGTAGGCAACATGTGAAGTGTGTGCTAGCAAGAGCACCAGCGGCAGACAACATTTTCACGGTGCTGTGAATAAAGGGTACATTGTACCTATTAAATAGGTAACTAGGTGATCCTTAAATAGCCAAGACCAACATAACATAACTGGTTCGTGGGTTGAAGGATAAAACTTACCAGGAAAGGTTAAAGCATCTTAACATGTATAGCTTGGAGGAAAGACGTAACAGGGGGGATATGATAGAAACATTTAAATACATAAAGGGAATCAACACATTAAAGGAAGAGAGTATATTTAAAAGAAAAACTACCACAACTAGAGGACATAGTCTAAAATTAGAGGGGCAACGATTTAAAAGTAATATCAGGAAGTATTACTTTACTGAGAGGGTAGTGGATGTATGGACTAGCCTTCCAGCAGAAGTGGTAGAGGTGAACACAGTGAAAGAGTTTAAGCATGCGTGGGATAGGCTATCAGAGAAGGCCAGGGACTAAAGTAGTTAGTCACATTCTATGTTTCTATATGAAGTCAAGGCCAGAGTAGCTAAATTGGAAACTGAATGGGAGAATTTTTTCCAACTCTTCTACTTTGGCATTAACTCGAAAATTGGCTTCTCAGTTCCCTGCAATTCTCTCCTTCATGAATAAAGCCCTAAGTGTTAATACATATTATAAAACATTTTTGGGAGCTCATAAGGTTTGTGGGCTGCTAGGTAAAATGGCTACTAAGTTAAAAAATGAAAGCCAAACTATGCTGGACTCCATGCTGCTATGACATACAATCCAGTAATACATAATCACAGAGGACAAAATAAATTACCTCTGCGCTAAACCAAATTATTTCTAAATGTCACTTCTTTGGCAAAGTACTAAAAGTGGAGCGGTCACCATGGAAACCAGGGGCATTTTTCTGAAGTTTAGTCCATTTTCAGAACATTGCCCAGTTACAGAGAACAGAATAAAATCTTGGGATACCAAGTATGGTTACTGGAAATATTTCAATAGTTACCAGAAGAAAATACTTACAGTAGAGTAGTAGGTCATGAAGGCTTGAAGGATGGGGGGGGGGGGGGGGGGGGAGGATGTGGTTGGCTATAAGCTCTCCAGGCTACCAAAACAATCATTTGACTTGCCAATAAACATGGTTTGAAATTTTACAAATTCAGTGCTTTAATAAAGTGACAATACGCTGTATTTCGCTTCTAGGAAAGAAAATCCCACAGTCCTCCACCAGCGTTTGAAGAACCTGATGAGGAGGTTTTATTTCTGTCTGTGCCATCCCCTGAAGAAAAGCCCACACAAGAGCCGCCTGAGAAACGCGTAACAACCGAGCATGATTACTGCATCACAGACAGTCCAAAGGTGCTGAAGAAAAGACTCGATGAAGCCCTGAGCAGCCTTCACAGTGTCAAAAGGAGGCTAAAGATCACACAGCAAAAGTTCAGGAGGCTAAAGTTCAAGGTTCAGTCACTAGAATTAAATGGATATCCCATGTAGGAAAAAGGACTTCACGTGACTGCCTTTTTTTTATATTATATGTATGTATGTATTTATAAATTAGTGATTTAGATACTTTTCATGCCATTCATTACCGTTAGATGCAGTTGAAGCAATTTCCACACTTTGTATATATAATTTTTGCATACATAAAAAAAAGTTCCCCATCAATTCAATTTATGTAGTTTGTAATTTGAAGATTTTTTTTTTGTTTTTTTTGTCCGTATTTATTGTTTTAAAATTAAATTTTTTGGTACAGTCACAATGGTTTTTATACCCAAAGGCTGCAATATCCTATAAAATGCCATGGTCTCTTTTGCTTCCAGGTATGGATTACTTTATTATTATTTTTTCTTTTTTATGGAATGTAAAAGGAAAAGCTCATTAAAAATGATGTGTTGTTTCCTGTATTTGGTTTTGATCTTTGCATTTTTGTTAGCAGTTTCCACCAGGTTTACAAAGTACTAATGTGAAAAGAGCTTTTGCTGGGGTTTTTTTTCTTGGTAAACCCTAAATACATCACAGCTTATAGTGGATGGACACTAAATATTCTGCACAAAGGGCGTTAAAGGGACACTAAACGTTTTTTCACTTGTGCTTCGAATATAGATGCACAAGTGAAATGTAAATTGTTCCTGTTGTGAGGATGATCTCACGTGTACTTTTGATAGTACACGCCAGTTTATCCTCTGACCGACAGCTGCCATGTTTTCATAGAAAGCAGGCAGCTGTCTGGTCAGTGACCGGTACTCTCTGCTAGCGCCTTAACTATGTCCCCCCTGCTGATGCCATGCAAAAACAAGGGTCTCTCTCTGCGCTAGCAGCAAGAGACCCTCCCTTTCGGTTGTGAGAGCGGGGCGAGCCCCCGCCCTGATTGGCTATGCCCATGCTGACATCCAGGAACTGCTGTGTCTCGCATGTGAGACACAGCAGATAGAAAACCCGCGTATATCTATTAAGGTTCACGTTGGGTTTACTTTCAAAGTGCGGGTTATGTTTTGTTTTTGAAGGAAGCACGGGTTAAACAGGTTGTAATGTCCCTCCAAGGATAAAATTCCTTGTGCACCCATATGTGTAGGAAACAAAACAAATAGGCATAAACATTGTTTGCAATTGCACTTTCTATTTTTATATATATATATATACCGTATTTGCTCGATTATAAAACGAGGTTTTTTTCAGAGCAAATGCTCAGAGCTGCAGGGGACCTGGATCCCCCTCTCTAGCAGCAGGGGATGTCTGCGCAACGAGCGCAGACTCCCCTGCTTCCACCCGGCACGACCGCCGGGGCTTCTGTGAAGAAGCCGGGTACTTACGCTTTCGTCACAGAAGTCCCAGCGAGCGTGCCGGGCGGCAGCAGGGGAGGTCTGCGCTCGTCGCACAGACTTCCTCTGCTGCCCCACTAGCCACCAGGGTAAATCGTCAGCTGGGGGTTGTCTGCACGATACGTGCAGACATCCTCCATGCTGCCCGACACGGCAGACTATTATGACGGACAGCTGTACGTCATAATAGACTGCCGTGTCGGGCAGCATGGAGGATGTCTGCAAGTATCGTGCAGACATCCCCCGGCTGCCCCCACTAGCCACCAGGGATTGAGGTACAGGTAAGGGGGGGGGGGAGAGAGACAGGGGGAGGGAGGGAGGGGGGCAGAGAGACAGGGGGAGGGAGGGAGCGGGGCAGAGAGACAGGGGGAGGGAGGGAGGGGGGCAGAGAGACAGGGGGTGGGAGGGAGGGGGGCAGAGAGACAGGGGGTGGGAGGGAGGGGGGCAGAGAGACAGGGGGTGGGAGGGAGGGGGGCAGAGAGACAGGGGGAGGGAGGGAGGGGGGCAGAGAGACAGGGGGGACAGAGCAGGAAGGGGGGGAGAGACAGAGGAAGAGGGGCAGAGAGAAACGTGGGGGGGAAGAGACAGGTGAGGGGGGAGTGGGGAGTGAGACAAAGCTGGGGGCAAGGGAAAGAGAGAGGCAGCATTGGCACTTAAAAAGAAATAAACACAAGAAATGCATTTTTTTTTATATACAATATTTTATTAAAAAAGCAATTTACATGTGAATATATACAAGTTTAACTTTTTTCCTATAGGGTAGTCTTATATTCAGGCTTTTAGTTTTTTTCCTAAAGGAATATCCAAAGTTTGGGGGGTCGTCTTATAATCAGGGTCGTCTTATAATCGAGCAAATACGGTATATATATATATATATATATATTCCACACACTTGTGTAGGAATATATTTGCATAATTTTCTCCTGTCTGTTTTATATGTAAATACCCCACACATGTGTCTAATGAGTAAAGAGAGAATTGCAGGGAATTAAGACAGGAAATTCTTAGTAGATGACCCAACCTGCTTCATAATCTTAACACAAATAAAGCTATATTTGTCAAAAGTCCTCATTTTCAATCCAGTGCAACAGTTTTGAAGCAAGTATTTGGTGGAATGGAGGCAGAAAGTACATTGCAATATGTTTTTTATTATTATGAACTGTGTTGTTTTATATACACAAACTGTATAAACATGGAGTATGCTACTAGTTAGTGTGAGTAGTACATTATGAAATTGTTTGACCAGTGGGAGCTATTCACTAAATGTGAGTTGAGATGAACATCAGCAATGCCTTGTTCTATGTTCAAAGGCTGTCTAGTACAGCGGTCATTTGCTCCAAGGGGTCCATGTATTAAGTGGATGTAGAGGAAAACGGGTCATCAACGTTAACCTTATTGGCATATGCCTACCCAGAATCCCTTGCAGTGGTGTTAACAATCAAAGTTATTGATTTCTGTGCAGAAAGCAAGTTTTCTGGTGTGTGTATATTTGTGTTTTAATGATACCTCTGCCACCCCTTTGATTGAACAATTTTACCCCTGCACAATTTTTTTTTCTATTTATAAAGCAAAAAGTTACTTCTGTCTCATTAAAAGTTTAATGTTAGTGGTGTACTTATTGATCATATAACCATGAGACGATCTAATAACATGTCAAATGCGTAGTGCACAGGCAAACAGTGGGGAGGAGATGATCATGTCAAAGATGATGCACGTAAATCTGGATGCCAGGTCTGTGAGAACCATCAGCCTGAAAGTCAGACACAAACCACTTTTGAACAGTGTGCCTTAGGAGCTTCTTCATTCTAAAGCCTCTTTAATTACACACAAATTACCTTCTGGGTGATTAAAGGGACATTGTTTTTACTGTGCATGTAGAGAATAAAAATGATGTGTACATTGTGTTAGTTAATGGGAGGTGTTGGTACCCGTTCCTGAAGAAGTGTGTGTGTTATCTGACAAAACGCATTGAACAGACCTTGTTTGTAGTTTCTGGAACAGCTTAGCCATTCCACAATTGTGGACTTTATTTGCTGATTTTATTAAGCAGTCAATCTGCTCCATCCCAAGTGAATTGTACTCTGAGGCTGGATATCTGGGGACCATTAACCCTTAGATGTTATTCTATGTACAATTCTTTTTTATGTATGAACATTCCCTGTGAGAACACATTGGGACAAAGCAACACCCAACATACATTGTACTTTAGACACAAATTCACGGATTTTGGTATGTGTCACTGTCAAACAACACCCCAATATGTGTTCAGCAACATCTCCCGAGCACAGGGATACATGCATAGGTTTGTTAGCTTGTTTGGTGGTTAAAAGGCCACATTTGAGAGGTGTGATTTTTGAATTTCCCACTTGGAATTTTGTAATGTAGAGGAAGGAAGGGGTTAATAGCTCTTATAAAAGCCTTTGTAGTACTGTACAAAAAAAGTAACCCCTAAAAATGCTGTGCAGTTATCAGTAGCAGAGAAGGGGTTAATACACAGGGTCCACTATACAAAGGGTATGGCTTTTTATAAAAGCCCTTGGGTCTCACAATTTTGTAACATTTTATTTATTACAGTGAAAAACATTATACAGAGCTGTCTCTCTCCCTCACTAAAACTCAAGTGAGGAGAGGTAGGCAGATCCAGATGGGTCAGATCAATATTTACCAATATTGATCTGACCAGACGAATGGTGATGCTCATCTGAGCAATCACCAAACCGCCTTTGCCACTGATCGTCTGTTACTGATCGCTATACATACGCTCACACAGCTTCAAAAAAATACACGTAATCCCTTAGTGGGTATAATTAACCCCTAGCGATTGTAACAAAAAAAATGCAGATAGCAACAAAAATCCTTCTGTGGCCAGATCGCTGCTTAGGCTGTGATCTACGGCAAGCAAGGGGGTTAATAGCTCTTAAAGAGCCTTTGATATACTGTAATAAATGACAGTAAAAAAATGAACCCCTAAAAAATGTACAGACAGCAAAAAATGTGCTGCTGTGTAAGATCACTGCATACACAGCGATCAAGTGGCAGGGAAGGGGTTAAACACTGGAAATGGCTTTTATAAAAGCCCTTGGGTTTCAATTGTATAAAATATGTTATAAATAAAAACTTACATTATACAGCTCTGTCACTGGGTTGTACTCTAGAGGAGTAACTAGAAGCTGTAACTCACCCCTCGTACTGTGGTGCATACATTTCCACGGAGCCCCCCTACCTTGCAACCGCGTGAAACTACCACGAGACATACTCCACAGTGCCAGTACCGACCCCTGCCCAGGTAGGTGCACCGCTGTATGTGAGTGCGTGTGCATGTATTTTGGTGTATGAGATGTGAGTGTGAATTAGTGACTATTCACAAGTATTTTGTGAGTATGTATGTTGTGGTTCATGGTTTTAGATGAATTAAAATGGCGCAAATGTATTTCACTATAACTGCTTGTGTTAAACTTATCCATTAATACAGTTACTGGAATCACATTCAGTAGAATAATACACCAAAGCCAACCAATTTATATCAGGAATATATTTAAGCATCCTGCAGGCTGGATGGATAGTTTGGTCAAATCTTTACTGTTCTTCAATCACTTCGACTGTCCCTAGCTACCTTAATAACATTAGCAAAATTACAAGCCCCTCCTAGAGTAACACCTTCCAGCCCCCAAATTGAACTAGTTACTGTGGAGGACACAAACAAACACATCCTTTGTTTGAAGTAACCCTTCCACTGCTGGTAACTATAATGCTAAAGAAAGGGAATTCCTGAATATAAAAGTGATTCTATGGTGGTAAAGCACAGAATATCATTTCACAACAATGTATTAGTGTGTGTGTGTGTAGTCGGGAGTGTGTGAATGTGTATTAGTGAGTGTTATGTATTAAAAGGAATGAGTATTACTCATTGTCCTTCATATACACCTAGCAGAAAATAAATTAACTACTACCAATGATCTAATAACAAAAAAATAAAACTCCATTAAGCTTCAACATTTTTTGTAGGTTTCATTTGTCATATGAAGGTTGTTCATTCTTAATTAACTTTAATTAACTTCCAATATGATCATTCCAGCTATAATGATGGAGTTTAAATCCCAGCAATCCAGAAGTACAGTACCGGCACATTGAACACTTACTCCAGACATGTATCATGAGCTTGTGTTCTACATTGGCACTGGTGCCACTCTGTAGCGCTATCTCTGTGTGTGCTGTTCCCCTACTCACAATTCGGGATCTTCTGCTGTTCTAAAACACAGATCTCTCCAGATTACTAACATCATTTTAAGAGCTTTGTATAGGAGATCCCCATGGAACCTCTCTTTTATACCAAATGGCCATTACCACAAAAGATTCCACCCTGCCTACATACATGGGTATGGGAAACTGCCCTTCAGGTCCCTCTGAGTGAAACACAATGGGAAACAAATTCTTCCGACTAACACCTAAAAGCGTAGGTATGATTAAGTCCAGACAAGGAACGAAAAGGTGTCCCTCGTACTCCATGGT
Source organism: Pelodytes ibericus (assembly GCA_036172795.1). NCBI lineage: Eukaryota > Metazoa > Chordata > Amphibia > Anura > Pelodytidae > Pelodytes > Pelodytes ibericus. The sequence continues at coordinate 43,743,572 of CM069860.1, forward strand.
GGAGGACGCCATCCTGGCAATATTCTTGTTGCTGTATGTTTACATTTAATAAAGAATTCACGTTTTTCTACTGACCAGTTGGGTCCAGTCTCCATAATCTACTATTCCAGAAAGTTTCAAATCTTTGCAACCATTCTTCTTTTTGGATTTATGATCCGTTGGGGTCATGGGTGAGAGTGGAGATCTCACCGTTATGGAACATACTCATTCTGGCTGAGCATGATGAGTGTGCGGTAAGCACTAATGGGGGATCGGGTTGCTACCTTACTATCACTTGTTGTAAAACACTTGAAAAAAGGCTTACTGAATCTTTAAATGAGATGTCTGCCCACACTATTACTGATTTTGGCATACAACATCAACAGCGAGGGTCATCTGAGTACAAGCAAAGTCTGGATATCAAAATACAGCCGTTTTGCAATAAGGAGGTTAATAATCATGTTATTTGGACTTTGAAGAGTCTATCCTCACATTTTATCTCTTCTGTAGAACCAGACACTACAGAGCCTCTGTTTAATAACCAGATTCTAAAGTACAGTTTGAGTATCTCTTATCTGAAATGCTTGTGATTATGGATGATTTTCACCAATAAGACAATACAGTATTATATCAATGCAAACACTGTAGAGAGCACTTCTACCGCGAAGTGATGCATCGCTGGGAACATTCTGCAAATTGACTATATTTTCAACACAGCTATTAATGTCCCTATTTAGTTAATAGAGCTGATTACATTTAGAATGGATGTATTGCAATTAGTGCACAAAAGCTTGTACTATCCCACGGCACTTGTATTTTATACATGTAAAATGTCATTGTCTTGTTCATTATTAAGAAATGCCCATCAGAGTTTGTGTCCCCATTGTGGTATGTTGGTACATGGATCCTTGCCATGGCATAAATCACAAACAAAGCATTGTTCACAATCTAATCTTCCCAAACACATGGCAGAAGAAATGACAACTTGTTGACCTGTAATTACACAGCTTAGACAGTCAGTCCAATGCAGGTGCAGATGTCCACTTTCTATTATAATAAACATTGCAATGTTGTACTGTCTTTATCTGTTGGACGATTTCCAGGAATATCACAACACATTTTCCTGTAACACATAGGACATAAGCTAGCCACCAGATGTTAGCAATTGTCCCTATTGAGCCATTCAAAAGCATATTCCTTCATCCACCCAAAGATACACAGGATATGTCACAGTAAGGGATTCTGGGGGATCCTCCTGCTTTGACGATGAGGTGGTTCCCGATGGTCCCACAGACACCCTCTGACATTGAAAAGCAGTTAATTTGCATACCGTGCCACAGGTAGACTCCATGGACACCTTTAAAACACATTTGTCTCCTAATTTAGGTATTTGTTTGCAGCTTTGCTAATACAATATATAGATCATTTTCAATAATTTTTGATACTCTACATTCATAGTAAAACAATGGTTAGGTGATACAGTCCCTTTAACATTATCATTTTTTTAAAACGAAAAAAAAATAAATGTTTTATTTTATTCCTTTTTTTCATTCTTTGTTTTTCAAATTTCACAAGCACAAATTGTGCTAGAAACAAACAAGTTCGGTGCTAGAAAGAGAACTCCTTCACATTTTACTATAATAAAGTTCTGTTTATCCAATCAGCTCTAAGTGTCTACTCAATAAAGAGAGAACTGCAGGGAATTGAGACGGCAATTTCCAGTGGAAAAATTTCCCGTTGGAAAATGCAGTTGAATGGGAAAATATTTCAAACTCTGCTACTATGGCCTAAAGTTTGGAATTACCGTCTCATTTCCCTGTAGTTTTCTCTTTATTGATTAGACTGTTAAGAGGAACTTTTTAGACATCCCTGTCATGTTTTGAATATATTTGGAATGTGCAGAAAGTCATTTGTTTACAAGAACCAATTAATCATCTACCATGACTGGAAGGAGGTCGTGGGTGGAGGTGCATTTTGTAACTTATTCATTGGCTAACATGGGAATGAAATTTTAATATCCTCCCACCTGTACTATTTACACAAATCCCCAAACTTGCTCATCTGGCACATGTAAGATCCAAAGTCCTTTTGGGAAATTATTTTGTGGCTTAATATGTGGAGTTTGTGTCATATTAAAGTTCTGTGTAAGCCATTATTAGCTGAACTTACCACTTGCTGCAAGCTACAAGCAATGAAGGCCTCAGGGAAACATTTACCGAAGGTTTATGTAACCAGGAGAATTCCACCAGATGGCATTACAATATTAAAGCAATCTGGAAGGTTAGTGATGGACTTTCTACTTCTTTATTAAAACGGCCTTAAATTGTGCATAGTCTAGAAAAAATACACTAAAGATTTCTTCAGCATAAAAAGGTTATAAGATCAATGTCAACTTTATGTTTTATTTGTATTTATTGAGTCACATGGTGACACAGACATTTTTAGGTAATAGTTTTTTTAGGTATTAAGTACATTATAGATTTACTAGCTAAGTTCAACAAACTCATATTTTATATAATAACAACAGTAAAATTTAAAATACAACAGAAAGGCAAATGAAACAAGAGTGAAACAAGTGAGAAGAAAGTAACAAAGTAGTGTATTCGCAAAGTTAGGTTACCGTTTTATAAGCAAAAAATGTGAGTGCAGAAAGTATAGCCAACGTAAAGAAAGGTAGAATATTAAAATAAGATAAAAAGAGTTATTGAGAATAACAAAAAGAGAGAAGAAGGAGATCCGAAATTAAATAGGGTGGGGAAGTGTGCAAAAATGGGTCACATCTTCTAAGGTGTCATATCTTCTAAGAAATAGCACATGCCAGTATGTATGTAAGAAAACCTATGCCAACTTTCTCAAGCCACATCATTCATCTAAAGGGTATTTGGCTTGTAGCAATTGAACAAATAGTAATAACTTTATTGGCTATCAATACCACATTATTTTCGGTTCATCCTTCAGGAATGTTTGAAGAAGGGTCCTGAAAAACTTGTCCTGTAAGCTTGTCCTCATAATCTGCCAGTTAATGTAAAAATATGTTTTAAATATATACGTCATAACACACAACAGCTTTCTATGCATAGGAGACCTGCTTTAAAAACTGTATTTTGCACTTTAGAATATTTGTATAAGAAATAATGTTTGACTGTTTGTGGTCAAGGTTGTGCTTTACTGCAGTATGGTAAAAAGAAATAGAAAAGAAAAGTAGAAGGCGTATAATCCCAAGGTATTCAATTTGCCTAAACATAAACTCAATAGAATGCATTCTTGTGTAATGTTGTGCAGTAGATATACCAGCGCATTTGAAGTAGGAATAACTGGTGTGAGATGTTACACTCAGGCTACAAAACCAGCACCAGTCCTGAACGTCCATGCAGGGACCAAACATGTTTGGAGACACCCAGGGGGGATTTGTCCCTCTAGCCCACCACTTGTCTGTCTCACTCTAGCCCATCTCCCCCTTGCTGTCTCTCTCACCCATGCCATACCATCTCTCTCCCCAACTAAACCATTTCTGTCTCTCGTCCCAACTAAACCATGTCTGTCTCGCTCTCTTCTCAACTCCCCCACTTTCTGCCTTTCCCCAAAACAACTCCCTCTTCCCTATATCTGTCTATCTCTCCAATCCCCCCCCCCCCCCCCCCTGTCTGCCACTCTCTATGCTGGTGGTAGGTAGTAGCAGGCAAGATCCACACATGATACTTTCTATAATACTACATCATAATGTTTGATTAGATCCATGCCATCCTGCTTGTATCATGTACCAGGTTACAAAGTTTTCTTGGCTCACCTGCGATGCATACATTGCAATTCTTTGCAACGCCACTTTGTCTGTCTCTTCAACTCCCTTGTGTTGATCTTTAATTCTATACTGTTGGAAATGCTGTTGTTTTATTCTATTTTGATGGGAGGGGAGTTGCCTCTATTAATTATGTTTTGAAGTGGATATTTTAAACCAAGGGTTACCCTTACTCTTGCTCTAACCCTAACCCCACTAAGAGTTAACCCTAATCCAGAGCTTAACAAACTTAACTGAGTTTTAGGAGCCTGCAAAAAAATCCAGGAGCCAGACAATGGCACATACACGCAGTCACACACACACACACACACACACACACACACACACACACACACACAGTCAGTCAGTCAGTCACATATACACACACACACAGTCAGTCTGTTACATACACACACAGGCTGTCACATACACACACAGTCAGTCTGGCACATACACACACACAGTCAGTCTGCCACATATACACACACACACACAGTCTGTCACACATATACACACACAGTTTGTCACATACACACACACTCACATACATAGTCAGTCTGTCACATACAAACACACATACATACACACACAAGTCAGCAGGTTTTTTTTAATAAAGATTTTTTTAAAAACACATTCTTTTATCAATATGTCCCTCCTTCTCTGCTGCTATTTCTTATTGCAGGGAAGGGGGGCATTTCTGTCCCAGCGTGGTGCACCAGGGGGACAGAGCAGGAACTCTGTGCATCCGGTGCTGCCTCGCACGCTACTGTTTAAACATAAAAAATGTTATCCTGGCGGTGAGGGCAGCAGGGATAACTAATTTCCTGGTTGCCATGGCGACCTGGTGGCCAGGGTTTGTCGAGCCCTGTCTTAATCATTACCCTCATTCTAACCCTAAGCACCCCTATATAATCGCTCATATTTCTTACCTTTTTTGCTGTGTGCATGAGTTGTTTTGGTTCTTCTCCGTGAACTGAAATCAGGGTTGAGATTTCGGACATGCCCGGTTCTGTCCTCCGCATGCACATTTCAGTCTTCCTGGACATTTTTACGATCTCGCCTATTTTTTCAGAACGGGGCAAGGGTAGGCCTACACCAACATTGTACATCATATACATTTACTGGGGTCTGTGGCAGACAATCTAATTAAGTTCTATGGACCTTCACGGACCTTGCTGGTGACTCAATTAGTACATCAGACACTTTACCTATACCTCAGTAGGGGACCAGATAGGTAATGTTCAGCATCTAGTTTTCAGTTTTATCAAAGACGCTGGTTGAGGGAATTTTGTCTCTGTGGTTAAATCGTTTGACCTGCTAAACAAACACTGACGATTCCATGAGCGACATTGTTCTTTCTTTTATATATCAGCTGTGAGCTTGAGCAGTGGGATTCTGATGACCCCATCCCACGTTCTGAACTACTGAAGAAGGTTGTCGGGATTCAGGGATTGTATTGTCTTTTGACAGAGAAGATTGACAAGGAGGTCCTAGATGCTGCAGGTAGGTGATATTGTTAACATATAGTTTTAAAGAGTTTTTAAAAAAAGGGAATTTTTACTATGTATTTTTTTTAAATGACATGCTGGTCCAGATGATGGAGTTGACACTGGTAACAAAAAATATATATTAGTGATCACACAAGCACAATAGGCATTAATAGCTCAATTGGAGAAATGATATGCAGTGCCTTGCAAAAGTATTCACCCCCCTTGGCATTTTGTGTGTTTTGTTGCCTCACAACCTGGAATTAACATGGATTGTTTGAGGATTTGCATCATTTAATTTACAGAACATGCCCACAACTTTGAAGATGCTTTTTTTTTATTATTGTGAAGCAAACAACAAATAGGACAAAATAACAGAAAAAGTCAATGTGCATTACTATTCACCCCCCTAAAGTCAATACTTTGTAGAGCCACCTTTTGCGGCAATCACAGCTCCAAGTCGCTTTGGATAAGTCTCTATGAGCTTGCCACATCTTACCACTGCCCATTCCTCCTTGCAAAACTGCTCCAGCTCCTTTAAGTTGGATGGTTTGCGCTTGTGAACAGCAATCTTTAAGTCTGACTACATATTTTCTATTAGATTGAGGTCTGGGCTTTGACTAGGCCATTTCAACACATTAACATGTTTCCCCTTAAACCACTCAAGTTTTGCTTTAGCAGTGTGTTTGGGGTCATTGTCCTTCTGGAAGGTGAACCTCCGTCCTAGCCTCAAATCACACACAGAGTGGTACAGGTTTTGCTCAAGAATATCCCTGTATTTAGAACCATCCATCTTTCCCTCAACTCTGACCAGTTTCCCAATCCCGGCTGCTGAAAAACATCCCCACAGCATGATGCTGCCATCACCATGTTTCACTGTGGGGGATGTTATGTGTTGGGTTTGTGCCAGACATAGCGTTTGCGAAAGACATAGGTTCTTTCGGTGATGTTATGTGTTGGGTTTGCGGCAAACATAGCGTCTCTCCCAATATCTCTTTGGAGCGTACGGCTTATTGTCGTCCTATGTACAGATACTCCAGTCTCTGCTGTGGAAATCTGCAGCTGCTCCAGGGTTACCTTAGGTCTCTGTACTGCCTCTCTGATTAATGCCCTCCTTGCCTGGTCCGTGAGTTTTGGTGGGCGTCTGTCTCTTGGTAGGTTTGCTGTTGTGCCATGTTCTTTCCATTTGGTTATGATAGATTTGATCGTGCTCCTGGGGATCATCAAAGATTTGGATATTTTTTTATAACCTAACCCTGACTTGTACTTCTCAACAACATTGTCCCATACTTGTTTGGAGACTTCCTTGGTCTTCATGGCAGTGTTTGGTTAGTGGTGCCTCTTGCTTAGGTGTTGCAGCCTCTGGGGCCTTTCAGAAAAGGTGTGTATATGTAATGACAGATCATGTGACACTTAGATTGCTCAAAGGTGGACATCATTTCACTAATTATGTGACTTTTGAAGGTAATGGGTTGCACCAGAGCTTTTTATGGGCTTCATAACAAAGGGGGTGAATACATACGCACATGCCAATTTTCTGTTTTCTATTTCTAAAAAATCGTTTCATGTTTATATTTTTCTCATTTCACTTCACCAACTTAGACTATTGTGTTCTGATCCATCACATACAATTCAGATTAATAAAACATTGAACTTAATGCTGTAATGTAACAAAATAGGTAAGAAGTCAAGGGGGTGAATACTTTTGCAAGGCACTGTACCTGTCCTGTTTTTCCATTTCAACTTCTAATGCGTCTGATTTAAGCTATTCAGTTGTTAGTTTAGTGAACAGATCTCATATTGACATTACAGGTTAAATGACAACTAAACATTTTTTTTACAGTGTTTTTCAACACTGAGTCAATAATTAACTTATGTGAACCTATTTATTTGGAGGGGGGGGGGGAACTTACTTCAAACTTTATTTAATTCATACAGTGTGTTTTAAATGTATCTGTGGTCTTTCCTGTTATGTTTTTTTTTTTTTAAAGTTGGCAACCATGGCAGTGAGAGATCCTCGATTTCAGATTTAAGCACTAGAGGGGATGTTAATTTGATACCCTTTGTGGATACGATCTAAAATCAAAGGTCCCCAGATGTGTGCTTGCCAAAACCCACAGCCGATTGGCAACAGGTGACTTGCTAAGATCTTACACATGTCCCTGCAGCAGCCAATCAGTTCCAATTGGTCTAATGAACATTTCTGTGGGAAAAAAATAAGTTCACTTTTTCATGAATTGCACTTTGATGTCTTCATAGGTCCCAACCTCAAAGTGGTCAGCACTATGTCTGTAGGTTATGATCATTTATCACTTGAAGAATTAAAAAAGCGGTAAGTATCACACTGATAATGTACTTTTCCATCGAGGTATTTTGCATGTAATGATTCATACGTGACACACTTTTACATGTTTTTCTTAACAGAGGTATCAGGGTTGGATTTACACCTGATGTACTTACAGAAGCTGTAGCGGAGCTGACAATAGCACTACTGCTGGCGACGTCTCGGAGACTCATTGAGGCCGTGGAAGAGGCAAAAAAGTATTTATATGTGCTATTACTACCTGATGAACTATTTTATACAGATCTTTAAAAAACACCCCAGAGCTTTAATGGATAGATTAAAATGTAGACATTGTTGTACATGTTTTAAGTTGAATTAAATTATGATAACATTACTAGTCATTGTTTTACAAAAGGACACCCAAAACCTTACAATCTTTATTTCTGCTGCCATGCCATGCCTATCATCACCTACACTAGCTTCCTTTGATAAAAAAAAAAACATGCCAACATATCTTAAAAGTAACTGAAACTAGATTAAGCACGGACCAAGGATAGAGTGCCAAACTGAAGGATTGGAAGAGTAGACAATAATGATTAATTGACCTGCCTAACAAGACCTTCCTAACCAAGGTCATTAGTATTTATATAATTCCTTTCTTTTTTTAGCACACTCTCTTGGAATTAACCAAATCAGCAACTAAATAACAGATGCTATTATTACCCAATTAATGGTACTCATTCATTAACCTTGGTAGGATAAAGTTGACCCAGCTGGGATTTGAACAGGGTCTGTGGTCAGGGCCATTACCATCTGATCTATCTCAGTGGTATCACCAAACCATTCTTTCTGAACTTATTAGCTAAGTGGACACACCACACATCTGCCCAAACGTTAAGGAGGAATACACTTAATAACTGTTTTGTACTAGTTGCTGTGCATTGTGCGAATGATTTTAGCTTACCTTTGTCAATTTCATTTTACACCAGTGGTGGATGGGGAACATGGAAACCTCTTTGGATGTGTGGAAGTGGCCTTACAGGGAGCACTGTTGGAATTCTTGGCTTGGGAAGAATAGGTATGTACTAAGGAAATGTTTCTCTGTGTGTGAGGTGTCCCTTCAATATAAAGGCAATGCTTCTATGTGTGTGAGGTGTCCCTTTAATGTAAAGGCAATGCTTCTATGTGTGTGAGGTGTCCCTTCAATATAAAGGCAATGCTTCTATGTGTGTGAGGTGTCCCTTCAATATAAAGGCAATGCTTCTATGTGTGTCAGGTGTCCCTTTAATGTAAAGGCAATGCTTCTATGTGTGTCAGGTGTCCCTTCTTGGAGCATATAATCTGGTGATAGAGCTAAGTTGGCTAATGCATCAATTTGTTCAAACCCCAGGGATGCAGGTTCAGTTCCTGGTGGGGTTGATTTAGCCCTTCATCTTTGCAATATAGATAAGATGAGTACCATTAAATTGGGTATTGCTAATATCCCAGGACATACTTGAAAGAGAGAACATATCTAAAGCAGCACGCTTTCACCAGTGGGCAAACTAGGCACTTGCCCAGGGCTCACTGGTTAAAGGGCCCCCCGCTGGCCACAGGTGTCACTCAGCGGGGGTGACATCCTTGGTGCTGGCGTCCGCCTCGCTGCTCAGCTTTTTTTTCTTTAAAAATAAATTAAAAAGTAAAAAAAAAAATCATTGGCTCTGGCATTTTATTGGGCAAATTGACTGGGGCTTATTAATGGCAAAATAACACTGGCATATTATTGGGCAAATTTGCTGGTGGGGCATATTAATGGCAAAATAACACTGGCATATTATTGGGAAAATTGACTGTGGCTTATTAATGGAAAAATAATACTGGCATATTAATGGCAAAAGTAATACTGGCATATTAATGGCAATAATAATACTGGCATATCAATGGGTAACCTGCGGCATATTTAATGGACAAATGGTGGCATATTTTAATAGGCAAACTGACTGTTGCATATGTTAATGACAACGTGACTGTGACATGTTAATTGGTACCTGACAGTGGCTTATTTTAATTGGCAAAGTGATGTTGTGGCATGTTCTGTGTGGCAAAATAACATGTATTATGGGGAAAGTGACACTGTGGCTTGTTCTGCAGGGGAAGTTCTGTGGGACAAAGTGGCACTGCAGTATGTTCTGTGGGGTAAATTGACACTGTGGCATGCCAAATTGTGTGGGTGCAATATGAGTGCAAGCCAAGTGCTTTGGGTGCAATATAGGTGCATGGCAAGTGCTGTGGGTACTGTCCTTTAGGTGCAATGTTGTGCAGAAAAAGGGAATAAAAACAAGAAATTCAATTTTTCAATAAAATTTTTATTACATATACAAATAGTGAATGAATGTGATATAAAAATAGTTTACATTTACATACAGTTTTTTTTTTACAATGACCTATCGTGGGTGGGGTAATTTCAGGAGTATGTACTGTGCTGGTAGGGGCTGTTAAGGAAATTGAGACTGTCCTGGCAAATCTGAGACGGTTGGCAACTATTTAACAAATATAGTTCACATGATGACTCCTCACACATCGTGTTCTTTATCTACTGCTTTTTTTTTGTCTCAGGACAAAATCCAGGCATGAAAACTAGTCTTCTTCAGTCAAACATTTCTAAATGATTCTAATTTGTTCTCAATTTAAAAAAAAAAACCTGTCTTTGTTTTTAAAGGTGAAGCTATTGTTAACCGTTTGAAACCATTTGGCGTTAAAAAATTCCTGTACAATGATATTACACCCAGAGAAGAACTAGCAGCAAAGATCTCTGCAGAATTTGGTAAGAAAACGGATAATTATCATATACATATTTTTTTGTGGGGGCTACTAACCATCTGTACTTAAAATTGTACATACTGCCTGCACTTGCATCATATTGGCTTGTACGGTCAAGAATCAATATTGTACGATTAAATAGGTTATGATAACCCAGTATTAATCTGTATAAACACAATCGTAAAATCTGGTATGCATAAGCCTGCTTTCTAGAAAATTCAGAATTTAGAGAAGACTTATATATAGTCTGGAGTTGGAACTGCTCATTAAGCCAATGTTTTCCCCCAAATACATTTTAATCAAAAATGCATACTCCATAGAGTGTTATTAATCAGCAACATCTCTTTGATAATACATTGAGTGAATGCGTCAGCCAACTCACTTCTTTGACTCATTTAAATCTCCGCATAAGAAATAATATCTTTGGTGATGTAATCATTTAAACAAATTAGATAAGAATAGTGCAGGGCATTGTAAATGCAAGAAAACGTTTATGTAAAGTTTTAGTCTTCTGAAAAAAAATCTTTGTGCACAAAAAAAACAAAGGAATTAGAGCGAGTGCCAAGATGACATATTTATTCACAAGAAGTTGGTGTGTTTAGTGGGTTTGTTGAAACATTAAAGTAACTGGAAACTTTAATGCAAAATTGAATTGTAGGTTGATATTTGATGGCATATGATGTATTATAATGTAACAATTAAAAAAAAAAAATAAAAAAAAAAAAATATATATATATATGAACATATACATATTAAAATATTATATATATATATTATATAAAAAAAATCCAAACAGTAGTGCACTCTACTTTAAATCCACATCAATAAATGGTTCACTACCTAGGTGCAGTGCAATCCTATGAGTGTTTTTCATATATATATATATATATATATATATATATATATATATATATATATATATATATGACAACCACAATTTTATTGTGTATTTTACTTAGAGGGAGTTTATTGTCAAATATTAACAAATGTTTGAAAATGATGCATATAATGGCCCCATGATAGGGATAAAAAGGCATGTCATTTTTCAGATAGATGCTAAGGTATTCTCTGTCCAGCAGCCTCTATGAGGTTACCACAGTAAGACTCTTGTTTTAGTTAGAATCTCTAACTAGATTCACTCTGCTGATTATGTATAAAACAAAGTGTAACTCTCTGTAAAAGTGAGTGACAGTCAGACAGAACAGACCTCAGACAGATGCTTTCACCATCGATTGGCTGCATGTATCTGTTCAGTTTGGCACTGCAATATTAACTATTGTTTCTAAAGAAACCACTTTAATTTGAGCTAAAATAAGGGTGGACAGCACTTACAAACCTCTTCTTTAATTTATAAAACAGCAATCGTTTAAAAAAAACCTAGCACTATATAGTTTCCATAAATGTCCACAGATAAATGTGATTATCCTAAGCTAAATCAGTGCTTTTCCCAGATACAACCAGGCCGTGATTTTCAAGAGGCCGCTGGTCTGAGGATTAAATTCCACTGATAAGCATGACAATTGCAGCAACAGAAGCAAACACTGATTATTTTCCTTTGTTTGACAGTGTCCCTGGATGAGCTGGCCAATCAATCTGATTTTATTACTGTATGCTGTGCGCTAACCCCCGAAACACTTGGAATCTGCAACAAACATCTGTTCTCCAAAATGAAAAAGAGTGCTGTGTTTATTAATACCAGCAGGTGAGATGAATAACAAATATGAACTGCATTATAATTATCATCATCGTCATAAGGGGATAATGAGTATGATTATACAAAAAAGGAAAATCCAGTGTAGGTCACCACAGTTTAGGAAAAAAGAAAGAAAGCACACCTAACGCGTATGGCGCTTAATCATAGGTACATCCAATGCATGTGTTTGGCCTCCCGCTAAATCTACACAGGGAGCCGTGATCAGGTGCATTGAAGATCAGGGATAGAGATTATGTTCCAACAACTCCCAATATTTACATAGCACAATAGAATATACAGAAAAATTGTTATTAATATATTTCTTAATACATGGAAATAATGAGTATGAGTAGGGCTACATAGAAATGTATTAAACATTTCTATAGTACAAAAGTGGATAGCCAGTATTCAGGCAGCAGTGCCTCCAGGTTTTTGGGGGCCCAAAGAGAAAAATCAGAAGGGGTCCACTGCGTCAGCATGTTGCCCACTTTTTAATTGTTTACCCTCCTGCAGAAAGGCCCCCGTGAGTAAGTGGGGGCAGTAGTGTATCTTCACAAGGCAAAGAAGGCACTTGCCTAGGGCGGCACTTTTGCCAGAGGGTGTTAAACCACACTTCTGGTGCATGAAACATTTTCTCTCCCTCACCTACCGTTCAGCAAGCTTTAGCTTCTTCCAGTTAATCAGGGTGATGGGGGCATGTAATGGACGTGGTGGGGGTATGAAATGAGGGTGATGGTGGCATGTAATGGGGGTGATGGGGCATTTAGTGTGTGTGCAAAGTGGGTGATGGGGCATGTAATGGGGTGATGGGGCATGTCGTGGGTGTGCAACGTGGGTGATGGGGCATGTCGTAGGTGTGCAACATGTGTGTGTGGGGGGGGGGGGGGCTGAATTTTGTTTATATGATAGCACCACCATTGTATTTAGATAAAGAGTTTTTCTATATGAGTTGAAAGAAGAACAAGAGTAAAGGGATCCATGGCAAACACAGCCTTCGTCAGTGATTACATTTTTCATAGCACTGTGCTGCTTGCTACTTCCCTCCAGACACCATGATGTTGCGCGTCTGGCTATTAACTTGCAAATGTCTTATAGGGGAGCAGTGGTCAACCAGGAGGATCTTTACCATGCTTTGTCAAATGGAGAGATTGCCGCTGCCGGTCTAGATGTTACAGTCCCAGAGCCACTTCCTGTAGATCATCCACTTTTCAAATTAAAAAACTGTGGTGAGTTTTATCTGTCAGACAGAAAATGGCATTTGTTGTAATATAACATTCAATTGATAACCACACCGCTTGTAAAGTTGGCTTGTCGTCACATGTGCTCTGAAACAAGATGTGCAACTGATATGCAGGCCGGATGTATGTTTAGGGATCCACATGAATATCTAACTGTGTCACATTAGAAGGGATGCCACCTTGTCTTCCAAAATAGTACCGGTCATACTATTGCCTCCATATTGTCCTTAAACTAATTGTTTATTGGCCTGCTGGTAAAATACTGGCTGGGTAGCAACCCTACACATTAGTCATGGGATGGCCATTTTACTGCACTAGTTAGCTGTTTTTAATATTGCATCTGTTCACCCTTTTTGTTTAGAATGCAGTTTCTGGCAACAGGAACACTACTTATTTTGCTATCCGCCCCTATTAAGGAGCAAGAGTCCTTATTTTGGTCCCAAATCCCTATGTCCATCATACCCACCCCAGTATCCCTCTATTCTAGGAGTTCAGCAGAACACAAGCATTTTAATAATGTGAAATATAACTGCAGTAAATGTAAAAGATATTATGATATCATTTGAATTTGTGATGAAATCATAAAATATTCTCAACAAAACTATACGTTAGGCCATTTGATCTGTTGTGAGGTGTAAAATACCCAAACTTGAATGGATGCTCTATTAACACATGTGATCGTAATGCTTCTGGTTTTGTCTCTTTTTCAGTCATTCTCCCTCACATAGCCAGTGCCACTGTTGAAACCCGGAATGCCATGTCTGCCCTTGCAGCTAACAATCTACTAGCAGGTCTGAAGGGGCATGTAATGCCAAAGGAGGTGCCACTCTAATACTCCTGCTGGCAAAGGGCAGAGAAGGCTACAGGGATGTTCAACATCATGATTCAACATAAGAAGATGTTGGCTATGTTATCTCACATACTGGACAGGAATCACGTTGTTATTTTTTTTTATTGTACTATCAACTGCTAGGATATTTTCTATGTAATTGTTGAATTCATGCAGTACAGACACATGTAATGCTCAATCTAGTGCTTTAAAAGTGATACATCAGAGTTAAAGAAAAGAACCACATTTCCATTTTCTTGTGTTTTGAATTCCATAGGCCTATCTATTTCAGCCATGTCTTCCCTGTAGTTACTGCAGTGCGTCCCATATGAGTATAAGAAGATAATACATTTTCTTTATTCAGTCTTTAAGTACATGGGCAGTTGGGGCATGCATAGTCTACCTAGTTTTTCAAATACAGTGCCACTTTTGGGATTTAATTAATCCATTTAGTGCCAAAGAACAAAACAACACAGGCTTTTAACATTTTATGATTTTTTCTTTTAATGGAGGGTCCCCGAAGTTTCTCTACCTAAGGGTCCCTTGGATGTAAGTCCGGCCTTGCCCATAGGCAATGAATTTGTTCTTTTTCTTTGCCCTGGTGGTTGATGATGTTTATAAAGGTGTTTGAATGCACTTAATATATACCAAAATAAAGTTACAGGGCATGGCATCATTGGAGGCCACACCGATAACACCTTGGATAGATCATTATATTCTAATGGAAGATAGTGTAAACAAAGTGACTTATTTGGAGATTTTTACAAGTGTGTTTCTTTAGAAATAACTTTTTTTGCTTGCTTGGCTTTGGGGGAAGCTAATGTTAAGTTGGTGGTGACAGATACTACAGTAATGGCACAAATTCTAATTATTAATTATTCATTAATAATCTGCCAAAAAACTGTTTGTAATAAACATTGATTCATAAAAATGTATTATCGTGTCATTGTTTCATAATCCTTTATTATCAAGAGAACAATTTCCAGACCCTAGTACAAAAATGATTTTGTCTCAACTGGGAGAAGAGTTTTATGTAACAAATCGATATTATACAATTTCCCAAACTTATCAGGCGTTCTTGGGACAAGGTGCTGAGCGAACACTAGGTGGCGCTACTGTCTCAGATCTAGAACACTTGACATGAGGAGCAGCTGAGCTCCTCCCCTTTTTCTTGCTGCTTCCTCTCCAGCTGGGTTAGTCAGGTCAGGCAATGAAAGCAGCCCAGCAGCTAATGAAGGTGTTTGTGACAAGGAGAATACCTCCAGAAGGGCAGAAGCTCCTGTCCCAGGCTGACATGTAAGTGTCACTGTTTATACACGTGCTGCATTCAGTTAAATACGTGTTTCCTGTAGCGAGCCTCTTTTTTGGCAGAAATGTGAATGGGTCTGTACATGTTAAAGTGGAACGATTTATTTTTTTACTCGAGTTACCAACACTAAGTCAGCATATAATGAAAGTGAACCCCATATGCATGCATAGGGTTGGCACCTCAGCCATATTTTACCAGCCACATTTGCAGGCTGCCTTGCAGTAGACGTCCTATGTGACCAGAAGGAAAGGTGGTTCTGTGGGATCCACTGCTTGATTAGGTCACTGATTTACTTCTGGTCACAAATAACTTCTACAAACTGCAAAACAGCCTGCAAAAGTTATGTTGCTGGTGAAAAATGGCCGAGGTGGCAACCCTAAACATGCATAATGTCATTAAAGGGCAACTAAACTTTTGTTTTTTATTTTTTAACGCTAAGTCAATAATTAACTTTTTTTTTTGTTAGGGAAGGGGGAACGGACTTGCTGTATACTGGATTTGATAAGTCCCCAGGCCCTTCTACTTTTATATCTGATGCCTTGGCTCAGTTGTGTATCTGACAGTCTGTGTCAAGTATGCAATTCTGTATGATGCCCGAATGAAACACTTTGCGCGGGACAGTCCTGATTTGGGAGCTATGTCAGTTTTCGGGACAGAGGTAGAGCTCAATGGGACAGCAGGACCACAGTCCCACGGTCCTATTTGCATTGTCTGGTGTCCCAGACACCAGAGAATGCTTACTGCACATGCGCAGTAGCGATCCTGGCTTCAGATACAAGGATCTAAAGTCGGTGACCGTGTTACCGGACATGAGCAGTAGCACTGACGCCGCCCCCCAGTGTCCCGATTCGCCAGGGGGCAAAGTTAGGATGTATGTCAATGAAATTCCCCATGATTCTGCGGTGGAAGAAGCCTATATCGTGCACGCAGAATTTGGCAGTCCAGGGATCTTCTGAATTGCATTGCCAACACAATTGTCAGCAATGCTATTCCGACTTAAAATTCATAACAGTCCCTAGCAGGGTTTTTGAAAATCCCTGAGGGGAGAGCTGGATTTTAAAGGGAAATACAATGTTCAAAAGTCTAGATAACTAACACTTGAAAGGTTTAAGATTTTCACAGTACCACCAAATATGTTTTAGAGCCTTTTGGATCCATACGTCTCCAACAACAATCCGGTTAGAATGCATTTATTTTATGAAGGCAGATGGGGACCATATACCTTCCATATATGACATTGTAATGAAGTTCAGGTTTCTAGAATGGATGTTTTGTTTAATGAGTAATATACCCTGCAACCAATGAGCAAAAGTGATGCTACTGTGTTCATCTTGCTGCCAATGGTTTTGGTTTTCAGGTTTAGGTTTTGCTTCTGTAATAGAGTTAAAACCCATTGACACTCATTAAACCTGATGTGTGCATCTTTAGAGATGCATGCTGGGTTTACACTGAATCATTTCTGTCAGGTCCAACTATTTCGCTCTGCTATACAGGGGAGTTAGTTCAAGCTCCTCTATTACTTAGATGAAAACATGAGGGTTTCTCTCTGTGCTAACAGCAGTGATAGGCAAAGTATCCGTACAAGAACACAAGTATCTGTGACAAGGGCTGTGAAGAGCCATATAACATCATTATGAATTTCACTATATACACCATGACCAGTGCTG
This sequence comes from Pelodytes ibericus, assembly GCA_036172795.1. Taxonomy (NCBI): domain Eukaryota; kingdom Metazoa; phylum Chordata; class Amphibia; order Anura; family Pelodytidae; genus Pelodytes; species Pelodytes ibericus. The sequence goes on from CM069860.1 coordinate 43,760,632, forward strand.
GTGCAAACCTCTGCTTAGAGCTGTCCAGAGTTTCTCATTCAGATTCCTGTCCGCACCTTCAACCCATCCCACACTGGAAGTCTTCTTAGTATTTCCTTTGCGTGGCTTAATGCGTGTGACAGTTGGCAACCAGCTTTTGCCAGAGGCTGAGCGGTGTGTCTGTGTGGCACATTTGAGAGGTATGTGATAAGATTCAAGACGTTGTGGTGGTCAACAACGTTTATATAGTCAACCGGCAAAATGGGAGTGCCAAGTGTACTGAATTTAGTTATATAAATGTACAGTAAAGAAGTATGGTAGTATTGTTCCGTGTAGTGGATGATAGTGGTCAGCCACCAAAGCTAATTGATGTTGTGAAGAAGTAGGAATTAGGGAGATTTAAAATTTTATGTACTTTTAATCACAGAATAAACATGTGCTTCTCATATTCTTATAAAAAACTCTATAAAACATACAGTGTCATAAACTGTGAGATATATTCTGATGTTGATAACACTTTGCCATCTATATTATTTGGCTAGCTTGTCTCCTAGGTGTAGCCTGACCTGTTTCTCTCTGTAGTAAACGTTTGAAAGAAAACACATTCCGAGGTATTAACTGAGTATATGACAGTATAGGGAAATAATGATTACGGATATAGGAGTTATCTAACTAAATTATTGGTGGGAAAGGGGAAGAGTATTCCAGTGACTGGTATATTTGAAGTGTTTGGAGTTGTTCATTTTCACCACACCTCTTCCCTTTTTAGTTATAAGTTGCTTTTTTTTTTTTGCAGTGACTGTCTGACTGTGAGGAGCAAGTGAGAAGGCATAGCCAATAATTACTTCCAAAAAGAGAGCTTGTAAATAATTGCACTATTGGCTGTAAGATGTGTTCAAAGAAGTATTAGGCTGACTAAGGTCATGGGTTCTGTGGAAGTAAATATTCTTGTCTTTGTTAAAGATCTTGCAAGATGTGGTTATAATGCATTAGGGACAAACAGATATATTTGTATGTGATTTCTTTTTTTTAGCTGCAATGTCCAGCAGTGGGAATCCGATGAACCTATACCAAGAGCAGAGCTGCTTAAAGGAGTTGCTGGAGCACATGGCGTGCTTTGTCTTTTGTCGGACAAGATTGATGGCGAGCTGATGGAAGCTGCAGGTATGGACTTCTGAAGTCAAAACCATGAAGCTTAATCTATTGTCCTTTCTGCTACTGATTGTACATCTAACTGTTACTTTCCTCTTAAATATGTAGGTCCTGACCTCAAAGTTATAAGTACACTGTCTGTAGGATTTGACCATTTAGCTTTGGATACAATAAAAACCAGGTATGTATTGTGAGTGTAACATATCTCATAGTTTTGCTTGACGTACATACTGATTATCGTAGCATATGGTTTTACAAACCTCGGGAGCCAGGGTACAATGGCTCCAAAATTCCCATTTGCTGGCGCCTAACAGTTTAGATTATTTCACATAGAAACTCTACAGAATTACCATTTATAAGGAATAATAAGAACATAAAGGGCCTTCATATAGAGGAACAAGAGATGTCTATAATCAAATGACATATTGGTTTTTATGACAGAACCAGGGGAATCCAAGAGCCTTATGGATGGGTTCAGACAATATTCTAGAGTGTCTACCGTTTTTGCACGAATATAAGATGACCCTGATTATAAGACGACCCCCCAAACTTTGGATATTCCTTTAGGAAAAAACTAAAAGACTACAATTGCACAGACATCCACCGGCTGCTTGCGAGATGGATCCTGGTCCCCTGCAGCTCTGCGGGCGGACCTGGATCACAGTCTTATAGTCAGATCTCAATTTTTTCAGAGCATTTGCTCAAATACGGTAATTATAAGTTAAATGTAGAAATATCACTAGGTACAGGCTATAAATTAGATAAGATAGATAGAAATTGATCAAATTCAAGATAAATTCCATACTAACTATTCTATTAATGACTTTAATTATCTGTGTATTTCTATTCCAGCAGACATTAACTCTGTTATGGAAATTAACTGTTTAAAACTTATGAAATCTACAAATAGTTCACTGAAAGATTGGCATAGTAAGGAGATATCCTGGTGGGGGAGGATAAATACATTTAAGTATTATGTCCCAAAATGGCTTTATTTGTTCAGGTTATTACCGCTATCTATACCTTTAAGCAGATTGGATATTATTCAATCCAGCTTTAGTATTTTTGCTTGTGGGGCAAAAGGCTCAGAAGATCTTATTAAAAAAAAGTAAGACCAATTACTTCAAAGTTTCTAGAATGTATAATTTACATAAGATTCAATTAATTTCTTGTAAACAAGAATATTGGTGTAGGATTGAGGTGAAAAATACTTATTATAGGGCTCTCAATGCTCTTTTGGGATGTAGATTATAAAAGATGCTTGAGCTAGATTAAAGATAAAAATATCTTTACCTTATCTGGAAAATCAGTAAAACCAATCTGGATTAAGAGTAAAAACAAACAAAAAAAAAAAGATTTGGTTTAAAGGTAAAATTTAATTAATTTAAAATGATTTCCTTCAGATTAATGTAATAGAACAAAATTTGGATAACTTACTTCTAAAAAGTTGGATAATACAGGGAGTCAATACAGTTAAAGTTATATTCGTCTCGGGTAGTGAGAAAATAAAAGCACAAATTAAGATCTCTGTGGCAGAAATGTTCAACTATTTTTAGAATAGAGGGTTTCATAAAGGAACATCTATTTAGCGGTCCGAAATTAATTGGCATCAGCCCTGAAAATCTGGGTGTTTACAGGAGTAACTAATGTTAAGACTAGATGTGCAGAATTAATTGGATTAGAATGCAATAGAGAAACAAGATGCACAAATATTATTGAATGGGAAAGAGATCTGGGAACTGAAATCAACCAACAGGATGTATGTAATGCTGGTAAGAGAGTTAATAAAGTTATTCATGATTGATTGGTGGCATCCCATTTTAAGATAAACTGAAATCTCTAAAAAAAAAAAAAAAGGGGGTAGATTCTGGCGCTTAATCCTATACAAAGCAGCACCAGCCTGTGTGTTTCTCTGTGTACACACGCGGTGAAATAGACAGACAAAATGACCCAACAAATAGGAGTGGTAGGTGCGCTAAGTGAACCCTTAGTGCAAATAAAAATAAATGTAATATTTGCCTGAGGAATGATGGTGTTGCTGTACACCTTGCAGATGATCCTCAGTATGTATACAGTGTATATATAAGAAAAAAAACAGAAAAAAGCACATAGATCATAGCATAATTCTGTTATATATTAGTGTGGTATTTGGAGGTAGATGATTCCACTCACAAAACCAGCAGATGATCAAAGCTCTTCTATAAACTTGTGGAGTCTTCCTTTCTTTCAGTCAGACGCTCACATATATCTCAGAAGCAGGTAGAACAGCATAAGGAATCTCCATAGCAAAAATCCTCTCAGCTCTTACAGTCTGGATGTGCAAAAACAGCAAGTAGTAAAACAGCATACAATGAGTTAAAAGCAGGATAAAAAGTCCGTATAAAAGCAACAATGGTGGTCACGCTACGCGTTTCGCCTGTTAGTAGGCTTCCTCCTGGCGTGTCCTGGCGTGTCTCTGTTATCTATATATTGGGTTATCAGAATTGCAAACCAATGCATAAAATAAGAGGAAATTATGTTTTCTGGGGTAGTCTCATGGTTATGACATCACCTGTGGCTTGCTATGCAAATTGCACATATCCCATTGAAAATCGGTTCATTGGCATATCAAGCTACAGGTGATATCATAAACTGGATATACCACAGACATATTTAAAACATATATTCAGCTTATTTAATGCATTTGCATTCTGTTCTGATAAGTCAATGGATAGGTCATTTGTAATATTTTTTTTTTATTCTGTACATTCATGGTATAATGCCCTTTTCAGGTTGAGTCCCTTTAAGGCTTACGGACAAATTGGTGACCTGGTACATTGCCTCTCTGGTTTTCCTTCATACAAAGCATATGACATTGTACCTTTTAGGAAAATTGTACCTTTTATAAAAAAGTAAATTCTTAGCTTGGTCTCATCACGCCTGTGTCAGTGTCACTTGTATCCTATGCCTTGTACAGAGGAATCCGAGTGGGCTACACCCCAGATGTTCTGACTGATGCCACAGCAGAGCTTAGTGTCGCGTTGTTGTTGGCAACCTGTCGACGCCTCCCGGAAGCTATGGAAGAAGTTAAAAAGTAAGTTTTCATGGAACTGGCTCCATTGCTCCAAGTACCAGGTCTAAGATAGTCTTTAGGTCTCTCCTCATACACCATGAAACCTTTTTACAGTAAGACACCAACTTCTTTCTCCCAATGAAGATAATGCTTCACACAACCTGCTCAGAACATCCATCCTGTAAGGAGGTTATACTCGCACTATTAATGTTTTCTTAATGATGCCGCTCTTTATACCTTTTGTATTACGGCAGTAGCAGATCCATACCTCAGTTCAGAATTGGTGTTGGTAATCCATAAAATAACAGGCTAGTGTTTTTAAAACTCCACTCCCCTCATTATTTTCATTATTTTAACTGAGGTCAAATGGTAATGGTGTTTTTCTGTTTAGTGGTGGATGGAAGTCTTGGGCGCCAATGTGGATGTGTGGCTATGGACTTTCCAACAGCACCGTAGGAGTTATTGGTCTGGGCAGAATCGGTAAGTTATAACAAATGGTTTTATGCTGGGGAGAATTTGCCAGGTTTGAACTGGATAGCCCTGTATTTAGGCATTTTGAATCTGTTCACTTCATATTACAGGCCAAAAGACGACTAAGTGGCGTTTTAATGGTTTTGACGTGTTGGACGCACACATCCCATAATTTATTGCGACCTATAAACTCCAAAAATGTATATTAAAAAAAGTAGAAATATTGTACTCTAAAAAATTACTGGTGCAATTCATAGAACGTTAGCTCAAATCAGTGCTTGATGTTGAAAAATGGAGTGGGCGGAAATAGCTCCGAACTGTGGCGCCAGTGTATAAAGTTTTTCTTGTACTAATAACTTCCAAGTTGCTCCTACATCGAAGCACAATTTTTAGACAGTAAATGCCCCATGATATATAAAAAAAAAAGGCGCAATTGTGCTAAACAGTAGATCTCAGCAATTATTATAAATGTGTATGCTAATGTGGAATATGCACCACAAAAAACTATATTTAAAATTGTATACGGTATATACAGTAGTGTTTTAGGCATGTATTAGAAAATGCTGTAAAGTAAGAATTCTTTCAAAAGTGGACCTGTTGTATAGTTTATTTTTATCAATTCACAAATGCAAAGTGAGTAAACAGAAGAAAAATCAAATCAATATTTGGTGGCATCTCCGTTTGTCTTCAAAACAGCATCAGTTCTTCTAGGTTCACTTTTCCAAAGAAAGGGATCTTGTAGGCATATAGTCAGGTGTATTATTATTAAACACTTGTGCACAAGTGCTAACGAGCATTAGTTTAATATGTAAAGTCGGAACACACTCATTAACGGAAATTATTCTGTTTGTGAAACACCTGCCTAAAAACTGTACTATATACAATATAGATTTAAAAATGACATTGATAACGTAATTGCAATTGTTGTTGACAGTAACTTCGCAAATTGAACCTTTTAGCAAATTAATTTCATTTTTCTTCTCGCTCTCTCTCACCAGGGTTGGCAGTATCACGTCGCCTTGCACCATTTGGTGTGAAAAAGTTCTTGTACACCGGACGTCAGGCTAGGCCTGAAAGTGCCAAGGAAATAAATGCAGAATATGGTAAAAATATTATAGCACATGAGCGGATTTTATTTTACCTTTTTAATACAAATATTTAAACAGGCTTTAAGATCTGGTTTGAACATAAAGGGCCACACAACAATTCACATTGTAATTGACAGAAGCTTCATAATTGGCTGCAGCTTTCCAGCTGTCTGCATTAGAAGAATTTTCCAAGATTACTTCCAGTGTATCTGCCATGCGGTAATTGGCATGCACTCAAAATTAGAACAGGGACAAGCCTAGAACCACTGACTCCTGGGTGCATGATTTTTTGTTGTTGTTGGTGCTTCCGAGGGCCTGTGGCTGTATTACATATGTGCCAATTCCTAGCCACACCCCTTTATGGGAACCAAACCATCTCTCCATCAGTGTTCCATAGAGCTTTTCCCAGTATTCTTTGTCACGGTGTCCCATTGTCCCACAGAGCTTGCCCCAGTGTGTTAATGCTCCCACAGAGCTTGCCACAATGTCACATTGTTCCACAGAGCTATTCCCAATGGCTCAGCATTAGGGAGATTTCTAGGTTTAGCGTTATGGGGTCATTAGGGTTAGTTACTAGGATAAAGTGCTGTAGCATGTTTTTAACACGTCTTTATGCCGATGCATTTCAATGTCTACACTACGAGTTCAAGGATTGGCAATAATTGTACTACTGTTTCACGGAACTGTGGAAAGGCTCTTTCAAATCTTGACCCCCAGGTGTTGAAAATATCCCCCTGTTTTTGATGGTTGTCAGAGGTGTGTGTTTTTTTTGTTTTTGTTTTATATATTCACTGGTTTGTTATATATTGTTAAAAACATTTTTAAAAAAAACCCTCAAGTAGGGTTGCCAACTTTTTCTACACAAAGATACCGGCCATTTTTATTACCGGCCTGCCGGTAAATTACCGGCCTGCCGGTAAAATACCGGCCAGGTGGCAACCCTACCCTCAAGTAGAGTTGCCACTCAGCTGATATTTTTCCAACAGACCAATAAAACAATTGGTTTGAGACCAGAGTTAAAGGAAAACCAATGTTGGGTTCCCGTATATTTAATATGCCCGAGGTGTATCTTTAGACGTGTATCTTGCCCCGCTAGTCTGATTGGGATTTGGTGGGTCCTGATTCCCCTCTTTTAATCCTCTTTTGAAAACAAAGTGCAGCTGCACTGGGAATGTGACAGCTGCAACCTTGATGCTACCTAGGGAACCATCATGGCTGCAAGTCAGAGGATAAACTGGCACGCACCTTAAAAAGTTTATCCTCTTATTAGGGCCAGTCAGTTTTTCACTCTAAGTCTATGGAAGCAGGAGTATGGCCAGTATTTTTTTGAAGAAAATTGGCAATCCTTAACACAAAGTAAGGTGCAGCAAGGAGTAACAAAGGCCCTAAATCTCTGTTAGTAAAGGGTGTCTGCCTATTAGCAGCATAAAAAATACTTATGGTGGTTACAAAATGTACTCTAGGCAGCAGCTTCACCATCCCCTCTCGCACGATTGCCACAGGTGAGTATTATAAATGTTTAATAGGGGTCAATGTTAGTGGTCGGGATGGTTGATGTTAGTATTAGGGTTTGGGGGGTTAATGTTAGTATTAGGGTTTGGGTTGGGGGGCTTCGGGGTCAGTATTGGGGGGGGTGTATCTTTGTAAGGGCTGACAGTTCAGCGATGAAAGGGGCCACGTTGATCTTCACCGCTGACCGTTCAGCGGTCAAACTGCCGCCCTGAACTGTACTAGACGCGTGAGGAATGACCATGTGACCAAACAATGAGACAAATTACAGACACAACTTTGATAGTCAAATTTCAGGGCTGACTGTTGAAACTCTAATGTTCTGTGCCCTGTTTCTCTGCTGCAGAGAGTATTTAGCTCCTTGCTAATTATTATGTGAAGTACCAAAATGTTGGTCTCTGCTGAGATCTATGTCATGTGCATACAGTGTCTAGCACTCCGGTAATAATGTAGTAACTCCGTATTTCCAGTGTCGTGTGATAAGCTTGCCGCAGATTCTGACTTTGTCATTGTGACTTGTTCGCTATCACCCGAGACTGAAGGACTTTGCAACAAAGAGTTTTTTCAAAAAATGAAGAAAACGTCTATATTCATTAACACTAGTCGGTAAGTCCTTATTCAAACCAAACATGAACCTATACCAGTGATGGCTGAACTTGGCACTGCAGAGGTTTGGAAACGTCATGTGTCATGATGGGATATTTAGCTCCCTGACATCAGCAGTACCGAGGTTGGCCATCCTTGCTTTTTGTACTCTGAAAACATGAACCCGTCTAAATAAATCTAGACATCTGTAAAATAAAAGTAAACAATTCACTTTTTAGCACAACAACCCTAAAGTTGTCAAATGTATGTGGAAACAGTTTAAAAACATACACTTATAACCCTGGTGTAACTGTGTGTGTGTGTATGTGTCAGTTAACATTTGCTCCCATAGTTCTTGCTCTTGGCTTAAACAACCCATCATGATTTCTATTGCATACACTGGACTGATCAGTCATTTTTTGTCTTTTAAATTAAGCGGTGCTGTAGTAAACCAGGAAGATCTCTACCATGCATTAACCAGCGGGGAGATTGCAGCTGCTGGCTTGGATGTTACCACTCCTGAACCCCTTCCCACGGACCACCCACTCCTAAGCCTAAAAAACTGTGGTACATATTGATTTCAAACTTTTTCTAGTTGAAACCTTTGTTCGTGATAAGAGCAGGAGATTGTAATGATGAGAATGTGTGTTTATCATGTTACAGAGATAGATGAACAGCTTTGCTGGTAATGGCTTACTTCAATAAATAGGTGCAGGAGACAAAATGGCCCTAGAACCTATTAAGAGACGGTCTTTCTGTCCTGCATTTCTTATAGTGAAATCCCATCATGTCTTGGTTGATGCACATGATTTACAATCGAATGGAAAAGTACACAACACATTGTTTGCTTTCTCCCTGTATTATTTAGGTTGTGTTCTATTAAGTAGTGACAGTATTGTGTGAAATTTCTCCTTATATCGAGGATTTTTATAGCGGCTTATTTCAACAGGAGGACCTATCTGTCACATATCTGTATCAATAGTGGAAAGCACTAGTGCAGTGAAGAGAAATACCTTAGTCTATTTTATTAGCAAAACAGAAAAGGACAGTGTCTTTTTCATAGGGATGAAAGGACGTGTAGTTTTTAAGATTCATGTTTTCTCCTATTCTCCTGCTTCCCTGTGCATTATGTAGCTGAGTCAGTTGCTGACTGTCACTCACTGTAGCAGTGCGTGAAACCCTCTTATTTGTATACAATCTAGCATGTGAGAAACACTAATTTTTGTATACAAGATGTGTATATGTATGGCCTGTGGCCAGACCAGCACTTTCTCTGCCAAGTGTAGGAGTGAGCATACAGGGGTTTACACTTGATAAGGGACACATCATTTTAATTTTTGTTCTACTGAAGACCTCTAAGCGGCAGTAAAGTGGGGCGCGGTGAATTTACCCTACACATAGAATTGTTTGAAAACTGTAAAATATGTTCTTGCATTTCACAGGTCAATGCATTTGACCAAACTGCTTTGCGACTAATGTTTTTTTTTTCTTTTTCACCACAGTTGTTTTACCCCATATTGGAAGTGCCACCCACGATACGAGAAATGCAATGTCCGTGCTGGCTGTAAATAACCTACTGAAAGGCCTAACTGGGATGCCCATGCCCTGCGAACTAAAACTGTGATGGAGCAAAATGGAATGTACAAAACATCTTTGCCAATGGAATGACATTCAGGAGGATTAGCTGCATCTAGTGCTGCACTAACTCTATTAAACAAGCGTTCAAACTTGTACAATTGTGGATTATTTCTTTGTGAAGTCTTATACCAGAATGGCTGAGCTTATACATGTTATCTTCTATCTGGAAGGCCAATGATATAATTTCCAGTTAGAATAACATAATTATTATAGATTGGGGGTTTAGATATTTTTATAAGCAAACAAACAAACAAAAAACTCCCAAAACACTCTAAAAAAAAAAAAAAAAAAACTATGTTAATAATTAATAAACAACATTTTGAATTCTACAATGTTTATGTGAATTGCCCAGAGCATAACTAGGTTCACCTATCATGTCTGACACTAGTATGATACCCTAGCCTCACCTACTATCTAGTAGACACACAAAGTAGTCTATATTTAAACTAAAACTTTGTTAATGTGCTAGAGATGTTCCAATAAATTCGGTCTTTCAATTAAGTCCTTGATGGCAAGCTGCAGTCAAGTTAACTATGGATTAGTTATGTACAAGCACATGCATTGTGTAGCCCATTACACTACACCTGTGTAGTAAGCATCGATCATTATATATAATATAGATTAGTGTCTGAGTCTGTGACGAGCTCTGTGGACCAACATTTTCTTTTCCTTTTACAAGCATTGCAGTTAGCATATTATCCCCTTGGTGGCACTGCTGTTTAACAAAATGAGACCCATTTCCAGACGGTGGGCTTTGTTCATGAACATGGGAATTGTAAAAATACAATTGCAAAAATAGCAGTGTGTGATGTATATCTGAATTGGGAGAATTTTTAACTCTCCCATGGATAAAGCCCTTTGCTTCACTAAAAGCATGTTATTGCAGTTAAACATTTCCCTTTAACAGATATTATTAGTATCGAGTTAGAATGAAATCATTAATTTGTAACCTACCAGAAGATTGTGTTCCTTGTGATTTAAATATCCATCATTTTAGTCTGAATCATTTTATTTTTTAAATCCAGTCCACATGCAGAGGATTATAAAAACCTATCCCAATATTAATATACACAATACGTATGTTTACATCCGCTCCGCTGGTGTATGTTAAAATGAAGGCGAATGTGGGTTTGTTAACATGTTTAGGAGACTCACATGTGGCAACCAGCCCAGGGCTAGTGAGAGTGGGGTCTCTTCTCTGTGCTTGCTCTCTCCCTGGAGCGCAAGCCTGAAGCACATCCATTCCGTGGCCAGGGGCGTTTGGGTGCTTTCGGTGCCCAGCATCTCAGCTGTTCTGCACACGGTTATGGTTCTCATGTATCCTGTGTTATTGGCGTTTACTCTAATTATCCTGTGTATGACTGTGGCTTGTCTGGTTTCCTGGCTTGTCTATTCATGTATTGGCGCTGGCTACTCCTGATACTCCTATTGGCATTAAACTACAGTCTCCTGCCTGCTAATACCTAGAGTTAAGCGCAAGCTTTCCATTACACTCTCCAGCCAGTTAACGTATCTGGTGAAGTGCGAGCTCCGTGTCACACTCTCCAGCCAGCTAATATGTCCGGTAAGGTGCGAGCTCCGCGTCACACTCTCCAGCCAGCTAATATGTCAGGTGAGGTGCGAGCTCTGCGTCACACTCTCCAGCCAGCTAATATGTCCGGTGAGGTGCGAGCTCCGTGTCACACTCTCCAGCCAGCTAATATGTCCGGGGAGGTGCAAGCTCTGCGTCACACACTCCAGCCAGCCAATATATCTGGTGAGGTCCGAGCTCCGCGTCACACACTCCAGCTAGCTAATATGTCCGGTGAGGTCCGAGCTCCGCGTCACACTCTCCAGCCAGCTAATATGTCCGGTGAAATGCAAGCTCCGCGTCACATTCTCCAGCCAGCTAATATGTTCGGTGAAATGCGAGCTTCGCGTCACACTCTCCAGCCAGCTAGTATGTCCGGTGAAGTGTGAGCTCTGCATCACACTCTCCAGGATGCTGCTGTACCATGTGAGTGTGAGCTCCGCGTCACACTCTCCAGGATGCTGCTGTACCATGTGAAGTGCGAGCTCTGTGTCACACTCTCCAGGATGCTGCCGTACCATGTGAAGTGCGAGCTCTGCATCACACTCTCCAGGATGCTGCGGTACCATGTGAAGTGCAAGCTCTGTGTCACACTCTCCAGGATGCTGCCGTACCATGTGAAGTGCGAGCTCTTTATTACAGCTTGTTGTAGTATCCAGTGTATCCTATTACTACTACCTGTTCTAACTTTCATTGACAGAAAGGCATTGTCATTCATGTTCCTTATTACTCTGCTAATCCTCCTACTGCTATATGGGTCCGTATCTGGGGTTCTCCACTAAGGATCATACAAGTCCCGTGACAACCTTGAGATTTTTGCCTTGTTAAGTTGAATTAAATAATCCATAAAACTATAACGGAAAGGAAAGGGGATGTATCAGTGTTCTGCAGTAAATGCAATGAATGTGTTCCCCCTAACAAAATTAAAAAAAAAAAAAAAAAGTATTTAATCAATCTAGGATTCTTGGCAATAATGTCTTTATAGATTGCAAGTTCCAAATGCCATTTCTAAAGAAAAAAAAAGGAAATGTATCCCGTTAGTTTCAAGGGAAGTGGAAAGTGCTACACTGAGATTTTTTTAGAAAAAACTGAAGGAAGATCCTCTCTAACAGGGAGTAGAGAGAGGGCTTTGCGGCTCCCATGCACACTTATTCTAATAACGCTTAAGGAGACCACAAGAAGGTGTCAGTGCGGACTTGAGGCTGGGGGTTGAGCAGGTGGCTGTTGGCCAGCCAATGAAAAAGACCAGCTATATCTCCAACCACCACCTGGACAGGTAAGCAAGCAGGAGATTGTGTATTACTTGATGTGAGTCGCAGGGGTCTATTAACTATAAGGGGAGTTACATGTGAGATGAACATGTAATCTCACCAATTTAGCTATACATTGTGCAGGGACAATTTTGCATAGTGGGGAGAAACTCACCAGGTTTGGCCCTGCACAATGTATAGTTTAAATGTTCATCTCAACTCACATTTAGTGAATAAACCCCAGACACTCCATATAAGGACAAATGTCCACTAGGTACAATGCTGTGTAAAAGGGTCAAATGTTATGGATGTTTTTGATCAACCTAAGTTACTGTTGGCTTGATACATTGGCCATAAGTTGTCTACCAACAAGCAGGCGATATGGAGATGTCCAAGTAAATAGGATTTACTGTATGCATTATGCTTCCTTGGGTGACCTGCAGTCCCCATTTAACTGTATTATCATTATTTATAGTATGTCTTACAGAACAATTCTGGCAAAGATTTCTGAAATGTTAACCCCCTGTATTGCAGGGTCTCGTGTGTCTCAAACACAGCATGAAAAAAGCCCACTTGCGGCTATAATACAGCAATTGTTCACAAACACCAATTGATGCTTATTGTATTCTGTACCCATATTTATCTTAGCATTACAGACTGTAGATCAAAAATAGTATTTCTTATTATGTTTCTTTCTTGTAAGAAAAGCTGTGTAACAGAGGTTTTTACCAGAACAAAAATGCAGAAATATAAAATGTACCAGATCAAACTAAAAAGTACCCCTGCTTTATTGATGTGTGCAGTTTTAAAGATTATACTTGTAGAGTGTGTTGTGCATATAGATGTTCAAACGACACCGTATCACACGGTTAAGATAAAGGCATCTTCTATAGATTATTGTTTTTCTATGGATTCCTATTTACCTTCCTTTTTGCTTTGATCAGTGAAGCAAATAAATGATATTCCGTATTACCTAACCTTTTAATACCAGCCCTGACAAATGTCTTCATCCATCATGACCTTGAATGTCTTGACCTGCTCCCGATGTGATAAGAGTTCCTGATTCTCCAATAGTTCTAGGCTAGCAGTTTTCATCAGGTTTTGGGCTTTACTGTTGTAGGCCTATAATGGTGATGGCTAATAAATGGCATCAGTACCAACCCTGGCACTTAGAGGTGGCATTTTGCATCCGTCTGCGACTTGCCAACCAATACTGGAGGACCAAGCAAATGCACTGAACGGGTGCAAATGCACGGGTAGGAACATTTGTACATAGGGTCGGAAACTGAGAACCAGTACGGTAGATGCTTAAATAAAAGAAGCTGATGTTAGGCAGAGAGGGACAAGGAGACCAGATAGAAGTGATATGACATAGAGGAGGAGAAGACATACAAAAGGTGAAAATGGCAATTTGTCTTTCCTACCAATGATTTGGCACTATAATAGTATAAATTGAGGTACAAGCCAATGAATGAACAATGACATTGGACTTCCATTGTAGTTGCTACAGGATAATGGGTGAGCAAAAAATCATTGTGACAATCCGGTAGCACTGGGAACTGGCACTTTTCCTCTATGTTTGAATAAGAAAAGGATCCAAGTTCTGTAATGCACAGGAGCTCAACTTTAGTCAAGCAGAGTAATAAAACAGTGGGTAAGAGAGAAATGAGCTTATCGTTAAAAAGGTAGCGAAAACTGAAGCCAGTGAAAGAAGGAGGGGTGAATGAATGGAGGGGGAGAGGACAAAGTATCCATTGTGCAATAAGGCAGAAGATGAAAGAGCAGGCTCCAAGAGTTGGAGCGGACAGGCTCAGACTGCAGGAAGTTGAAAAGCCAGGCATCACTAACTATGGCAAAAATGGAAAAATAATGCCAAACATGAGATTAAAGACAAGACTCAATAAACTAAGCGCATGGGGTCAAAGGAGAAGATTTAACTTAGGTGAGACATTTGGTTGTCCGGTAATTAATTAATTAATTAATTTAGAACAAGCATGCAGTGACTGTCCTAGAAAAGAAAGAAATAGATACATCAGAAGTTAGGGCTATATTGCTGTTATAATGATATTATGTATCAGAATATAGCTGGTCACTGATCAGAAAATACACAGATGAGAAAAGAGTAGTAATCCCAACCCCTTACATGCTACAGGGATAAAATTAAAAAGGGGAGTTTCAAATACCTAATTGAGTCTTCCTGAATTAGCTCTGTTATATAAGATGCTATTAAATTGGCACATTACGGTCTCACATAGGATCTCTCAGTTCCTTGCTTTAACTTTCTTCACAAACTTGCATATGGGACACATTGGACATCCTAAGCTATGAAACACACAAATTCAGTACATAGACATGTTGTATTTTCGTCCACCTTGGCACAAAACACCTGCTATTAAAAATATAGACATAAGATAAACTCTTATTCAAGGTATCTATCTCAATTTGATTTTAGTGATCACGCCGACTTGAATGTGACTTTAAATCATGCGTCATAAAGTAAAATAATTATGAAATATATGTTCATTGAAATTTGAATATCTGTATTCAAACTTACAGCTACCACTGACCATCGCACTCGGCCATGCTGGAGACTGGAAGGGGAAAAGAGCAATATTATAAAATGTCTAAAAAAAGGAAAGTATCCCATATTTTAAGAATACGTGCGAAACCTGTACGTAGGTTCCCAGGTCAACCATTTTTCTTCATAAGGCAGTGAAACACTGAATCTAAACAAACTCTTTATCTAGAAAAGACTGAGAAGGCAAGAGAGGACCTGAAGTGGTTAAAATGGAGTCGAGAAGAAATAGAATTATTTAAAAGTTGCATTATTGAAGGCAGCAGACAACTGTATTAGGCTCGTCAGGAAGAACAAAATATTGAAGAAATCACTGTGGTACTCCATAGAAATGGACAATTAGTAAAAAAAAAACAACAAAAATCTGGCATTTAGTAATTATAAAAAAACGATCGGTTGGGGCAGGTCCGAGTATGTACGGGAGAGGTCTGAGTATGTACAACGTGTTTTCCTTGGTCTCCCGCAAACCTGACCAAAACACCCTTGGATTTATATGCCAAAAATCACCTAAATTTCCAGTGCTACAAGCCGCCAGCACTCTGCTGATTTAGGCATATAAACTTGCTAAGCTGTCAACACCCGAAATGGGATGTTTTTTTCCGCAGCCACGCACGCCATCTCCTTGGCCAAGCGCCATTCAAATGCTCTGACAGTTCCTCAGTGGATATGGACTACCCTACGCTGGTCAAAAGAACGCAGATTGGTGACTACAAGTTCTGTGGAAGATACCCTGGCAACTAAAAGTGACATTTAAGCCATGCTGCTCGAGATGCTATATCTCTAGAAGATGGAGGTGGCACTTGTTAGATCGGAGGTCGCGAAACTTTAAACCGTGATTGGCCCATGGCTTGACAAACCCCCGGCGCCAGGTCACCATGGTGACCAGGAAATCAGATATGGCGCCCAGGTATCGTGAGCCCAGCATGGTGCTCTTGGCAATGGGATAAACTTTTTGCTTTTAATCCAGCAGTGGTTCGCGAGGGAGCAGAGTGAGTGCACCAGCTGCAGAGACTTCTTGCTCCCCCCCTCGTGCACCGCGATATAGTGCTGATCACTGGGGAGCTCATTAGGGGTAGCAGGGAAGCTACTCTGTGCCACCAGGCTGGACATTGGGGGACATTTGATAGGTGAACATTTTTTTTCTTTAAAATAACAAAACAAAAACTGCTGCCTTGTGTGTGTGTCTGTGTATATATGTGTCTGAGTGGATGTGTTTGTGTGCGTATATATTTGTTCTGACTGGATGTGTTTGTGTATATATATATATATGTGTCTGACTGGATGAGTTTGTGTATATAAATTTGTCTGACTGGATGTGTTTGTGTGTATATATGTGTCTGACTAGATGTGTTTGTGTGTGTGTGTATATATGTGTCTGACTGGATGTGTTTGTGTGTGTGTATATATGTGTCTGACCGGATGTGTTTGTGTGTGTGTGTATATATGTTTCTGACTGGATGTGTTTGTGTGTATGACTGTCTGTGTGTGTATGACAGTCTCTATGTGTGACTGTAATTGTCTGCGTGTTTGGGTTTACGTGCTGCTGTCTGGCTCCTAAATATTTTAGCTGGCTTTAAACTAAATTAAATTTGTCAAATTCTGGCGTAAATGGTCATGCACTTTTTAAGTTTCATACCACTTCTCCGAAAGTCGTTCTCCTCAAGCTATTCTTGAATTTTAGTGACCCAACAGAGAAAGTCACGATGACAGACAGAGACAGTCCCATATAGACAGTCACAAGCCAACTTTTTTTTTAAAGAAAAATAAAAGGTGCATCATTCAATCTGTCCCTTTTATTCCAGTCTGGTCTGCCAGGCACAGACCATCTTCAAAATGTCATGTGACACCTGGCATTCTGACTTTAAAGTGCGCTGCGCTCCACTGAAAAAAAAAAGGTACCGACAGTGAGGGGCACAGGGAGAAACCTAGTGAGCTTCCGCTGGTAAGAAAACTCACAAAGTTTCTCCCTGCTCAATGTATAGCTAAATTGGTGAGATTAAATGTTCCTCTCACCTGAACTCATCTCATCTGCAATTCACATTTTAGTGAAAAGCCCCCTATATATTAGGGAACAGCAAGGGATATTAGACAGTCGCTGACTGATTGCATCCGATACAACAGGGGTGGGGAACCTTTCTTGTTCCAAGGGCCATTTGGATATTTATATCATCATTCGAAAGCTGTATAAAATTATCAACTTAAACGTTAGCCTGCTAAATTTGGTCAAACTTCTCTTTGGCGAGATGTTTGATTTAACTGGTATTGATGAAGATGCACTCCAGGACATTCCCCCTCACCCACATTGCACATCCAGGACTTACCCTTGCAGCCCAGTACATATACCATCTCCCACATTGCTTATACAGGACTTACCCCAGCACATGCCCCATCACCCACACTGCGCATCTAGAACTTAACCCTGCACCTCAAAACACAACCCATCACCCACATTACTTATCCAAGACATACCCTTGCACCCCAGGACTTGCCCCATCACCCACATTGCACATCCAGGACTTACCCTTGCAGCCCAATGCAGTCCCCATCACGCACACTGCACATCTAGAACTTACCCCTGCACCCCAATACATGCCCCATCACCCACATTACTTATCCAAGACTTACTCTTGCATCCCAAAACATGTTCCATCTGCAGCAACACAGACATTCCCCTGGTGGGGAAATTTTGTTAATTTTAAATGGGTCCAGGGGCTATATTTCCTAAATTCTTTATTGAGACTTTCAACCTAAAAGTTTTAAATAAAAGATCATTATATTAGGTGCTTGTGGTGTGAGCATGTGACTGGATGTCTGTGAGGTGTGTGTATGTGACTGACTGCATGTCTGAGGTGTGTATATGTGACTGTCTGTGACTGAGTGGATGTCTGTGAGGTGTGTGTATGTCAGGGCTTGACAAATTTGATTTAAATCTAGGAGCCAGCTGAAAACTTTAGGAGCAGAGGCGGCTCTCTAATTAGGCGAGTTAGGCAGCCGCCTAAGGCCTCGCACTCACGGCTGCCTAACTCACCTTATTGCCTTTGATGTAACAGGGAGCTTAACGCTGCCGTTAAGCTCCCTGTTACACTAACCTGGGACGTTTCCTCCGTGCATCTTCTCTCCTGCACGGAGGAAAGAAGCTCCGATCGCGTTTTTTTTTTTTTTTAAACTTTATTGAACCCGCTCAATAAAGTTTAAAAAAAAAAAAAAAAAAACGCGACCGGAGCTTCCTTCCTCCGTGCAGGAGAGAAGATGCACGGAGGAAACAACGGAGAGCAGCATGGAGGTAAGTACTAGGGAGGGGAGGAGGGTGGTACAAACGAGCAAAGACTGGCATAATGAGGGGCTAAATATTGGCACAGTGTGGGGCAAAATCCTGGCATAATGAGGTAAGGGGCAAAATCCTGGCATAGTAAGAGGCTAAATCCTGGCATTGTGAGGGGCAATATCCTGGCATACAGTGGCAAAATCCTGGCATATTGAGAGGCAAAATTCTGGCATTGTGAGGGGCAAAATTCTGGCATAATGAGGGGCAAAATCCTGGCATAGTGAGAGGCAAAATTCTGGCATTGTGAGGGGCAAAATTCTGGCATAATGAGGGGCAAAATCCTGGCATAGTGAGAGGCAAAATTCTGGCATTGTGAGGGGCAAAATTCTGGCATAATGAGGGGCAAAATCCTGGCACAGAGTGGCAAAATCCTGGCATAGTGAGAGGCTAAATCCTGGCATTGTGAGGGGCAATATCCTGGCATACAGTGGCAAAATCCTGGCATATTGAGAGGCAAAATTCTAGGATTTGTGAGGGGCAAAATTGTGGCATAATGAGGGGCAAAATCCTGTCACAGAGTGGCAAAATCCTGGCATATTAAGGGGCAAAATCCTGGCATATTGAGGGGCAAAATCCTGGCAGATTGAGTGGCACAATCCTGGCATATTGAGGGGCAAAATCCTAGGATTTGTGAGGGGCAACATTGTGGCATAATGAGGGGCAAAATCCTGTCACAGAGTGGCAAAATCCTGGCATATTAAGGGTCAAAATCCTGGCATATTGAGGGGCAAAATCCTGGCAGATTGAGTGGCACAATCCTGGCATATTGAGGGGCAAAATCCTGGCATATTGAATGGCTAAATCACAGTGCATCCGGTGCTGTGAGGAAGAACAAAGTGCCAATCTTCTAGCACAACGTGGTCTGTGAGACCACTTTCAACATTGAGCACCTTTCCTTCTGGCTGAGTGTTTCTGTTAGTGTGTGATTGTGTGCTTTCTGAGTGTGTCTGTGAGTCAGTGTGTGCTGGCTGAGTGTATCTGTGAGTGTGTGCTGGCTGAGTGTGATTGTGTGCTGAGTGTGTCTGTGAGTCAGTGTGTGCTGGCTGAGTGTGATTGTGTGCTGACTGAGTGTGTCTGTGAGTCAGTGTGTGCTCACTGAGTGTGTCTATGAATGACTGTGTGATATGTGTTAGTGTTCACATTTAGGACACAGCAATAACAATGTCAGCCGCACACAATTTTATCTATACCAAATGTTTATAGATGTTTGTAGAATAATTATGAGACAAATAAAATTCTAGGAGCTGTTCATTTCTAGAAGCTGAGTCTGATCTTGAAATATGCTATTTCTACAGTTCATTTTTATTATCACTTGCATATATTTTATTTAATAATGTGTGTCCGTGAGGGCCTCATGTTCGACTTTCGCCTAAGGCCTCACAAAGTCTAGAGCCGCCTCTGTTTAGGAGCCAGTACCAAATGCTGTGTCGCAAAGAAAAATGCTTGGGTCCCAGTCCATAAACATATATAAATGACATACACTTATGGATACACACCATTTTCACACATACTAATGCACACACAAGCTAACACACACACACATACATACACATACCTAAATGCTGACACACACTAACTTAAGATTTCACTCTTACATACATGCACAAACACATTAATATCCACTTAAATGCCAACACACACATATACAGGTAACACACACTCACACTGAGATACACCAACACATGCAGACACAAATACATACATACATACATACACACTAATATGCTGATACACACACTTACACATGCAGACACAAATACATACACACTAATTTCCTGATACACACAAACACATGCAGACACAAATACATACACTAACACATGATTTCACTTCTACATACATGCACAAACACATTCATATCCACTTAAATGCCAACACACACCTACACAGGTCACACACACACTGAGATACACTAACACATGCAGACACAATTATATACACACTAACGTATGCAGACACAAATACATACATACACACTAACATGCTGTCACACAGATTCTGGTGCTGAACCCACACATACATGCTAACACACATTCTAATACACACACTATTTACTTACTAGACTTACAGTGAGAAGTTGGAGACAGACCCTGTATCACTTCCCTTCATTTTGAGGCAGCAGTAGGAGTTCCCATCACCTCTCACACGCATCTCCTCACTGCTACAGCCCGGTGAGCAGCAGGAACAGGAAGCCGGGGGAGGAGCTAATATGCCGGGGGAGGAGCTAATTGGCAGGCTGCTCTGTGCTGCTTCTCCCACACTCTGCTGCTTATCTGATCGGTAGGTAAGGGATAGCAGAGTGTGGGACCGGGACATTGCAGTTTACACTGCTCAAAGAGTATTCCAGGCGCCAGAATCTAGTCGCCATGGCGCCTGGTATTTGTCGAGCCCTGGTGTATGTGACTGACTAGATGTCTGTGAGGCGTATGCTTGAGTGGTTGATGTGCCATTGTCTGGCTCCTAAAATGTTTTTCTGGCTCCTAAAACTAAATTAAGTTTGTCAAGTTCTGGATTAGCCTCTCAGCATTGCTGGGAATCTCGTGCAACAGGTACACGACCTGTCCCAACAAGTGATAGCGCATGATGATTTAGTGTGCCTGAACAACCCCAAGTGGCCACGGGATCCCAGATGCAGTTGGGCCCACTTCCCTCTTGCCTATGAATCAAAGTTCATATCACACAGTGCACAAGGTTTTCTGAGTCTGTAAAGCCCAGAGAGCACATCCAGATGCACCCAGAGACATAACTGTAAGAATGAGATTGCCGTGACATAAAATGTCTTAGCTTACTATCGCTCAGAAACAGAGAAATATCCTTACAATGAGGCAGACCTCTCTCAACTGAAACCCTCCATATTCGACGATCTCACGCCTGCGTCCCTCCTGTGGAGAAAAAGTATGGCTCCCCTGACCACACACACCTAGTCTCTCAGCTGATCAAATATAGATGGGGCTCTATCCACGGATTGACCATCGTGAGGGTTATCTATTGAGATCATTAAAGAGATGGCTGGAAGCCATGAAGATAGTCCATGCATGTCCAGGACTATAATACCCATTATACGACTCCACTGACCCTCCCTCCATGAGCGCTTCTGTCTTCCCACTCTGGGAGTCAGCAGAGAATTGTTTAGCCACTTAATTGGCTTATGGCCCTCCTTTTTGAGCAGATCATTCTTGACGCCGCCGGACCCACATGTTCTGGAAGCAGGTGTGCCATGTTTAACATTGAATTGTACATAAATTACAGACCTGGTGAATGACCAACTTTTCGATTTATGTTATATGCAGATGAGTCACAAATTTTTATGACTCTTAATGTGGTTTCACATGCATAATGTAGTTACATATACCGTTTTATGTTATAATTCTACCTATACTATGTTTACTAACCATATAACTTTATCTGTTCCAAAAATCAAATGGCGTATGTGTACCCAGTACATTTTTATGTCATCCTAACTATGCCAATAACAATATAATAATAATAAAAAAAAGTCTATAAGACTAGGCAGAAAGAGGCAAATTATAAGAGCTTCCATAGCACACACAGAAGAGAAAATAGTCCAGTCAGTTAAAAAAACAAAAACAAAAAAAAAGGGATTACATTTTTTTTTTATATATATATATAAATCAGAAAAGGAAAGTAAAATGAGAATTAGTTAGATTAACCTAAAATCGGATAATAAAAAGCACTGAATCACTGCCTAATATTTTAGTATGGACTGCTAAAGGGGTCTGGTATCATCATACCAATACAAGAACTGTCTGCATATTTATAAATTCCAGTGATGAAGCGCATGTCGGGTTAGGGTCCTGACCACAATGTTTTGCTCACACTGTCTTGTTATATGTCTATTTTATTGGTAAGAAATAAGTTATATTTTATCATATCATACTTCAAACACATCTCCTTTTCATTCTGTCAATTCCAGGGTTACCCCCTTTGAAGTCTCACTGTACAGTATAGCTATTGTAGAGACTTTATATACAATTTATCTAGATTTCAGTAAGGTGTTTTGACACTGATCAATAAAGTGCAATCTGTGAGTTTGGATTCCAATATGTGACAGACAACAGAGGGTTGTATTCAAGAGTATATTTGGAGCAAGGTCTTGTTACCACAGTGGTACCTCAGGGATCTGTACTTGGACCCATTTAAAAGAATACTTGCCTTCCAGCAGAAGTGGTTAAGGTTAATACAGTGAAGGAGTTTAAGCATCCATTGGATAGGCATAAGACTATGCTAAATATAAGTTAAATCCAGGAACTAATGAAAGTATTCAGGAAATTGGGCAGACTAGAGGCTGAATGGTTTTTATCTGCCAACACATTCTAGGTTTCTACTCTTTGCAAAACAAAACAGGAGTTTCATCTAATTTCTTCATATCAGAAAAAAAGAAATGGCCCAGCAACCGTCTTCCGCTGTCATTGGTGTGTGAACATGTCAGTCATGCAGCACACCGCCAATCCTGAGGAGATGATAAGCAGTAGAGTTTGGTCCATCTATATATTTTGACAAACTAGCATGCCTAAAATGGAACAAATCTATGAGATTACTAGAGAGCCAGGGGCCACCTTACTCTTGATTTACACAGCAGGGCATGATTATTATAGACTCAAACTGGAAATCTTCACTTGTGCAGATCAGGTTTTAGAGCTAACCTGCGCCATGCACAGTTTGCTCAAGTAACTGAGGAAAGATTGAACATCATAAAATATCTCGTAACAATTACAGATTTGATGGTGCATATTTTTCATGCACAGTACACCAAGCAGTGATCACTAAATACATTGGATAGCGTTCCAGAGTGCTGGATTCTATTAGGGCAAGATGAAAGGATCCAATCCAGCAGGATATGGTTAGAGCTTTTTTAGATTTACCAGAGTAGGGAAGGAAATCAGCTTGGTTCGGTTCATAAATGTAAACATTTTTGTGGTATATAAAAAAAAATCTCCAAGAAGCAGCAGCTCCTTTTATTTGGTCCCTAATTTCATTGAGAAGTTGTATGATGTCTGAAAGAAACTGTGCAGGGGAATATAGTGGGCGGCGGATGCCAGCCGCAACTTATGGTTTTGCAAAGATGCTTCCTGTTTTGTCAGCATTGAATTCAAAAATTATTCATCCACCTAATCATATGTTAGCGACTGGAAGAATCTATCTTCCTTATTACATTATTATAACAAACACCAAGTAAAGAGCATTTTCATTTGCTAGTAAAGTGGGCTCTACTCTGACAGCAATTTTTAAGCATGGTGTTCCAGCACATTAACCATTACCTGTATGTATAACTTTAAAGCAGGCATCACTGGTGTAGGAAAAAGATTTTACAGTATTTTGCATTGCTCCATCATAAATAATGTGAACCAAATGTCCAGTAAGACTTCAGCTTAATATCACTTTATTTAAAGTATTTGCTGTGGTTCCTTGTCCTAGTCTGCATCATAGAGACAGAACTGTATATGTGGCTCCCTTGCATTGCACTAATTACCATGAAAGCACACAATACTGTACTATGCTAAGACTGGTCATCTTAGGCAGTTGTGCAGGACAGCTCTATCTTGCATACAGAATATTTTCCAGCAGAGATTAGTGCTCCCTTATCTTCACTCAATGATAGAATAAGTCAATGGGTGGTCCAGCAATTTATGAACATAATGCATCTCTTTCTTTTTACGCTGACCCTTACCCATCACCATCTACTAACCACCAAATTATTATTAATATTTTTAAACCTCTCACCTCTTCTATTTATTTTTTTCATTGCCATTGTCAATTATTTCCCATATACATTAGTGCACATGACATTTTACCATTGAGGAATAAACCTGAAGAACAGCTATAACATTTCAATACTCCACATCAGTCCAGCCATGCAAACCATCTAGGCCACGAATGTAATGTTTTGGGATGTGCAATGGGCATGCCTCCTTTCACCCAGATATTGGAATAACATGAAAACCCTACACATGTGTGATTTTCTAGACGCGTCTATTCACTAAAATTCGACTTTGGAGGTCGACTTTCATATTCAAAATTGGGCACCCGAGTTTGACTTAGTCTCAAACGCTTTGATCATTTCACCTCCCATTACTTTCAATGAGGACGTTTCTAACCTGTTTGTTTTTTTACCTAAGTCAAACTCTGATGCTGAAGTAGATCTCCAAAGTCGAATTTTACCAAATGGACACATAAGACTGAATACAGGTTGGTTTATTTTGTCTTAGGCGCACATAAAGTTCAAGGGCAATTAAATGGTCCGAAATGATCTATACATCGTATTAGCAAAATTGCAAATGCATGTACTGAAGAACTGCATCAAAAAATGAAATTGTGTTTAATTAGAAGACTGCATCAAGTGTAGGCAGGCATCCCTAGTGTATAATGTCTTAAAATGTAAAGCAGTATCAGAGATCAAGTTATAGAAAGAACAATACAATTTTCAGTTTACTGCTCCTAACACAGGAAGGCGTCGTACTACAAATATGAAGTATATATAAACAAAATATATAACAAATATCCTTCAGGAAAAAAAAAAGGTATAATGACACAAGCTATTTATAGGATACCATTCAACTCAGAAATCAAAGTTTGATTTTACAATACTATAAACACTGCAAGATCCACAGGCTGATCATATCTTTGTGCGGTGGCATCCAGACACCCTATAGCAGGGCTCGACAAACCCCAGGCGCCAGGTCGCCATGGCGACCAGGAAATGAGACCTGGCGCCTGGGTGAAGTTACCCTCCCTGTCCCCTTGCCGCTGCCATCCGATGTTTTTTTTCTTTTTTCGTAGCGTGAGGAGGTAAAGTCTGTGCGTATAGCACAGACTGCAAGCTCCGCCCCCTCGCGCAACGCGTGTCTGAGTGCCGGGTGTCGACACGTGACATCCGGGCTCTCAGCAGGCCGATGAGTGAGGACATGCTGCAGCAGGGAGGGGGGACACATCAAGAAAAGACTGTGTGAGGTGGGTGTGTGTTTGTATATATATGTGTGTGTGAGGTGTTTGTATATATGTGTATATGTAAAGTAGGTGTGTGTGAGGTGTTTGTATATATGTGAATATGTAAAGTAGGTGTGTGTGAGGTGTTTGTATATATGTGTATATGTAAAGTAGGTGTGTGAGGTGTTTGTATATATGTATATGTAAAGTAGGTGTGTGAGGTGTTTGTATAAATGGGTATATGTAAAGTAGGTGTGTGAAGTGTTTGTATAAATGGGTATATGTAAAGTAGGTGTGTGAGGTGTTTGGATATATGTGTATATGTAAAGTAGGTGTGTGTGTGTATATATGTGAAGAAGCCGTGTGTGTTTATGAATTGCGTGTATGCTTGCGTGATTGTCTGGCTCCTACATTTTTTGGCTGGCTCCTAAAATCTAATTAGATTTGTCAAGCCCTGCCCTATAGTACTATTTAGTGTAGATGCCAATTTCTTCCCCACATATACATAAAGTAAAATGTGTATATGAGACAGAACAAAACATTATTTATTAGTTGTATAATACAATTTATGAGCACCCACAATTATTGTTGTCACCAATGAACAAAAGGACAACACATATGTGTATTATTACACATAAGTGAACATAAGGCTGGGAACAAAACAGAGTTTCCCCAGTCATTGTGGCAAGAGACCATTTCTACTACTGCTATACATATAGATTATATATTAATCACTCACAGATTGGTAGGACGTCCCATGTTCTGTGAAGAAGTGTATGCACATAAAAAAAACGCACGTTCTTTAAATGAGTATGATTTCTTGTATTTAAAGAACAGGCAATGGAAAACATTTAAAATGTACCATACATCTGAACAAAATGGACAGTAAAGGGAACACTGACAAAATAAAATGCCATAGGAAGTGTGCTATACAACAGTAAACAAGAGTGGCAATGGAGATTACTTTATTGTAAGCATTAAATATGTTCTTTAATTGAAAAAGTCAATAATTTAGTTAGGAAATGGGGACACTAACAATACTTACCAAAAAAGTGAAATAAAAAATAATGCAGTTTTGCATTAAAACATGTTTTACACAATTCTACACAAATGCTTGGTAAAATTTTGTATGTTAAATTGTCCATGTAAAATGGTATCTATGCAATTTCTTACACCTCAGCAAAGAAAGAGGTTTAAAGATTTTTAATAGGATTTTTGTCCTAAAACCATATTTTTTTCCAAATGTCTCTTAAAACATGGATTCTTCGTTTATAATAGTTTTTTTTTTCTCCAATCCTTTGTTTATACTTAACACAATGGAGAATGATTTATGTTTCATATCTGAGGTGTTAAGCTTAAAGTAATGTTGTAGGAAGATTGCTGTTTTGCCACCTGAGGCAAGTAGTTTTGGAATGCTTGTACAAGTGACTAGATTGGCTAAACCTTTTCCCACATTTCAGACAGGCATAAGGTTTTTCACCAGTATGTACACGGATGTGCTTTTTACAGTCTGTTAAAGTTAAAAATGTCTTGCAGCAAATTTTACAGGCATACTTGCGGGCACCTTCCACAACCAATACATTATGCTCAGATAAAGCTTTCTTGCATTTTGAAAGAACATCAGCAGATGCTCTTGTCAGCTGAGGTGGAGGCTGCTGTGATGAATGCCCGTTGTCATAAGATGAACTTGCCCCATTCATCAAGAGTTGAGAAGAGTTATCCTGTAGTTGAGTACTGCGTACAGAAGTTACAATGGGCATTTTTGGAGCAATGCGTCGATAGTTGGGAAAACTGCAGGCTCGGCCTCTTGCATTCCCCATGATAGACCTGGACATAGAGTGGAGGCCAAGGCCCGATCTTGGGAAGTCCATTCCAAATGGGTCATTTCCTCTGTAACTGGAGGACTGAACACAAGGTATAGACATGACATCCTGCATAGGACGGGCAAAATGAGAATCAGGGCCATCATTAAAGGGATTATCTATGTGAGACATGACATTAGATGAATGACCATTTGGTCCTGACTCAGGGCTCACTAAATAGGACACTTCCCCATCCATCCTACAGTCACTGGTAGTATTTGGAATGTTGTCATCATTATTTTGGCTCAAACTTCCATTTCTGCTTTTGTTCAAAAAGTTAGAAATACTGAAAGAAGACTTGTGCTGTAAATTAGTAGACACATCCAATATATGAATATCTCCTACTCTGTCGGTACTAGACTGGGGGTCGGAAAAACTACGATCACTGCTTTCTGGGCTTAGCTCTATCTTTTCTGTACTGACACCACCATCTACTTCAACAGACTCGCTGCCCTCAGCTTGGGAAGTGACATCACTCACCTCATCCTGGGGCTCAGGCGAGCTCAAGGGCTCAGATTTGACAATCACTCTCATATGATCCTTTTCATCCACTGTGATCTCATGAGTTTCAGAAGAATACATAGTTTTATCACATGCATTTTCCTGACTGTAACTGGTTTCAACAGCATTTGACTGGGATCCCATTGACATCTGTGACATATTCTCCCCTCCATTATCCGACTGACTAGGTACTTGTGTATCTTCTTGGTTGTAGGACTGGTCAAATATGATTGTGCTATCATCTTGGTTATCTGGTGCAGAATCAGATTTTAGATTGTCCACTATTTTCAGAGAGTCAGGAGAGAAATACTCTTCACGAGAATTAACCATTGACTGAACACTTTCAGGAGTAACATCAGTTATGAGACATTCATCAATAGATGATCTCATTCGTTGCCTAGCCCTTTCCTCTGAAGATTGTTTTCTTTTGTGAAGCCTTCTTATTGGGTATGTAGCTCTTTGCTCCACCATACTGTTTCGAACTGATGAGTTCATAGAGCTCTGTTGTTGTTGTGACTGCTCCTCGTTACTCTGATTTGAATTCAGGGCAGAGCTCACTATGCTTAATCCTAATTGCTGAAGCATAAAAGACCTCTGCATGCGTGCGCTCTGCTCTTGAGCTCGGTCATTGGGAGAAGACATGGGCAGTGTCCTTGTGGTGAGATAATGCTTGCATGCTTTCACTACCGAATTCAAGTGCAGATGGGATGCTGCAAGTAACACATCCATAACATTGCTCTCTCCAAGCATCAGGGTAGATGTATACATCATATCAATAAGTGCCGCGAAAGCTTCAGCCGTCACCACCTCACTATCCAACTGAATCATGTTCATGCTTTGATCGCTTTCTGCAACCGTAAACAGAGCTCGAAAATGAGTACTGCATGCAGCCAACACTGAACGATGAGCTTTGAAATGACGACTACCAACCACAATTACACAGTCACATAGTTGCCCTTGAATTCGTTGATAATTTAACTGCTGAAATGTCTGCTCAAAATGTCCAGGGAAATCCATAGTCCTAAAGACAATAGAAAAACAGTTAACGTTTTTAACATTTGTGCATGTTAAGAAAGATTTAGGTATCCTGCAAGTAGAATACCAAAATGTACATCTAGTTCTATATTCAAGCTAAAACAAACCATTTCAAAGAATGCAGTAATTAGTACACAAAAACAAGCTCTTCGTGGATGCAAAGTGCAGAGCTGAACCTTTGCAAGCACAGATCCATGCCAATGGCCTGTTAGGCTATCTTTATGTCAAAGGAGCAGAAAGCACCAGTTATCATCAGTCATTTTTCTTAATTGCCAGAAAGTACGCCCACCAATTCAAGTGATGTGGATTTGCACTCACAATGTAAGATGTCCGGTCACTGTCTCACCCCAACAGCCAATCCAATAAAAATAAATAACAGCATATTTTGTGTTCAATGTGGTTTATTCCGCAAAGGGCAACATTTTAACCAAAAAAGCAACTTTTGGGGTTGAAGCGTTGCACCTTTGCGGAATAAGCCACATTTAACACAAAGTGTTGGTCCTCTTATTTTTATTAGACAGTACACTGGCATAAATGGTTGCATTTTGATTCATGCTGCCAGGCATATGAAACATACCAAAAAATAGGTTGATGGGTAGACTTAAAAATATTTATTTATTTTTTAGTTTTAGTAACAGATTTGAATAAAGCGAGGCTCAGTTAAGAGATCCCAGTCTCTCGGAACCACTATTTCGAGATTACCATCTCAACTGGATTTTGGCTTTAATTGCGGAGTATACAAGTATAGACACAATATTTCAAGGGGAATCACTTATCAATGATAGCACAACAGGTTAATGCTCACTTGTAACAAATAATACAGGTGTTGCAGCAGATAATACATTGAGGTTTGTCCATTTGATTACTAAATCCCTTAACTTGGCAGAATCAAGTATTTCATATAATAGGGACTCAAAAACTATGTGTATTGTACATTGGCAACCACCAGTTCTCCAGGGGGTGGAAGAAATTTAACATGATTTTGGAGCATCATTCGAGTTATGGTTCAACAGCTGGAGATCTACTACTGATAAGCATCACAGTGTAATGCACAAATAATAAACACACATTATTTAACCAACAAGAAGCATCAAATACATGCATATATAAAAAAAATAAAACAAAGTTAACTAATCTTGCAATCAGATATTTACAGAGTAATCTGTATTTGCGGACAACCATGTATGAGTTTTGTTTGCAAATTCTCTCAACCCCTTCGTGACATTGGATGTGCCAGGCATTGCCAACATAGAACGTGTCTGATGCACCCTGCAGTGGAATGATCAGTTTTGCTGTAATTCTTCAATGTTGAGGCATTATGTAGCACCTAAACTGGCTGCCCAATTCACCTTCTACCGCTACACAGAGGAAACACTGGCATCATATCGGAGGGCAACATGTCACTCCAATATGAGGCTGCCATGTTGTGAGCAAGAGCTTCAGAAATATTCCGTGATCACTTTAGTCGCTCTGTTGCTAGACTGCCTCTAGAGGCAGCAAGCAACATTGCTCTACAAAAAAAAAAGGATTTAGCCATAGGGTTTCATTAGGGTTAGACTTGGTGTCAAAAAGGTCACTGTAGAAGAAAAAGGCTAAGAAACAAAAAATAAGCCCTTCTTATGCCAATAAACAATATATAGATTTGTGTGGGTATAGCATACGAGAAAGTAGAAAATTACACAAACACCACAGAATTGTTAAAACAACCCATGTCACCATGGTTAAGACAAGGCCAAAAAAAGTCATCTCACTAAGGGGTGAAGAACCTGTGTTAAGCATAGGAGGATGGAAACAAGCATGTCTCCACTGTTTAAATAGAAAAACATTATGCATGGATATTGTAGGACTACACAAACATTTGCATACGTAATGTGCACGATAACATGCAGCTGCACGAATATATATATATCTGCATTAAATAGCTGTAAATATTAACACACACTTGCAAAACGTATTATTCCTTGAGAACCAAAAGTGCATTGCAGGCCCAGAACGGTAGGTGAATACAAACCCCCCTGTGCATTGAGGTCAAATTGAACTCTTGAGACTACACCATTCCTTTGCGACATATATATAATATCCACATATATGACAGATTTGGGGTTGGCGGCTGTTGCCATGGGATGATGTATGCAATGCCCTGGAGGAGAGAGCTGTCAGTAACCCAGCCTGCAGGTCCCCTCCTCACCTGTTTGTGTGGCAGGCCCAGGCCTCAGTCATACAGTGGCCTCTTTGTGTCTAACGGCTCCCCGGGTGACACTTGCTCTTGGCCTCCTCCGGCTACCGGACGTGACGAGCAGACCGGGGGACTGGGAGGTAGCAGACAGACTGAGGGGAGAGATTGCCAGTAAGGGAGGCGGGGATACAGTAGCAGACAGTCGGAGGAGCCCCAGACACCACAACCTCCAACAGTACCGCCTCCCCGCCTTCCGTCTGCACAGGCAACCACTGCGCGAGCGAGAACACACACGCGCCAGATCCACAACTAACTACATTAACGAAACCGCCCAGTGATTGGTCACATTCCCCGCCTCTCCGTCCAGGGATTGGTCACTTTGCTTATTGTCTTTCCTATGATTTGCCGCTTTTCCTGCCCATCCACAGTAATGCATGTAGGCGTCATTGCGAGACGTTAACTAGTTCGCCGCTCACCAGTGATCCAATAACGTTACTCGCGCCCTTCATTTTACACTAGTACAAATACTGTGAGCTTTCGCAATTCTAACGCTGGTCGTTGATATTTTAGACGCATACAGTTTTTGGCCACATTCTTTCAGATACTCACAAAAAAGGATATAGTATGTGGACATGTCACAAGAACTCCAGCATCCCGTCCTTAGACCTATTTAGAGCTAAGCTCCACCCACTCACTGCGCTGTTTGCCCCGCCCTGTTCTGTATATATTGTGAATATGCACTTGGACCCTAGGTGTTCAGCTGTTGCTGAAGTGCAAGTCCCAATTTTCCCCACTAGCTAGTTCGTGTGGTACAGATCTAGATAGTTGCAGTCCAGAAACAGCTGGAGGGCCGCGGTTGGACAGCTAGGACTTAGTTATAACTGTAATATATTGTATTGATTCATCAAAAGATGTGTGCATGCTGATTTTTGTTCCTATACCCGATCACACAGTGCCGGTGTTCTGACAAATTTCTTTGAGAATAATCAGTAAGACGCTTATACTTTACCTGTCACCGCAGCTGATCCAAAAGGGGTCGTGAGGTGGTGTGTGTCCCTCACGCAGGCGCTCTTCTGCCAAAGTTACGGCTGTTTGACAGCCGTAACTTTGTGCGCATGTGCTGTGGTGCGCAATGAGTGAATTCTACTGCACTTGTGAAGTAGAATTTGCTCGAGAAATTTGACAAAACACTGGATCCAGAGTCTGGTTTTGGGAGGAACAGATTTTGTCCTAATTCAGACTCATTCAGCAAACCATGTCACACAGTCACAAATACACACACACACACATTCGTTCAGCAGTACACACAGTCACACACAAGCTTGCAATCTAGTGTTATATAGTGGTCACAATATATATCAATACATTTTACATGTACAAACCGCACAGGGATCACATTTATTTTTTTATGTTTTACATTTTGTTATTGTTCTTTATTAAATATATCAAAAATACTAAGAACATAGAGACACACAATACAACACATACAGTTCAAGAGATATTAAGCAAGATAAGGACCTTATTTGATCCATAGAAGACCCGCTCGGCGCTTGCCTGGAATTGTATTTGGGCACAAATTTCTCCCCAAGTAGGGATAGTTGTACTTTTCCACACCCTCGCTATACATAGCTTAGTTGCCAGAAATATTTTTATCAATAAATATTTTTGTTGGATTTTTAAATCAGAAAACCCAACATGAAAAAAGAAGGTTTGGGCCGTCAGAGGTGTGTTTCTACCTGCTATTGTTTGTATAATATCCGTCATTCGGTTTTTAATTGGGGATAAAAGTGAACATTGCCACCATACATGCATTTGTGAACCAATCTCTAAGTGACAGCGCCAACAGATATTATCACTATTAGCATTATATTTTGCCAAACGAACAGGGACCATATACCATCGATAAATAAGTTTACAGTATTGTTCCTGTAGTTTAACACAGTGAACTGCTTTTCTAGTAATCCGCCATGCCGAGGACCAAGATTGGTTAGGGTAGTTGATTTATAGATCTCTTTCCCATAGCTTTATTGGTTTTACTTTCTCGTCAGTTAGATGGTCTGGTAGTAATTTTTTTATTTTAGAGAATAGATTCTTAGAGGTTGTGGAGCTAAAGAACTCATCCCAACGATCAGGTTCTGCTTGCGGGTTTGAGAGTAAGAAATGTCTGACTCTGGTATAGTTAAATAACTCCAAATCCGATAAGATGTATATTCTCTGCAAATTGAAAAATGAGTTTATGTTATTATCAGGTACAAGTCTCTTAGGGTTTTTATCCCTTTATGTATCCATATGTTCAGATCTATATTCTCTAAACACCATTGTATGGTCTCAATTGGGGAGGCCATGGATAGAGAAATGCGAAGGTTTAACCTTCTTCTCATTGCATGTAGGGATGAGGTGAGATTACCAACTATTTGGCCCAAAGGTTTCATTTTACACAGTTGTTTGTGAGTCACCCATAGGAGTAGAAACGGGTATAGTTGTTTAGTTCTATGCTTCTTGATGGTTAACCATGGTGGGTTCCTAAGTTTGTTAGTTTTCCAAGATATTATATGGGTCAGTTGAGCAATATCATATAAGTGAAATTGGTCCGGGTATCCCAGACCTCCCTTCTCTATCTCTCTCATAAGGATTTGAGTTGATATCCTGGGTCTTCCATCCGCCCATACATATGAGGCGAATAGGAGTTCCAGGTCCCTAAGGAAGGTTCGTGGGACTTTAAGTGGTATGGCCCTGAGAAGATACAAAAATTTCGGTACCACATAGGATTTCAAAATAGCTATCCTACCCATCCTGGATAGCTCGAGGCCTTTCCATCGTGAGAGCATTGTTCTTAGTTGATTTATTAATCTAGAATAATTCAGGTTCACTATTTGTTCCACCTTTGGGCAGAAAACGACTCCCAGATAGTCAATACTATCGGGAGAGTCCTTTCTGTATCCCATAATTTCAAGC
Source organism: Pelodytes ibericus (assembly GCA_036172795.1). NCBI lineage: Eukaryota > Metazoa > Chordata > Amphibia > Anura > Pelodytidae > Pelodytes > Pelodytes ibericus. The sequence goes on from CM069860.1 coordinate 43,794,300, forward strand.
ATATCTAATTGTACTCTATCTAAATATAAAGGTATAATCTGGGTCTTGGATATGTTTATTTTATAGTTTGAACAGTGGCAAAATAGGTGTATCTCTTTCATCAGGGCAGGGATGGATTCCATTGGGGTGGCCAGGGACAGTAGAACGTCATCAGCATAGAGGGTAATAGCATGAGACTGAGAACTAATCTCAATACCCTTTATTCTTAAGTTCTTCCTAACTAGTACGGCAAGAGGTTCCATGGCCATTGCATACAGCAAAGGAGCGAGGGGGCAACCCTGCCGTGTGCCATTATGAATTGGAAAGGGGTCTGATGTTAGAGAGGGGCCTTTGATCCTGGCAGAAGAGAAGGCATATAACGTCCTCGAGAAATGTAGGAAGGGTCCAGAAATTGCCAGCTGACTATCAAATGCTTTCTCAGCATCTAATGCCAAAAGGACAGCTGGAATCTCTTGCAAATGGATTGTTTCTAAGATGTTGAGTACCCTGCGGGTGTTGGCCTCCGTGGACCCCCCCCGGCATAACACCCACCTGGCCTTGATGAATTATGTAAAAAATAACCAGTTTCAATCTCTGGGCCAAAATCGTAGAATAAATTTTGAAATCGAGATTGATCAGCGAGATTGGCCTGTAATTCGTAACCTGAGTCGGATCTTTCTCTGGTTCTGCTATAGGTATAATATTAGCTAACAACATCTCTGGAGGGAAATTAACGTCTGCCTCTATCGTATTATACATCCTTTGAAGTATCGGGGAAATCACCGGGGTTCAAGATTTTATAGAATATGGCTGAAAAGCCGTCTGGGCCCGGAGCTTTACCCTCCTTCAGGTCACGAATTGCAGTAGAGACTTCTATTTTTGAGAAGGGTTGATTAAGTGTATTCAATTTCTCAGGGGGGACCTGGGGGAGCCCCAGATCATCAAGGAACTCCACCAAATCCTGTGGTGTGGACTGCGACTCTTCCATATTATATAGGTTTGTATAGTATTCTATAAAGGCTGCGCCGATCTGTGAAGGGGTTATACATGTCTCTCCTTGGAAATCAATTTTATGTATCCTTGATGCTTGGGAAAGGAACTTAAGTTTCCTGGTTAAATCTTTACCCACTCTACTGTTACTACTGTACCAGCGTTGTTTTAGTCTAAGGATCGCAGCATCTGTTTTTCCCCTCAATTTTAGCTTAATGAAGTTCCTCAAGGCCCCGACCTCCGCAAGGCCCCCCGGAGTTGGATTAATTTTATGTGCTTTCTTCATCTGGGCAAGGGAGATGTAGAGGTCAGGTAGATCTTTACCTGATATTTTCTTTTTCCATGATCCCTGTTTAATAAGGTAGCCTCTCAAATAACTCTTCATGGCACACCACAGGGTAAACTCCGATATCTCCCCATTGTCATTATTCTCCAAATATAGCTTTGCCTGTTCCACCAGTTCTAACTTATTTCCCTCTGAGAACAGCAATGACTCATTTAGCCTCCAGGCTCCTCGTATCTTATATAGGGGAGCATCTTTTAAGTTCATATATAAAAATGACTCAGAAAAAAAAGGAAATTCAACACTGGACAGTAATTCTTGTTGTCATACATGTCACTGTGTGCAAAGATATACCACTAAACCAGTACCACTACCAGTTGGGATAAATCCTATGAAAAAGGAGGGTAGGTCTAGTTAAGGAGATGCAAAGGTATACCACCAATAATACCTGTTACATTATAAAATAATGTACGTGGATTAAACAAAGTTGCACCTCTGGTACAAAAAAATAACATGAAATATAAATTACAAATAGAAATGTGATGATATCAAAGGAGAAAATATTAAAAAAATAAACAGCAATAATAATAAAGATAATAATGTTATGGTAAAGATATGTAATATAAATCAAACTGCGGGTCCAATTAGAGCCAACAAAGGCCTACAAGATGGTATAGAAAGTAATAGGAAAAAAGAGACAATGGGAGGAAAATATGTAAAGTAATATAACTAATTATATCAGTTTTCAATTTGTCTTTTGCATTTCATATTCTGTTTCCCTGCCTTGTTGCATTCTTAAGTGGAATAATGTTGTTTAATCTGCTTACATTATTTTAATTCTGTGTCACTGAGTGCACCTCAGTTTGTTTTTCTCTCCCTCCCATGATGCTGTATTCTTTGATACCCTCGATGGACTCAGCTTCCGTCGTCACACAGGTAGGATCTGTCAATGGGAAGAGACCCGAACAGAGTCTTAAAATACCCTGTGGGTCCCTTCTGAAAACCTTTGAGACCTCGCAACGTCACTCATATCATCATGGAGGCAGGCCCAAACCTGGAACTTCGGTGCAAGGCGCAATTTAGCAAAATGTAGCCGGTGATCACTTTGAGCGTTGATTAAGTCTATGATTAAGCCTCACGGGCGAAACGCGTGAGACTGAGCTTGTATGCTGATCTTTTGCCATTAAAACTTTGAAGATTATACCACCAAGTCTGCCTATTTAACTCATTTACCTCATTTGCTCATGGAGAGGTGCACCGATTGCTCACAAACTTTTCTATCTATCGTTAGCTACATTTTCCCTGTCAGACTGAGGCCACTCAAAGTGACCTTATCTGACAGGTGAGATTCCGCTGCATTCAAAGCACTTTCAGGTTTACATCTACACCACTAAAAGTCTATGTTTCTATGTGTTTGGTCTTAACAAAATGATGTCCATAAGCTTCTATATCAGAATTCCCCAACCACTTACTATTGAACTTAGGACATTTCAGCAATTGCTGCATTCATTTCGTTATTTCCATTCGTACAAATGGAAATTTCACCTATGTTCATTCAGTACATAGTATAAGGCTGGGGAATTCAGATGAAAGAGACACATTTCGACAGCTCAGTAGCATAAGGTAGGGGATGAAATTCAGATGATTTCGACTCTTCAACCAAATTCTCCAACCTTATACCATTGAACATAAGTGAATTATTTTAGGACGAATATATATAACGAAACGGAATTAATGAACAAATTTCTTCCAAAACGAATGCAGCAATGAACGGAAATTTTAGTTTTAACCCAACTCTAGTAGTGATCGGCCTTGTTCTCAACGAGAACTTCGATGCAGCCAATGTACCCTCCATATGCAGCAGACTGCAGAGGGGTCCTGCCTACATAATCTTGGGCATTAGCATTAATGTTGTTTTCTATAAATATATGACAGACATTGGCATTGCCACCTAATGCTGCCAAGTGGAGAGGAGATCTTCCATCTTTGTCCACGAGTTGGACTTTAGCACCACCCAGAGGCGTTGCTAAGTTTCCAAATATCAGGGGCTATAGCCCATTAAAAAAAAAAATGATGGTACATGTCAGATGAGGCCACTTTGAGTGGTCTCAGTCTGACAGGGAAAATGTAGCCAGTGCTCAAAGCAAGCACAGGCTACATTTCATTAAATCACGCCATGCCTGAACTTCCAGGTTCGGGCACCTCTCCATGACGATCTTTTGGCAGGGACCCACAGGGTCTATTAAGACCCTGATCGGGTCTCTGCCATTGTGTTCCTGGATACCGATCGCCTTGGCCAGGAACAAAACGTGACGTTTTGGTGATTTTAATGAACAAATTATCGGTGGCTATTAATGGACAAATTATCAGTGGCATATTAATGAGCACATTATCAGTGGCTATTAATGGACAAATTATCAGTGGCATATTAATGGACAAATTATCAGTGGCATATTAATGAGCGAATTATCAGTGGCATATTAATGGACAAATTATCAGTGGCTGCTTACAAGGAGGACCCAGGTCCCCTGCAGTGCTGCGGGGGACCTAGATCCTAGCTGTGTTCATTATTTTATTTCAGAAAAGTCCCATTACATTGCTTCTTTCTCCCAAAACCAGAGGATTTGGATCAGTCTAAGGCACCATGGCATCCATTATAGCTCCATTTTACTTTTCAAATTTGGTGGAGTACATACACTAAGAAGTGATAAATCATAATAAATTTGTAGAAAAGTTGTAAACATAGGCAAATTGGACATTTTTTCCAACGTGGCTATTAAAGGCAATGTGAATGTAGAGAATACAACATGGGTTAGCAGAATTGCATTCAAAAGCATAGATTAGGAGAAAAATTAGTCTGTGGTGTCTCCTGTTTATGAAATCTGCTTGTGGCTTAATATGCAAATTACAAATTTTCCAGGTATGAGTGAAAATGTGTCTGTGGTGTCTCCTAAACAGGAGACACCACCGGCACCTTTAAAACACAAGTTTCTCTTATTTTAAGTATATGCTTGGTATTCTGCTATTCACAGTATACATTTTGTTTAGGTGTCGGCAGTTCCTTGAAGGCCAGAGTTTATCAGTTCACGCCTGACAAAAACTATGAAGAACGGGTTCCTAAATCTGAGTTTCTAAGGCAGTCCACTGTGAATTTATAAAGACACGGAGGCTCATATTATGCATATCTCTTACTTTATTTCACTCAGCAGCAAAGAAGAGATTGAATAAAGAATTAACCAATGATAACACAGTAACTAAGCCCTCCCCTCCCATATATATCAGTGTCCACATAACTACTGCCTCTTTCTTTGCTGCTCACTCAGAAGTACCATTTTTTTACAGTCAATAATTTACCTTTTCATTGTTGCTGTTCATCTTACTTTACAGCTATTCCTTCTCCTCTGGGGTCGGTTGTGTCCACTTCTCTCCCTCTTATTTGTTTCCATTTTACATTTCTCTCCATTTTTTTCCATCCTGTTACAAGTGTCTCTTGTGCTTTCTTCAACTACCCTCTTTTTTCTCTTGAATTCGGCCAGCGCACATACGCAATTGCGCATTGCGGCAGCCATTTTGGTGTAGCCTTCAGCTACAGGCTTTTCTATCACTCGCGGCGGCCACTTTGTTGTTGCTGCGGTTTCGCCGTTTTTCTGCTGTTCCTCCTGCATACGGATGGTCTCTATCTGTGCTGTGTACCTGGCTTATCCTGTCACCCTGACCTCCTGTGCTCATATTTGGTATTGTTATCTTACCTGTGTTCATGATGCAGAGTGCTAACACCCAGTCTGATGGGGCTTCCCCTGCCCACTCTTTTGTCACTAATACTGGTGCTGATAATCACAGAGCTGATAATACCCCTGCTGACTTGATAAACACTGAGGAGTTTCAGACGCACCTAGATAATACCATGGCAAAATCCGTTTCCCAACCCATGCCGTCAACTATCTCATCATCATCATCATCTCATCATCATCATCTCATCATGATATCATCATCTCATCATGATATCATCATCATGATATCATCATCATCATCTCATCATGATATCATCATCATGATATCAGCATCATCATCATCATCATCATCTCATCATGATATCATCATCATAATATCATCATCATCATCATCATCATCATCTCATCATGATATCATCATCATCTCATCATGATATCATCATTATTATATCATCATCATCATCATCATATCATTATGATATCATCATCATCATCATCATTATCATCTCATCATGATATCATCATGATATCATCATCATCATCATCATCATCATTATCATCTCATCATGATATCATCATCTCATCATGATATCATCATCTCATCATGATATCATCATCATGATATCATCATCATCATCTCATCATGATATCATCATCATTATATCATCATCATCATCATCATCATCATCTCATCATGATATCATCATCTCATCATCATCATCATTATCATCTCATCATGATATCATCATCTCATCATGATATCATCATCTCATCATGATATCATCATCATGATATCATCATCATCATCATCATCATCATCATCATCATCATCATCATCATCATCTCATCATGATATCATCATCATTATATCATCATCATCATCATCATCTCATCATGATATCATCATCATCATCATCTCATCATGATATCATCATCTCATCATGATATTATCATCATGATATCATCATCATCATCATCATCATCATCATCATCATCATCTCATCATGATATCATCATCATGATATCATCATCATCATCATCATCATCATCATCATCATCTCATCATGATATCATCATCATCATCTCATCATGATATCATCATCATCATCTCATCATCATCATCATCTCATCATGATACCATCATATTCATCATCTCATCATGATATCATCATCATCTCATCATGATGTCATCATCATCATCATAATCATCATCATCTCATCATGATATCATCATCATCATCATCATCATCATCATCATCTCATCATGATACCATCATATTCATCATCTCATCATGATATCATCATCATCTCATCATGATGTCATCATCATCATCATAATCATCATCATCTCATCATGATATCATCATCATCATCATCATCATCTCATCATGATATCATCATCATCTCATCATATTATCATCATCATGATCATCTCATCATGATATCATCATCATTATCATCTCATCATGATATCATCATTATCATCTCATCATGATATCATCATCATGATATCATCATCATCTCATCATGATATCATCATCATCATCATCATCATCATCATCATCATCATCTCATTGTGATATCATCATCATCATCTCATCATGATATCATCATCATGATCATCTCATCATGATATCATCATCATGATCATCTCATCTTGATATCATCATCATCATCATCTCATTATGATATCATCATCATCATCATCTCATCATGATATCATCATCATCTCATCATGATATCATCATCATCATCATCATCATCATCTCATCATGATATCACCATCATCATCTCATCATGATATCATCATCATCTCATCATGATATCATCATGTTATCATCATCATCTCATCATGATATCATCATGTTATCATCATCATCTCATCATGATATCATCATCATCATCATCTCATCATGATATCATCATCATCATCATCATCATCATCATCTCATCATGATATCATCATCATGATATCATCATCATCATCATCATCTCATCATGATATCATCATCATCATCATCATCATCTCATCATGATATCATCATCATCTCATCATTCTATCATCATCATGATATCATCATCATCATCATCTCATCATGATATCATCATCATGATATCATCATCATCATCATCTCATCATGATATCATCATCTCATCATGATATCATCATCATGATATCATCATCATCATCTCATCATGATATCATCATCATCATCATGATATCATCATCATCATCATGATATCATCATCATCATCATCATCTCATCATGATATCATCATCATCATCTCATCATGATATCATCATCATCATCTCATCATCTCATCATCATCATCTCATCATCATCATCATCTCATCATGATATCATCATCATCATCTCATCATGATATCATCATCATGATATCAGCATCATCATCATCATCATCTCATCATGATATCATCATCATGATATCATCATCATGACCATCTCATCATCATCATCATCTCATCATCATCATCTCATCATGATATCATCATCTTCATCTCATCATGATATCATCATCATGATATCATCATCATCATCTCATCATGATATCATCATCATGATATCATCATCATCTCATCATGATATCATCATCATGATATCATCATCATCATCATCATCATCTCATTATGATATCATCATCATGATATCATCATCATCATCATCTCATCATCATCATCATCATCATCATCATCATCATCTCATCATGATATCATCATCATCATCTCATCATGATATCATCATCATGATATCATCATCATGATATCATCATCATCATCATCATCATCATCATCATCTCATTATGATATCATCATCATGATATCATCATCATCATCATCTCATCATGATATCATCATCATCATCATCATCATCATCATCATCATCATCAGGATATCATCATCTCATCATGATACCATCATCATCATCATCATCATCATCATCATCATCATCATCATCATCATCTCATTATGATATCATCATCATGATATCATCATCATCATCATCATCATCATCTCATCATGATATCATCATCATCATCATCATCTCATCATGATATCATCATCTCATCATGATACCATCATCATCATCATCATCTTCATCATCATCTCATTATGATATCATCATCATCATCATGATATCATCATCATCATCATCTCATCAGGATATCATCATCATGATATAATCATCATCATCATCATCTCATTATGATATCATCATCATCATCTCATCATCATCATCTCATCATGATACCATCATCATCATCTCATCATGATATCATCATCATGATATCATCATCATCATCATCATCATCATCTCATCATGATATCATCATCATCATCATCATCATCTCATCATGATATCATCATCATGATATCATCATCATCATCATCATCTCATTATGATATCATCATCATGATATAATCATCATCATCATCATCATCTCATCATCATCATCATCATCATCTCATCATGATATCATCATCATCATCTCATCATGATATCATCATCATGATATCATCATCATCATCATCATCATCATCTCATTATGATATCATCATCATGATATCATCATCATCATCATCATCTCATCATGATATCATCATCATCATCATCATCATCATCATCTCATCATGATATCATCATCATGATATCATCATCATCATCATCATCATCATCATCATCTCATCATGATATCATCATCATCATCATGATATCATCATCATCATCATCTCATCAGGATATCATCATCATGATATAATCATCATCATCATCATCATCTCATTATGATATCATCATCATCATCATCATCTCATCATCATCATCTCATCATGATACCATCATATTCATCATCTCATCATGATATCATCATCATCTCATCATGATGTCATCATCATCATCATCATCATCATCTCATCATGATATCATCATCATCATCATCTCATCAAGACATCATCATCATCATCATCTCATCATGATATCATCATCATGATATCATCATCATGACCATCTCATCATCATCATCATCTCATCATCATCATCTCATCATGATATCATCTTCATAATCTCATCATGATATCATCATCATGATATCATCATCATCATCTCATCATGATATTATCATCATGATATCATCATCATCATCATCTCATCATGATATCATCATCATGATATCATCATCATCTCATCATGATATTATCATCATGATATCATCATCGTCATCTCATCATGATATCATCATCATGATATCATCATCATCATCATCATCTCATTATGATATCATCATCATCATCTCATCATTCTATCATCATCATGATATCATCACCATCATCTCATCATGATATCGTCATCATGATATCATCATCATCATCTCATCATGATATCATCATCATGATATCACCATCATCATCATCATTTCATCATGATATCATCATCATCATCATCTCATCATGATATCATCATCATTATATCATCATCATCATCATCTCATCATGATATCATCATCTCATCATGATATCATCATCATGATATCATCATCATCATCTCATCATGATATCATCATCATGATATCATCATCATCATCTCATCATGATATCATCATCATTATATCATCATCATCATCATCATCATCATCATCATCATCATCATCATCATCTCATCATGATATCATCATCATGATATCATCTTCATCATCATCTCATCATGATATCATCATCATCATCTCATCATGATATCATCATCATGATATCATCATCATGATATCATCATCATCATCATCTCATCATGATATCATCATCATCATCATCATCTCATCATGATATCATCATCATCATCATCTCATCATGATATCATCATCATCATCTCATCATGATATCATCATCATCTCATCATGATATCATCATCATCATCATCATCATCATCATCATCATCATCATCATCATCATCATAATCATCATCATCATCTCATTATGATATCATCATCATAATATTATCATCATCATCATCTCATCATGATATCATCATCATCATCATAATCATCATCATGATATCATCATCATCATCTCATCATGATATCATCCTCATCATCATAATATCATCATCATCATCATCATCATCATCATCATCATCTCATCATGATATCATCATCATGATATCATCATCATCATCATCTCATCATGATATCATCATCATCATCATCTCATCATGATACCATCATATTCATCATCTCATCATGATATCATCATCATCTCATCATGATGTCATCATCATCATCATCATCATCATCATCTCATCATGATATCATCATCATCATCATCATCATCTCATCATGATATCATCATCATCATCTCATCATGATATCATCATCATGATCATCTCATCATGATATCATCATCATTATCATCTCATCATGATATCATCATTATCATTTCATCATGATATCATCATCATGATATCATCATCATCATCATCTCATCATGATATCATCATCATCATCATCATCATCATCTCATCGTGATATCATCATCATCATCTCATCATGGTATCATCATCATGATCATCTCATCATGATATCATCATCATGATATCATCATCATGATATCATCATCATCATCATCATCTCATTATGATACCATCATCTTCATCATCATGATATCATCATCATCATCATCTCATCATGATATCATCATCATCATCTCATCATGATATCATCATCATGATCATGTCATCATGATATCATCATCATCTCATCATGATATCATCATCATCTCATCATGATATCATCATCATCTCATCATGATATCATCATCATCATCTCATCATGATATCATCATCATCATCTCATCATGATATCATCATCATGATATCATCATCATCTCATCATGATATCATCATCATCTCATCATGATATCATCATCATCTCATCATGATATCATCTTCATCTCATCATGATATCATCATCATAATCATCATCATGATATCATCATCATCATCTCATCATGATATCATCCTCATCATCATAATATCATCATCATCATCATCATCATCATCATCATCTCATCATGATATCATCATCATGATATCATCATCATCTCATCATGATATCATCATCATCATCTCATCATGATACCATCATATTCATCATCTCATCATGATATCATCATCATCTCATCATGATGTCATCATCATCATCATCATCATCATCTCATCATGATATCATCATCATCATCATCTCATCATGATATCATCATCATCATCTCATCATGATATCATCATCATGATCATCTCATCATGATATCATCATCATTATCATCTCATCATGATATCATCATTATCATTTCATCATGATATCATCATCATGATATCATCATCATCATCATCTCATCATGATATCATCATCATCATCATCATCATCATCATCATCATCTCATCGTGATATCATCATCATCATCTCATCATGGTATCATCATCATGATCATCTCATCATGATATCATCATCATGATATCATCATCATGATATCATCATCATCATCATCTCATTATGATACCATCATCTTCATCATCATGATATCATCATCATCATCATCTCATCATGATATCATCATCATCATCTCATCATGATATCATCATCATGATCATGTCATCATGATATCATCATCATCTCATCATGATATCATCATCATCTCATCATGATATCATCATCATCTCATCATGATATCATCATCTTCTCATCATGATATCATCATCATCATCTCATCATGATATCATCATCATGATATCATCATCATCATCATCTCATCATGATATCATCATCATCTCATCATGATATCATCATCATCTCATCATGATATCATCTTCATCTCATCATGATATCATCATCATCATCTCATCATGATATCATCATCATGATATCATCATCATCTCATCATGATATCATCATCATGATCATCTCATCATGATATCATCATCATTATCATCTCATCATGATATCATCATTATCATTTCATCATGATATCATCATCATGATATCATCATCATCATCATCTCATCATGATATCATCATCATCATCATCATCATCATCTCATCGTGATATCATCATCATCATCTCATCATGGTATCATCATCATGATCATCTCATCATGATATCATCATCATGATATCATCATCATGATATCATCATCATCATCATCATCTCATTATGATACCATCATCTTCATCATCATGATATCATCATCATCATCATCTCATCATGATATCATCATCATCATCTCATCATGATATCATCATCATGATCATGTCATCATGATATCATCATCATGTCATCATGATATCATCATCATCTCATCATGATATCATCATCATCTCATCATGATATCATCATCATCTCATCATGATATCATCATCATCATCTCATCATGATATCATCATCATGATATCATCATCATCTCATCATGATATCATCATCATCTCATCATGATATCATCATCATCTCATCATGATATCATCTTCATCTCATCATGATATCATCATCATAATCATCATCATGATATCATCATCATCATCTCATCATGATATCATCCTCATCATCATAATATCATCATCATCATCATCATCATCATCATCATCATCATCATCATCTCATCATGATATCATCATCATGATATCATCATCATCTCATCATGATATCATCATCATCATCTCATCATGATACCATCATATTCATCATCTCATCATGATATCATCATGATCATCTCATCATGATATCATCATCATTATCATCTCATCATGATATCATCATTATCATTTCATCATGATATCATCATCATGATATCATCATCATCATCATCTCATCATGATATCATCATCATCATCTCATCATGATATCATCATCATGATCATCTCATCATGATATCATCATCATGATATCATCATCATCATCTCATCATGATATCATCATCTCTTCATGATATCATCATGATCTCATCATGATATCATCATCATCATCATTATCATTATCTCATCATGATATCATCATCATCTCATCATGATATCATCATGTTATCATCATCATCATCTCATCATGATATCATCATCATCATCATCATCATCTCATCATGATATCAATATCATCATCATCTCATCATGATATCATCATCATCTCATCATGATATCATCATCATGATCATCTCATCATGATATCATCATATACAAATAAAGAACTCCCTGTTTTTTTTTTTTTTTTGAGCTATCACAGTTTTTATACTTCCGTTTTTATTATTGTTTTTTTAACAAATATAAGTACATTTGAGCTCCAAATATCGGCATACTCCTGCTTATAGATGCACCTAGCACTTTTGTTTAACATAAAACACTTGTTTCTTTGTTTTTTCTCTGGGTATATATATGCAAGCCAATACATGAAAATGCAAGGACTAAGTCAAAACCTCGCGAGATAACAGCAAATCACGCTAAGAAAATCTACTATGTCAAAATCACGCGAGAGGATGACGAAAGCGGAAGTAATTTGCCAACCAATGATACGGAGGACATGGATATAAAACACCACTTCATAGCAGGGAGTCCAGATGCCTGGTAGAAGCCCACGAAGGGTGAAACGCGTAGCGGATTGGACTCACCCTGCTGTTCTTTATGTACATATATTGTGTATATTTTTATTCCACATCTTTTATTTTTTGATACTTACTGGACAAGATTTCTCCTGCAGCTGTGTGGCGCCCACTACGTTTGACAGAGAAAACTTCCATGTAAGCAGATACTTCTTTTTATCAAAAGTCTGTATATGTTACACACTAATTGGATATCTGTTGTTTCTGTTCCTGAGCTAAAATCTAAGCAGATTAGCCACAGCAGGATTCTACAAAACGACACCTTACCCTTGAAGTTCAACTATTATCCAGCCATCCTGTGAGTGCATCCCCTTGAGGGGGATCAAAGCTTCCTCCTGATTCCTCAGGATATTATTTCACATTGTCACCTATAAGGTGTTATATATATATATTTATTGTGTTTATCACATATATTTTTTATCACAGTTTGCTCCAAGCGCACTTATTGTTCTTTATTTGTATATATTGTCTGTTTTTGTGTGGTTTAGGGACACACTGCCTAAGTGCTGCTAGAGTTGTGATTGCAGCGCTGGGTTCACTTTTTTAATTTATGATATCATCATCATCATCATCTCATCATGATATCATCATCATCATCTCATCATGATATCATCATCATCTCATCATGATATCATCATGTTATCATCAACATCTCATCATGATATCATCATCATCATCATCATCATCTCATCATGATATCATCATCATCATCTCATCATGATATCATCATCATCTCATCATGATATCATCATGTTATCATCATCATCTCATCATGATATCATCATCATCATCATCATCATCTCATCATGATATCATCATCATCATCTCATCATGATATCATCATGTTATCATCATCATCTCATCATGATATCATCATCATCATCATCATCATCTCATCATGATATCAATATCATCATCATCTCATCATGATATCATAATCATCATCATCATCATCTCATCATGATATCATCATCATCATCTCATCATGATATCATCTCATCATGATATCATCATGATATCATCATGATATCATCATGATATCATCATCATCATCATGATATCATCATCATCATCATCTCATCATGATATCATCATCATCATCATCTCATCATGATATCATCATGATATCATCATCTCATCATTCTATCATCATCATGATATCATCACCATCATCTCATCATGATATCATCATCATGATATCATCATCATCATCATCATCATCATCATCATCTCATCATCATATCATCATCATCATCATCTCATCATTCTATCATCATCATGATATCATCACCATCATCTCATCATGATATCATCATCATGATATCATCATCATCATCGTCATCATCATCTCATCATGATATCATCATCTCATCATGATATCATCATCATGATATCATCATCATCATCTCATCATGATATCATCATCATCATGATATCATCATCATCATCATCTCATCATGATATCATCATCATCATCATCATCTCATCATGATATCATCATCATCATCTCATCATCATGACCATCTCATCATCATCATCATCTCATCATGATATCATCTTCATGATATCATCATCATGACCATCTCATCATCATCATCCCATCATCATCATCATCTCATCATGATATCATCATCATCATCATCATCATCATCATCATCTCATCATGATATCATCATCATGATATCATCATCATCTTCTCATCATGATATCATCATCATGATATCATCATCATCATCTCATCATGATATCATCATCATGATATCACCATCATCATCATCATTTCATCATGATATCATCATCATCATCATCTCATCATGATATCATCATCATTATATCATCATCATCATCATCATCATCATCTCATTATGATATCATCATCATCATCTCATCATGATATCATCATCTCATCATGATATCATCATCATGATATCATCTTCATCATCATCTCATCATGATATCATCATCATGATATCATCATCATCATCTCATCATGATATCATCATCATTATATCATCATCATCATCATCATCTCATCATGATATCATCATCATGATATCATCTTCATCATCATCTCATCATGATATCATCATCATCATCTCATCATGATATCATCATCATGATATCATCATCATCATCATCTCATCATGATATCATCATCATCTCATCATGATATCATCATCATCATCATCATCTCATCATGATATCATCATCATCATCTCATCATGATATCATCATCATCTCATCATGATATCATCATCATCATCATCTCATCATGATATCATCATCATCATCATCTCATCATGATATCATCATCATCATCTCATCATGATATCATCATCATCTCATCATCATCATCTCATTATGATATCATCATCATGATATCATCATCATCATCATCATCATCATCTCATCATGATATCATCATCATCATCATAATCATCATCATCATCATCATCATCATCATCATCATCATCTCATCATGATATCATCATCTCATCATATCATCATCATGATATCATCATCATCATCTCATCATGATATCATCCTCATCATCATAATATCATCATTCACATCATCATCATCTCATCATGATATCATCATCATGATATCATCATCATCATCATCTCATCATGATATCATCATCATCATCATCTCATCATGATACCATCATATTCATCATCTCATCATGATATCATCATCATCTCATCATGATGTCATCATCATCATCATCATCATCATCATCATATCATCATGATATCATCATCATCATCATCATCATCTCATCATGATATCATCATCATCATCTCATCATGATATCATCATCATGATCATCTCATCATGATATCATCATCATTATCATCTCATCATGATATCATCATTATCATTTCATCATGATATCATCATCATGATATCATCATCATCTCATCATGATATCATCATCATCATCATCATCATCATCATCATCATCTCATCGTGATATCATCATCATAATCTCATCATGGTATCATCATCATGATCATCTCATCATGATATCATCATCATGATATCATCATCATGATATCATCATCATGATATCATCATCATCATCATCTCATTATGATACCATCATCTTCATCATCATGATATCATCATCATCATCATCTCATTATGATACCATCATCTTCATCATCATGATATCATCATCATCATCATCTCATCATGATATCATCATCATCTCATCATGATATCATCATCATGATCATGTCATCATGATATCATACTCATGATATCATCATCATCTCATCATCATCATCTCATCATGATATCATCATCATCTCATCATGATATCATCATCATCTCATCATGATATCACCATCATCATCATCATCATTTCATCATGATATCATCATCATCATCATCTCATCATGATATCATCATCATTATATCATCATCATCATAATCTCATTATGATATCATCATCATGATATCATCATCATCATCATCATCATCATCATCATCATCTCATCATGATATCATCATCTCATCATGATATCATCATCATGATATCATCTTCATCATCATCTCATCATGATATCATCATCATGATATCATCATCATCATCTCATCATGATATCATCATCATTATATCATCATCATCATCATCTCATCATGATATCATCATCATGATATCATCTTCATCATCATCTCATCATGATATCATCATCATCATCTCATCATGATATCATCATCATGATATCATCATCATCATCATCTCATCATGATATCATCATCATCATCATCTCATCATGATATCATCATCATCTCATCATGATATCATCATCATCATCTCATCATGATATCATCATCATCATCTCATCATGATATCATCATCATCATTATCATCATCATCATCATCTCATTATGATATCATCATCATGATATCATCATCATCATCATCTCATCATGATATCATCATCATCATCATAATCATCATCATCATCATCATCATCATCTCATCATGATATCATCATCTCATCATATCATCATCATGATATCATCATCATCATCTCATCATGATATCATCCTCATCATCATAATATCATCATCATCATCATCATCATCATCATCTCATCATGATATCATCATCATGATATCATCATCATCATCATCTCATCATGATATCATCATCATCATCATCTCATCATGATACCATCATATTCATCATCTCATCATGATATCATCATCATCTCATCATGATGTCATCATCATCATCATCATCATCATCATCTCATCATGATATCATCATCATCATCATCTCATCATGATATCATCATCATCATCTCATCATGATATCATCATCATGATCATCTCATCATGATATCATCATCATTATCATCTCATCATGATATCATCATTATCATTTCATCATGATATCATCATCATGATATCATCATCATCTCATCATGATATCATCATCATCATCATCATCATCATCTCATCGTGATATCATCATCATAATCTCATCATGGTATCATCATCATGATCATCTCATCATGATATCATCATCATGATATCATCATCATGATATCATCATCATGATATCATCATCATCATCATCTCATTATGATACCATCATCTTCATCATCATGATATCATCATCATCATCTCATCATGATATCATCATCATCTCATCATGATATCATCATCATGATCATGTCATCATGATATCATCATCATGATATCATCATCATCTCATCATGATATCATCATCATCTCATCATGATATCATCATCATCTCATCATGATATCATCATCATCTCATCATGATATCATCATCATCATCTCATCATGATATCATCATCATGATATCATCATCATCATCATCTCATCATGATATCATCATCATCTCATCATGATATCATCATCATCTCATCATGATATCATCTTCATCTCATCATGATATCATCATCATCATCTCATCATGATATCATCATCATGATATCATCATCATCATCATCTCATCATGATATCATCATCATCTCATCATGATATCATCATCATCTCATCATGATATCATCATCATCATCTCATCATGATACCATCATCATCATCATCATGATATCATCATCATCATCATCATCATCATCATCTCATCATGATATCATCATCATCATCTCATCATGATATCATCATCATGATCATCTCATCATGATATCATCATCATGATATCATCATCATCATCTCATCATGATATCATCATCATCTCTTCATGATATCATCATGATCTCATCATGATATCATCATCATCATCATCATCATGATCTCATCATGATATCATCATCATCTCATCATGATATCATCATGTTATCATCATCATCATCTCATCATGATATCATCATCATCATCATCATCATCATCTCATCATGATATCAATATCATCATCATCTCATCATGATATCATCATCATCTCATCATGATATCATCATCATGATCATCTCATCATGATATCATCATATACAAATAAAGAACTCCCTGTTTTTTTTTATTTTTTTGAGCTATCACAGTTTTTATACTTCCGTTTTTATTATTGTTTTTTAACAAATATAAGTACATTTGAGCTCCAAATATCGGCATACTCCTGCTTATAGATGCACCTAGCACTTTTGTTTAACATAAAACACTTGTTTCTTTGTTTTTTCTCTGGGTATATATATGCAAGCCAATACATGAAAATGCAAGGACTAAGTCAAAACCTCGCGAGATAACAGCAAATCACGCTAAGAAAATCTACTATGTCAAAATCACGCGAGAGGATGATGAAAGCGGAAGTAATTTGCCAACCAATGATACGGAGGACATGGATATAAAACACCACTTCATAGCAGGGAGTCCAGATGCCTGGTAGAAGCCCACGAAGGGTGAAACGCGTAGCGGATTGGACTCACCCTGCTGTTCTTTATGTACATATATTGTGTATATTTTTATTCCACATCTTTTATTTTTTGATACTTACTGGACAAGATTTCTCCTGCAGCTGTGTGGCGCCCACTACGTTTGACAGAGAAAACTTCCATGTAAGCAGATACTTCTTTTTATTAAAAGTCTGTATATGTTAAACACTAATTGGATATCTGTTGTTTCTGTTCCTGAGCTAAAATCTAAGCAGATTAGCCACAGCAGGATTCTACAAAACGACACCTTACCCTTGAAGTTCAACTATTATCCAGCCATCCTGTGAGTGCATCCCCTTGAGGGGGATCAAAGCTTCCTCCTGATTCCTCAGGATATTATTTCACATTGTCACCTATAAGGTGTTATATATATATATTTATTGTGTTTATCACATATATTTTTTATCACAGTTTGCTCCAAGCGCACTTATTGTTCTTTATTTGTATATATTGTCTGTTTTTGTGTGGTTTAGGGACACACTGCCTAAGAGCTGCTAGAGTTGTGATTGCAGCGCTGGGTTCACTTTTTTAATTTATGATATCATCATCATCATCATCTCATCATGATATCATCATCATCATCTCATCATGATATCATCATCATCTCATCATGATATCATCATGTTATCATCAACATCTCATCATGATATCATCATCATCATCTCATCATGATATCAATATCATCATCATCATCTCATCATGATATCATCATCATCATCATCATCATCATCTCATCATGATATCATCATCATCTCATCATGATATCATCTCATCATGATATCATCATGATATCATCATGATATCATCATCATCATCATGATATCATCATCATCATCATCTCATCATGATATCATCATCATCATCATCATCTCATCATGATATCATCATCATCATCTCATCATTCTATCATCATCATGATATCATCACCATCATCTCATCATGATATCATCATCATGATATCATCATCATCATCATCATCATCATCATCATCTCATCATGATATCATCATCATCATCTCATCATTCTATCATCATCATGATATCATCACCATCATCTCATCATGATATCATCATCATGATATCATCATCATCATCATCGTCATCATCATCTCATCATGATATCATCATCTCATCATGATATCATCATCATGATATCATCATCATCATCTCATCATGATATCATCATCATCATGATATCATCATCATCATCATCTCATCATGATATCATCATCATCATCATCATCATCTCATCATGATATCATCATCATCATCTCATCATCATGACCATCTCATCATCATCATCATCTCATCATGATATCATCTTCATGATATCATCATCATGACCATCTCATCATCATCATCATCCCATTATCATCATCTCATCATGATATCATCATCATCATCTCATCATGATATCATCATCATGATATCATCATCATCTTCTCATCATGATATCATCATCATGATATCATCATCATGATATCATCATCATCATCTCATCATGATATCATCATCATGATATCACCATCATCATCATCATTTCATCATTATATCATCATCATCATCATCATCTCATTATGATATCATCATCATGATATCATCATCATCATCATCATCTCATCATGATATCATCATCATCATCATCATCATCATCTCATCATGATATCATCATCTCATCATGATATCATCATCATGATATCATCTTCATCATCATCTCATCATGATATCATCATCATGATATCATCATCATCATCTCATCATGATATCATCATCATTATATCATCATCATCATCATCATCATCTCATCATGATATCATCATCATGATATCATCTTCATCATCATCTCATCATGATATCATCATCATCATCTCATCATGATATCATCATCATGATATCATCATCATCATCATCTCATCATGATATCATCATCATCATCATCTCATCATGATATCATCATCATCATCATCTCATCATGATATCATCATCATCATCTCATCATGATATCATCATCATCTCATCATGATATCATCATCATCATCATCATCATCATCTCATTATGATATCATCATCATGATATCATCATGATATCATCATCATCATGATATCATCATCATCATCATCATCATCATCATCATCATCATCATCATCTCATCATGATATCATCATCTCATCATATCATCATCATGATATCATCATCATCATCTCATCATGATATCATCCTCATCATCATAATATCATCATCATCATCATCATCATCTCATCATGATATCATCATCATGATATCATCATCATCATCATCTCATCATGATATCATCATCATCATCATCTCATCATGATACCATCATATTCATCATCTCATCATGATATCATCATCATCTCATCATGATGTCATCATCATCATCATCATCATCATCTCATCATGATATCATCATCATCATCATCATCATCTCATCATGATATCATCATCATCATCTCATCATGATATCATCATCATGATCATCTCATCATGATATCATCATCATTATCATCTCATCATGATATCATCATTATCATTTCATCATGATATCATCATCATGATATCATCATCATCTCATCATGATATCATCATCATCATCATCATCATCTCATCGTGATATCATCATCATAATCTCATCATGGTATCATCATCATGATCATCTCATCATGATATCATCATCATGATATCATCATAATGATATCATCATCATCATCATCTCATTATGATACCATCATCTTCATCATCATGATATCATCATCATCATCATCTCATCATGATATCATCATCATCATCTCATCATGATATCATCATCCTGATCATGTCATCATGATATCATCATCATGATATCATCATCATCTCATCATGATATCATCATCATCTCATCATGATATCATCATCATCTCATCATGCTATCATCATCATCTCATCATGATATCATCATCATCATCTCATCATGATATCATCATCATGATACCATCATCATCATCATCTCATCATGATATCATCATCATCTCATCATGATATCATCATCATCTCATCATGATATCATCTTCATCTCATCATGATATCATCATCATCATCTCATCATGATATCATCATCATGATATCATCATCATCATCATCATCATCTCATCATGATATCATCATCATCTCATCATGATATCATCATCATCATCTCATCATGATACCATCATCATCATCATCATGATATCATCATCATCATCATCTCATCATGATATCATCATCATCATCATCTCATCATGATATCATCATCATGATCATCTCATCATGATATCATCATCATGATATCATCATCATCATCTCATCATGATATCATCATCATCTCTTCATGATATCATC
Source organism: Pelodytes ibericus (assembly GCA_036172795.1). Lineage (NCBI taxonomy): Eukaryota > Metazoa > Chordata > Amphibia > Anura > Pelodytidae > Pelodytes > Pelodytes ibericus. The sequence continues at coordinate 43,817,233 of CM069860.1, forward strand.
ATGATCTCATCATGATATCATCATCATCATCATCATCATGATCTCATCATGATATCATCATCATCTCATCATGATATCATCATGTTATCATCATCATCATCTCATCATGATATCATCATCATCATCATCATCTCATCATGATATCAATATCATCATCATCTCATCATGATATCATCATCATCTCATCATGATATCATCATCATGATCATCTCATCATGATATCATCATATACAAATAAAGAACTCCCTGTTTTTTTTTTTTTTTTTGAGCTATCACAGTTTTTATACTTCCGTTTTTATTATTGTTTTTTAACAAATATAAGTACATTTGAGCTCCAAATATCGGCATACTCCTGCTTATAGATGCACCTAGCACTTTTGTTTAACATAAAACACTTGTTTCTTTGTTTTTTCTCTGGGTATATATATGCAAGCCAATACATGAAAATGCAAGGACTAAGTCAAAACCTCGCGAGATAACAGCAAATCACGCTAAGAAAATCTACTATGTCAAAATCACGCGAGAGGATGACGAAAGCGGAAGTAATTTGCCAACCAATGATACGGAGGACATGGATATAAAACACCACTTCATAGCAGGGAGTCCAGATGCCTGGTAGAAGCCCACGAAGGGTGAAACGCGTAGCGGATTGGACTCACCCTGCTGTTCTTTATGTACATATATTGTGTATATTTTTATTCCACATCTTTTATTTTTTGATACTTACTGGACAAGATTTCTCCTGCAGCTGTGTGGCGCCCACTACGTTTGACAGAGAAAACTTCCATGTAAGCAGATACTTCTTTTTATTAAAAGTCTGTATATGTTACACACTAATTGGATATCTGTTGTTTCTGTTCCTGAGCTAAAATCTAAGCAGATTAGCCACAGCAGGATTCTACAAAACGACACCTTACCCTTGAAGTTCAACTATTATCCAGCCATCCTGTGAGTGCATCCCCTTGAGGGGGATCAAAGCTTCCTCCTGATTCCTCAGGATATTATTTCACATTGTCACCTATAAGGTGTTATATATATATATTTATTGTGTTTATCACATATATTTTTTATCACAGTTTGCTCCAAGCGCACTTATTGTTCTTTATTTGTATATATTGTCTGTTTTTGTGTGGTTTAGGGACACACTGCCTAAGTGCTGCTAGAGTTGTGATTGCAGCGCTGGGTTCACTTTTTTAATTTATGATATCATCATCATCATCATCTCATCATGATATCATCATCATCATCTCATCATGATATCATCATCATCTCATCATGATATCATCATGTTATCATCATCATCTCATCATGATATCATCATCATCATCATCATCATCATCTCATCATGATATCAATATCATCATCATCTCATCATGATATCATCATCATCATCATCATCTCATCATGATATCATCATCATCTCATCATGATATCATCATCATCATCATCTCATCATGATATCATCATCATCATCTCATCATGATATCATCATCATGATATCATCATCATCTTCTCATCATGATAT